>JAOTON010000200.1:600000-1000000 GCA_034440635.1 Lepas anatifera
ACTTATCTGAAAACGTTATGATCTAAAAATAAGAAAAACCCTTTATAGTTTGTGAGTGGTATAATCGATATTCCTAAAATCCGTTTAATTACTTAATTAACCTAAATTTATCGTATCCTTAAATATTCTTAAAGTAAATATAAGATTTACAGCACAAGCATCTTGAACTCTTCTGTATCTGAGAAATGTATCCCTCATATCCATCAGCGGTTCCCTAAGGTGAAAAATATACCCCCTGTGGAATCCGTGACGAAAGAAAAACATGAATGGTTCTCATACGGTGGACAATGACTCCATTTTTCACGACCCATCCTGTGGGAGTTACGAAGACCAGACTTTGAACGTTTATCTATGATACTTCTACGAGAATATAAAAAACCTCGGTTTTATAAGTGTGGAAAGCCAGCACAAATATTATATCAATGTATCAATGCAAGACTTTCCCGCGCCTAAGCAAGCTCACTTATGATCAACACCTCTTTTCAAGCCACCTTGTGGAACAAACTAATCCACTCCGGAATTCAAAACAAGACGCAAACACGCTTTGAAAGCCGAGGAGGGTGGTATCGTGCACCCGTAAAGGTCGCTTCAGGCATCGCAACTCTCTCCTTGCTGTTTAGGTCAGTTCAATAAACAGGCCTTGGAGAGGGTGCCGGCTATTAGCGAGATTAAACCGCACGCAGCCGCCACGCGGCGCCGCCTCGCGACATCCCGTCTCTCACGCCGGGCAGAGCACATCCCGGCCCGAAACTTCACACCCAAGCCAGCCCACATCCAAACTTTTTTCTATAAATCCAGGCCAATCCACTACCACGCCAGGGCTGTAGACCCAGATCCATTCGATATTCAAAGTGGACGGCTAAATCGACAATAATGGGGATTCGAATCCATATCCGAACCGATCGCAGTTCCTGGCCGGTCCGCCACTCGGATAAATGTAACTGGTATAGGTATCTCGGGATAACAATGGGGATTCAAATCCATGTCCAGATCGGAACCAATCGGATTCTCAGGTCGGTCCGCTCCGCACGGGTTTTGGTTCGGATACCTACTCACTGACACATTCGAACACCTATCATCCGCAGGGGCCAAAAAAGTGTTCAGTGTGTCACCAGTGAAAATGTCAAACCATAAATGTGTCACCAGCCCAAGGCTCCACGTGTGGCACGTTTGGCGTTAGTAGGATACCAATGGATGATCCTGGACCATCCTAGTTGTTAAAAATATTGCGAGTTCAAATTAAAGGTGTCATTTTGGGTGATTTGTTCAGTTATAGTTCTGGAGGAAACATGTCGGCTATTTTTTGTCACCTTGCCCACCTTGGGCTGTCACCATCTAAAATGCCAACATGGTAGGTTTTTAGACCCCTGATCATCCGCTCTCGGGGGCAACGTTGTACTGAATTCCCCAGCCCTGCTGTCGACGCAAGCTGGGCGAAGTCGTAGGTTATCGCACTCAGGCATGCCTACATTCACTTATCACGTCAAACCGGAATTCACATATACAATCACTCGATTGTTCGTCTAATAAAAAGGTGATCAGAACTTTAACATCCTACGTTTATCGTATCGGACATGGCATACCTGGAGTTTTGTAAGCAACGTTTTAGGATTCCGGGTTAGAAGCTAGAAGTATTGGAGACATGGCCCCGTGATTTGCCGCCATGGTTGTGTTACTTTAACTGGGATTAATTAGGCGATGTAATAGCATGTCAGGTTCATACTAAAACAGGCCGCTCGAACAACAAGCTTCGTCTCAAAACCGGGCACAATAGGCGTATAAACATTTTTTTCGCAGCTCGCATACATAGCAAGACCATGCAGGCCACCACCAGCTTCAAGAACGGGTTCGTCGTTATGCATTACAAGCAGCACATGCGGACTTTGTGTTTTCGAATCGAGGCCTGTTTACTCCTTACTAAGACGCGCAATATGAAGAAAGACAAGAAAAGCAGAGAAATGTGATGATAAAAAACACAACTGTTGAAAGTGTATCCCTTAGAATTTCAAAACTATATCAGGGCCTGTTCGAGGGAATTGTAGACTTCCAGAAAAACTATCCTCGAAATGCTACAGATTACCCACCAAACATGGATTTTCGTATGACGTCTTAAGAAGCAAAATGCATACCAATAAAAACCTATGTTTCGTATTAAATATATAAGGCACCTCGCACTCTTAATTCCACCACAAAACATTTTTTGTCACACCAGCAGACCACTATCCATCGCTGTTAAACACACGTTCTACTGTAGTTGGTATCAATAAAAGGTGAAATATGGGTTGTGCCTCCATTTGGAACGCACCCACACACCCACGCACGCACCCGAAAGGCAAAACTACCCCGCATCCTCGCATTATCTTTGCTCTACTCTCGTCTTCCAGTCGATTGGAGTCGCTCTTCAAATATCAGTCAAAGCACGTGCAGATTTTTGTTTTGTCAAGAAGTCGTTCAGCCGTTATTACGAAAGGACCTTACAAAAAGGAGAGAACAAAGCACAGCTAAGGCATTTCACAAAAAGCACACCCGGGTCCGTCAAACAATAGAAACGAGTTATGAAGTTTCGCCCAGGGCTCTCGTCGGAAAGTTTAGAGAGCGTGAGTCGGGAATGGCTGGCAGTGTTGAGAGGACCAGCTCGACTGCGGAGCAGATAAACACCAGTTCCGGTGGCGAGCAGCCAAACTAGGCCAGCATGTAACAAGGATTGCTTTTGTTTTTCTTTGATTTTTTCAAGTAGGGGAGACCGGGGCAAAACGGACTTTGGAGCAAAACGGATTTTAGCTGTTTCGGTATGTTGCTGGTGTTTCCACCTAGATTTTAGAGGATGAACTACTGCTTTAGACAAGGGACGTCAGAAAATAGCGTGTATATCGTCAGTTCGCGGCATCATTTCGACGCGAGCTGGCTGAAGAAGGTTTTCCTGTAAGTATTACGATATTTACAAGTTTTGAATCTTCGTTTTTTCGAGTGACAAACTGAGTTCAGTTATGATGGTGATATGTATGAATAAGTGGCAGTGTAGGCTCAGGGTAAGGGTAATTTCAAATATCAAAGCCTGCTATTTTTTCCGACACGTAAAAACTTGAATCGGAGTATCTGTGGAGCAAAACGGACGGGGCAAAATGGACCAATAGTGTAAAATGGTCTGATGGTCCGGTTTACCCCAATCACTTAGGATAATTTTTATGTTGTTTGTTATTGTAGTAAGGTCACAGAAACAGCGAGAAAACAAGGCAGGGGCGAGTCCAGGGTGGGCGGCAGTCTTGTGCCAAAATGAAAGCAGGTTAAAATTTTAACTGATTTAAAAGATGTTGACGCTTTAACGAAAACATGATGTTTTTTCGCCATATTACCCAGGCTGCCAGGGATGTGGATTTATATATCTTTGGGGGTGCTCAAGCAAAGTACAATGACAGCAGGTCATACTGTCCGTTTTGCCCCTTCTTGAAAACCATTTTGCTCCAGGGTTGGGGCAAAACGGACAAAAAACATTACCTGATATATTTTACTGCCATGTTTTTCCAAATTAATTTTTCAAGTTGATACATTAGAGACACAATTCATTAGGCTACGTCAGGGTGTATAGCTTACAATTTTCGGCCCGCTATTGAGCTTGCTATGTTAGAAAAACACTTAGGGTGTCCGTTTTGCCCTGGTCTCCCCTACGTAATCCACCACCGAGCTCGGGTTTCAGAGTATGGCTCCCTCCGTTGATTTAATATGTGACGTTGATCCTACAGCTCTTCACTGACTACTGAAACAACGCCGGGTCATATTTCAACCAGTTCAGACTTCTGACTGAGACAAGCGAGCTACTGCTGAAATTTCCATAGGCGAACCACTAGCACCGCAAACTAACGCGCGGATCCACGCGGTAGCTAATTGTTTCAGCGATGGCCTGATTTCCAGTCAAAATTATAATGAAGCGTATTCTGGATCACAATTCGTCCTCATTTCATATTGCCATACCTCGATGACCCCAGTCACATTTTACATTTGATTACATACAGGCTACACGTTTAAATAGTCATGGCGGCTACACAGAGAACGCGATTGGGTGCTTCCAAGTTGACATGCATTCTCCACACCTTCTGGAAAGGTTTCTGTTGGGTCGCGACCCCAGGCACCGTGATGACGTCACACAATCGCTGGCCGGTGCCATCGCCTCCGGCTACATCTCAGCAACAGCCGACGTACAATCGGCCCTGCCTCCGGCCGCCGCCGCGCTGATAACAATAATGAAATCGGAACGTGGCGGGACTCCGCGCCAGCGCGCCAAATTGACGCCACGGCTAAATCGGCGCGCCAATTTTTGGCGCCACGGGCCGGCCGCAGCGGCGGGCCGGCCGATGAGAGGACCGCTGTCGCGATAAAAGGCAATAAGCTGGCTGCGAGAGACAGGGGAAAACAGGCGGAGTCTGGAGGGTGTAGCGTTAGTAGTTAGCGACGGTATCAAATGGAGGCTTTTGTGGAGCCCTTTGGCTCCCAGACGATGGTAGCGGCGACAGAAAGAAGGATAAAACAAGCGGGCTCGAATAAATGGAAATAAAGGCATAGAAGCAACGTATACGTCAGAATAAGTGCATGGCTAATCATCACTGTTGCTCTAGGTAAGAAACAAAGTCAAGGCAGGATATATTCACTGTAGACAATCAAAATTGTTTGCCAACTAATATTGGTATTTCGTTCTTCGATACTTGTTGACCAAAATGAAGGCAACTACCAGAATTCTGTACCTCATATTATATCAAATTATTACCACATAAATCTCTCCAAATGACCTGGAAAATGAATATACTAAAAATTATGGAAAGCATATCCGAAAAGACTCCTCAAATGACTGCTTCAAGATCTATGGAAAAATATCATAGCCACGAGCCTAACACACCATCAACCCCGGTCTGCGACCTGGTCTAACGCCCCACCGGCGCAGGAGAGCCGCATGTCAATGTGCTGAAAGCAAACCATATTTTGTCCTCAATGTATGTCTTAATGAGCCTGTAGGTCAGTGTTATGATTATTTTCTTTGAACTAAATAATAAATAGCTACCAGTTGCGAGTCAAATGCACCCCAGATCACTACACAGGGCCTCTAACCACTAGACCACTGCGCCATGATCTACCAATTCCCACTAACCCTACACCTGTGACCCGTCAGGAGGCCACTGGCCGGTATCGCTCAATCAAAACGATGCCGTGATCGTAGCGCCGGGTGCTGTGTTCGTACAGAAAAGGCATGGTATAAAGCTGCTTCTAGAAAACGAACCAAAAATTAAATTGGCCTAGAATCACTTGTATTGGCGACCCAGGACCCTAAGCTAGCTTCCTGCCAATTTCATCCACTTCTATTCATTTTAAGAACTTGAAAGCATGGTGAGAAGCAAACGTGTTCCGATAAATTTAGCACCCTGAAATACCCTTTCGGACAAATGGCTCGAAAGCCGTTGGAGATACGTGGTTAGTGTAAATTAATAAAATGACCGCAATTAATTTTCCTATTCAGCCATGCCAAATCTGAGCTTGTGAGTGACATGTGCTCGGAACCGAGAAGCTACAAATAAAAGGTTTTCTACTAAAATTATATTTATACATATAAAACAATGAATTTCAATATCACGATATCCAACTCCAAATATCATCAGGCAGAAGCAATGTTCTTTCATTACCTGAAATGAAAAATCAAATCGGCGCATTAGATCGCGAAATATTAAGATTTAAAGGAATGTGGCCCTGTGAATCCTAATTTAGTGTATTGGGCGTATTTAGTCAAAATAATGAAACCACTATATTTTCTGAAATGTACAATAGTCATATTGTTTTAAAATCCTCCCTAAAATAAAAAATATCGACTGTGATATGCGACGCACCACACCACTTGAACGCTTGGCTTACTTGTTTATATTCCCGCTCCAATCGCTGTTGGTTAAATATGTTATAAATGGCACTGTAAACTGCTATCTGTTAACTTTACATAAAAGGAGCAAAAATGCAGTCCTTCGGCAGAATGGCAAAAACTAGGACAGAATTTTACGTTTTCCACTAGAAACTATGCCTTAACACAATCAAATTGACCTAGCTGCCTCCAGGTAGCTGTCTTTAAACTAACTGAAGCTTGCCTTCTGACGTTTTGAGCTTATAAGTCGGCCGTCAAATTTCAATCGCTTTTTTGCTTGTATTAGAAATACTACGTTTTGGCGTAATAAACATTGTCGGACCAGTTCAAATTTTTTTAGACGGCCCCTGCTGCTTATTCAAAAGGAAGCAGATTTCAAGTTCGTCGCTCAAAGAAAAAGAAATGACAAAAAGCAAGATTGAAAACATTTGTTCCAAAATTTCTAAACAAAACTATTTTGAATTTATATTTGGGGGCCTTAGTTTGGGCGTCTAGCGTAAAACGGCTATCAGCCTACACTATTGCAGAGCTCTGGCATCAACTGTCAGAACCGCCATGCGGCCAGAATAGAGCCTCTTGAGAAATCTCAATCCGCGTCGCTCCATGGATTTCGTCATGTGGCTCATGCGGCTAATGCGGCTCTAAAAACCAGGTATGATTCGTTCTGGCATTTCTTTGCTACGCAATCGAACGTTTTTTTCTTGCTATTTAATGTGCTAGATTATTATCACAAGCTACAGATCTAAATCATTGTTTCCTACTCGCAGGAAAATTTCAGCCCGAACCAAGGCATCCAGAGTTTCCGCATTTCTATTACCCCAAGGACTTAAATCCCCGGGACTTTACCTAGGTAAAGTCCTTAACCAAGACAAACAGTTAGCTTTTAAATATAATTCTCGAAACATAGTTGGTGAGAAATTAGGTGTGTTCCAACATAGAAGCCGAACCTTTTCTAGCATACCATGTCGCTAACAAACCGTGGATGTTGATTGGACTCGGCTGGAGCCTACAGTAAATATTCCAGGTACGTACTTTTCTGGTGGGTGGAAACGACGCCTCAGTCATCACGTCGTCCGTAAAGCGGTACGAGTTCTGTACCGAGTCCTCCTCCCAGCGCTCCGATCCAGTGCGCCCTGGCAAACACACAACAACGTCAATTCGCTAAACCCGTGTCGTCGGATCATCGGTTATTCTACCATTTCAAAATCGCTGGCATCTGCTTCTTTACAATGATATGGTACTTTGCACCCAAAGCAATGACTACCGTCCTAGTGCATTCTCTTCAGTGTATTAACTGAGTTCGTAAAGAGTCGTATATATTTACACATCCGATCCAGTTCAGTTCCACTATGCACAGTCCACGCATTCCCCCCTATCCCACAAAAGTCCATATATAGCTGAAATGCATCTCAATACCCAAGGGCAAAGTGTGCCCGGGCACTAGCACATCCAGGACTCGAGTCTAAGAGGGCTCAGCTGAGTCCAGATCGGTGAGTGGGGAGAGGAGGTGGAGGGGCCACTTGGATTCCCGAGTGGAATCACTGTCTTTGACGAGGGCGACGTCCAAGGGGATAAAAGAGATGTTCATCCTTCAGTTTTACTAATATCTGGTTGACAGGACATTTAGGGAAGAATACACGTTCTCTCAGCTCATACTCGCTTTACGGGCGAGCCGTTTGGAGGAGGGGCCACGGCTCCTGGATCTGCCAGTACGGTCTGGTACCTGAGAGGGAGCTGGAGCTACGGATCTCCATCTTGAGGTCGGAGTCGGCCGTGCTCTGGTCAGACGGACGGCCCGTGGTCTTCTCGCTTCCGTCGGCTGCGGAAGAGACATCACGTCTCACCAGCACAGTCTCCTGACACGGATAGGAGTGACGTCTGGTCTCACCGTCAGAATCTTCCAAACCCAGGTGAAAATAACGCACAATAAGTACATAATTACTAACTGTCAAGGTCGATTTTTTCAATACGACCAGCTGAAAAAGCAACACAATCCAAAGAATGTCCAGAAATATGCACAATGAAGCACCACCCGGCCACACACGAAGTTCTAGAGGTGAGATTCATTCTGCAGGCTTTGAAAATGTTGCAGAGCTCGACGCTATTCCTACCTGGCGCGCGTCCAGCGGGCCTGCGGTGGCGCTGACACAGCACCAACACCAGCACTATGGAGATGATGACGATGATGCCTCCCACCACTCCAGACAGAATGATGAGCAGCGGCACGCCCTCTGTGGAGCGAAACGCGGGAGAGTCAGACAGTTAAGGGGATGGAGATGAGACCATGAGCCAACTAGCCACTGACGAGGCAGATCCGACGCAGGGCGACCTTACATCTGCTTTAAACCCCTGCCTGGGTGCAGCCTTGTATAATCACTGGGACTGGTCCCGCAGGGCGTATACTCCTAATATCTAACGATAAAACCGCACTACTACCGATAAAACCTGACACATTGTTATTTCTGGCTTGTGACTTTCAGAGTAAGGATCGTCGGCATAGGACATCCGAGAAACAGGAAACCTTTAGGACATGTCGAGGGTCCATCTTTCTCTTACCCGTGCTCTCTAAAAGTGAAGCCCAGCTGATTAACTCAAAGAAAAGGGGAAGGGCATGGAACATTTTTACACACAAAATAACATGCTCTCATCGTATGTCACTCTCCCCATCACCAACTGAAAAGGCTCAAATCACGTCATTATATGACGGATATTAAACATGTCTATGGTCCAGCACCCGGTGTGAATACGCTCCATGGTGTTTCCACGTGGGACAAACGTTATAAATAAGTAATCCTGTATTTGTATCCCGTCCCAGTTAGGATAACAAATGCTGGCCGGAATTCGTTGTTGCTAAGAACCATCCAGAAAATATGCAACAATAATCAAATCCAGCTAAAGAACCTAGCAAATAGTTTATAAGCTTTGGTTCTCATTTTGCCAACAGGCATCCTGCATCCGACGCCTGTTTCAAACGGTAGGTACGATGACGAAGACACGTCAGCCCAGAATTTCTCAGCCGACAGTTGCAGCTGCTTTATGTCCGAGGCCGCCACCAAAAATTAAACTCCCTCGCGAAAATGAAATATAAAATTCGTCGGCCCGTCACAAGCTCCGACCCTGGAGGGTGGTGGTGTCAGACAAGTGCTGCACTCTGTGCGTTTTTCTACTCTCACAACTGAGAGAACAGAGCAGCAGCACCGGTGAAAAAGGCCGAACAGAGAACCAGGCCAGGCACCGCATTCAGAGCTAGCCGCGACGCCAGCAGGCGATGGAGACGAGCGCGCGACAGCGCGGGAGCCATCCACACCACCAGTCGGGGCAATGACGGATGCCGGTAATCGGGACACATCACAAATAAAACCCGGCCGGCGGCCATAACGGCGCGTAAGTGTCGCCGGCCTGAGTCCGGCGCGGAATACTGAGCAGTTGCGCCACAATAAGAGCGCGGTTAAACACAGACGCACACTGACAGACAGAAGCTTGAGCGGGAGGGCGGCCACGGAAAACACACGACACACCTGGCAAACACAGTATATGAAATATGTCCGTTGAAAGATAACGCACCAAAAAATAGTAATGTCCTCAACACATTTGAAATGGTCAAAACGGAAACCTTAACACCAAACGACAAAAAACCCTGATATTGAGCGTTAACGCGGCGCCTCTCCATGTCCCCCCGCAATCCTTGCTGGTTCCCGGTAACCAGCCGATGATGGAGTCCCGCAGCACGCGGCCGCGCTGGGGCCGGCCCGATGGCGTAGATCTGTATTGAAGTGGCGTGGAACGGCGGCAGCAGCCGACGACAGTCCACCCCATCGCCCATAAAACACACGTAAGGGCGCCGAACAGACACATTCTGTCCCGCTGCGGCCAAAAATGCCCCGTCGACGACAACCCAACGGGCTGTGATGTATCAGCTGAGGATCCGGCAGCGCCCGCTCGTCCAACTCGCCGGCTACCGGCCAGTATTGGTCTTCTGAGAAAACGCACCCGGCCAGTGAGCTCTTTACTCTCAATGCTTCTTGTCGTCAATGGTTCAGACACGAAGGTTACCGGGGTCTTCAGTGGAATTTCAACACAGGAGTCCCCCGACAAGACTTACACAGAATAGTCCAATTGTTCGCGGGCGTAAGCTGAAATCAGAGTAAATACTCCTCCAGCAGCCATTTTAGAAGTACAAATGTGATTACCCGTCTGAACTGGCCATTCCGCATCGGTTCTGCATGTAACGGACTGGGGCTTGAACGCACCACACTTGACTTGCTGGCTCGTCCTTTTGAAAGCTTTCTAACTCAATCACATCACATAGGCGGATGCAAAGGGGTAAATGGGAACATGTCTCCCCGATTGAAATTTAGCGCGCCGATACTGGGCCCTAGCGCTCCCTGAGACGTCCCCAGCGCCCCAGGATGGGAGCAGCGACACTCTAGGGTTGACTCCGTCACAATTCCCGAAGCGAGAATTTCTCGCAGACGCGCTGTTGTGGTGCCGGTTGAAGGCAGCCACGGTATGGCTGTGATCTCCGCTGCAGCGCCGTCTGCTGGCTGTGGGGATCCCTATCGACTATGGAGACCTCTATAGACGGTGGCGCTCTCTGTCTCAGATGCTGCAGTCGTCACCGGTCCCATGGACGTCATTGCTTAGCAGTCCAACCAGGACGCGCAGTCTGACATCAGTATCGCTCCTGTCCTCGCGGATTGGGCCGTACGGCCTGGTATGCTTGAGAGCTACACGCCTAACCATCGTTATACTCAACATGGGCCGTAGAGTCTAGTGTTTGAGAACTCCACGTCTAATCACATAACTCCACGTCTAATCACATACAACTCCACGTCTAATCACATAACTACACGTCTAATCACATATAACTCCACGTCTAATCACATATAACTCCACGTCTAATCACATATAACTCCACGTCTAACCACATAACTCCACGTCTAATCACATATAACTCCACGTCTAATTACACATAACTCCACGTCTAATCATATAACTCCACGTCTAATCACATATAACTCCACGTCTAATCACATATAACCCCACGTCTATTCACATATAACTCCACGTCTATTCACATATAACTCCACGTCTTATCATATAACTCCACGTCTAATCACATATAACCCCACGTCTAATCACATATAACTCCACGTCTAATCACATAACTTCACGTCTAATCACATATAACTCCACGTCTAATCATATAACTCCACGTCTAATCACATACAACTCCACGTCTAATCATATAACTCCACGTCTAATTACACATAACTCCACGTCTAATCATATAACTCCACGTCTAATCACATATAACTCCACGTCTAATCACATATAACTCCACGTCTATTCACATATAACTCCACGTCTTATCATATAACTCCACGTCTAATCATATAACTCCACGTCTAATCACATACAACTCCACGTCTAATCACATACATTTCCACGTCTAATCACATATAACTCCACGTCTATTCACATATAACTCTACGTCTAATCATATAACTCCACGTCTAATCACATACAACTCCACGTCTAATCATATAACTCCACGTCTAATCATATAACTCCACGTCTAATCACACATAACTCCACGTCTAATCATATAACTCCACGTCTAATCATATAACTCCACGTCTAATCACATATAACTCCACGTCTGATCACATACAACTCCACGTCTAATCACATATAACTCCACGTCTAATCACATATAACTCCATGTCTAATCATATAACTCCACGTCTAATCACATACAACTCCACGCCTAACCACATAACTCCACGTCTAATCACATATAACTCCACGTCTATTCACATATAACTCCACGTCTAATCATATAACTCCATGTCTAATCACATACAACTCCACGTCTAATCATATAACTCCAGGTCTAATATAAGTCCACGTCTAATCACATATAACTCCACGTCTAATCATATAACTCCACGTCTAATCACATATAACTCCACGTCTAATCACATACAACTCCACGTCTAATCACATAAAACTCCACGTCTAATCATATAACTCCACGTCTAATCATATATAACTCCACGTCTAATCACATATAACTACACGTCTAATCACATATAACCCCACGTCTAATCACATATAACTCCACGTCTAATCACATAACTTCACGTCTAATCACATATAACTCCACGTCTAATCATATAACTCCACGTCTAATCACATACAACTCCACGTCTAATCATATAACTCCACGTCTAATTACACATAACTCCACGTCTAATCATATAACTCCACGTCTAATCACATATAACTCCACGTCTAATCACATATAACTCCACGTCTATTCACATATAACTCCACGTCTTATCATATAACTCCACGTCTAATCATATAACTCCACGTCTAATCACATACAACTCCACGTCTAATCACATACATTTCCACGTCTAATCACATATAACTCCACGTCTATTCACATATAACTCTACGTCTAATCATATAACTCCACGTCTAATCACATACAACTCCACGTCTAATCATATAACTCCACGTCTAATCATATAACTCCACGTCTAATCACACATAACTCCACGTCTAATCATATAACTCCACGTCTAATCATATAACTCCACGTCTAATCACATATAACTCCACGTCTGATCACATACAACTCCACGTCTAATCACATATAACTCCACGTCTAATCACATATAACTCCATGTCTAATCATATAACTCCACGTCTAATCACATACAACTCCACGCCTAACCACATAACTCCACGTCTAATCACATATAACTCCACGTCTATTCACATATAACTCCACGTCTAATCATATAACTCCATGTCTAATCACATACAACTCCACGTCTAATCATATAACTCCAGGTCTAATATAAGTCCACGTCTAATCATATAACTCCACGTCTAATCATATAACTCCACGTCTAATCACATATAACTCCACGTCTAATCACATATAACTCCACGTCTATTCACATATAACTCCACGTCTAATCATATAACTCCACGTCTAATCATATAACTCCACGTCTAATCACATATAACTCCACGTCTAATCACATATAACTCCACGTCTATTCACATATAACTCCACGTCTAATCATATAACTCCACGTCTAATCACACATAACTCCACGTCTAATCATATAACTCCACGTCTAATCATATAACTCTACGTCTAATCACATATAACTCCACGTCTAATCACATATAACTCCACGTCTATTCACATATAACTCCACGTCTAATCATATAACTCCACGTCTAATCACACATAACTCCACGTCTAATCATATAACTCCACGTCTAATCACATACAACTCCACGTCTAATCACATAAAACTCCACGTCTAATCATATAACTCCACGTCTCATCATATATAACTCCACGTCTAATCACATATAACTCCACGTTTAATCACATATAACCCCACGTCTAATCACATATAACTCCACGTCTAATCACATAACTACACGTCTAATCACATATAACTCCACGTCTAATCACATATAACTCCACGTCTAATCACATACAACTCCACGTCTAATCCATATAACTCCACGTCTAATCACATACAAATCCACGTCTAATCACATATAACTCCACGTCTAATCATATAACTCCACGTCTAATCACATCATATAACTCCACGTCTAATTCACATACTCTAATCATATAACTCCACGTCTAATCACATATAACTCCACGTCTGATCACATACAACTCCACGTCTAATCACATATAACTCCACGTCTAATCACATATAACTCCATGTCTAATCATATAACTCCACGTCTAATCACATACAACTCCACGCCTAACCACATAACTCCACGTCTAATCACATATAACTCCACGTCTATTCACATATAACTCCACGTCTAATCATATAACTCCATGTCTAATCACATACAACTCCACGTCTAATCATATAACTCCAGGTCTAATATAAGTCCACGTCTAATCATATAATTCCACGTCTAATCATATAACTCCACGTCTAATCACATATAACTCCACGTCTAATCACATATAACTCCACGTCTATTCACATATAACTCCACGTCTAATCATATAACTCCACGTCTAATCATATAACTCCACGTCTAATCACATATAACTCCACGTCAAATCACATATAACTCCACGTCTATTCACATATAACTCCACGTCTAATCATATAACTCCACGTCTAATCACACATAACTCCACGTCTAATCATATAACTCCACGTCTAATCATATAACTCCACGTCTAATCACATATAACTCCACGTCTAATCACATATAACTCCACGTCTATTCACATATAACTCCACGTCTAATCATATAACTCCACGTCTAATCACACATAAGTCCACGTCTAATCATATAACTCCACGTCTAATCACATACAACTCCACGTCTAATCACATAAAACTCCACGTCTAATCATATAACTCCACGTCTCATCATATATAACTCCACGTCTAATCACATATAACTCCACGTTTAATCACATATAACCCCACGTCTAATCACATATAACTCCACGTCTAATCACATAACTACACGTCTAATCACATATAACTCCACGTCTAATCACATATAACTCCACGTCTAATCACATACAACTCCACGTCTAATCATATAACTCCACGTCTAATCACATACAAATCCACGTCTAATCACATATATCTCCACGTCTAATCACATATAACTCCACGTCTATTCACATATAACTCTACGTCTAATCATATAACTCCACGTCTAATCACATACAACTCCACGTCTAATCATATAACTCCACGTCTAATCACACATAACTCCACGTCTAATCATATAACTCCACGTCTAATCATATAACTCCACGTCTTATCACATATAACTCCACGTCTAATCACATACAACTCCACGTCTAATCACATATAACTCCATGTCTAATCATATAACTCCACGTCTATTTACATATAACTCCACGTCTAATCATATAACTCCACGTCTAATCACATACAACTCCACGTCTTATCATATAACTCCACGTCTAATCACATAACTCCACGTCTAATCACATATAACTCCACGTCTAATCACATATAACTCCTCGTCTAATCACATTTACAAGCACTGTCGATGCCACATCGACACCTACCTTGTTAGTTGTTTTGGAGGCGTTGTCGACGCCGAGCCGACGCCACAATCTTACCTTGCTTCTGAAGCACCGTCGACGCCGAGTCGACGCCACAATCTTACCTTGCTTCTGAAGCACCGTCGACGCTGAGTCGACGCCGTACTCGTTACGGAAGGTGCAGTTGTAGAGACCAAAATCGGAGTCCTGGGCGTTGGAGATGACCAGCAGACTGCGTATCCCTCCCAGAATGGGCTCGTCCACGGTCTTGTACCGGCCAGAGGCTGTCGAACATTTAATGGTTATCGGTCATGATTAATAGATAAATAACTATTGATAACAAATAAACATGGATGAGTCGGAAAACTGTGAGAACGACTTATTATTTGTGGCAGCACTGCAGGAAATATAGTTTTCGATTGTAATTCTTAGCTAAAACCTGACTAAATATAAATATGAGCAAACCTCTTCGTGACTTAATACAATAGCAGTATCTGTCATTTTGCTGCAGAGCGCGCAAGTAAAATACATGAAGCTGAAACGTACATTGAGACGAGGCAAGCAAGAATGTATGTTTTAAGAAACGTTTTTAATGAGTTTGCTTGCCTGTTTCCACATCTTTTTTCACTTCCGAACATTTCAATTCCCGGAAATTATACATTCTAGCAGAAATAGCACTCCATGTATACTGTGGATTTGACCTCTAAAGTGCTCTAAATTGCTTAAAGTGCTTCAGTATGGGAAGCCATTTCTACGAAATTTTACGCATATATTATATCATATTCCATCATCTACCTATCAGTGGCGGATTTAGGTGGCAGATTAGGCGGGGCAATCCAAAGTCGAAACAAAAATCACGCAGAGAAAGAAGTTTATACAATCTGTAGGTTTAGGGCGGGGGGTAAACCTAATTCGAAGAACCAAAAAACGTCGTGGGGTGAAAACTCGTTTAAAGTTGGGAGTTGAAGCACCAAAACCTTACTTATAAACAAAAACAGAGTCGGGGCAAAAAGGAGGTCAACAGCTTTGGAGGACAGGGGGGCAAAAACATAGTTTTGCCCCGAGCTTTTCCATTAGGAGGGGGCAAATGCCTTCCCCTAAATCCGCCACTGAACCTTAGTAAGTTCAGTTTTACATGATCCATTTAATCACCGATGGGGATGTTTCTAAGTGTGATCTCTTTAAATACTGTAGGACACATGGATGACTTTAAAAGCCCATGACCAATATTCCTACGTTCTTAATGGAAGTGCAGCTACCAATCCACTTGGCGTGCTTACAAGTTTTGATTGGACGCTGCTCTGCATGCTCACTAGTTCTGCTTGGACAGTTAACTGCGTGTTCACCTGTTCTGATTGGCCGGCGTTCTGCGTGCTCACCTGTTTTGATTGGACGACCGTAATGATACCAGGTGGAGGTGGTAGGTGGCGGCACGCTCGAGACGACACACTCCACGTGGGCGGTGCTGCCGACAGCGCCACTCTGCGGTGACCTCGCCGTGGCCTCGGGCCGACCGCGCGCAAACAGCATCAGTTGGCGGGAGATCTCGGTAAATCCGGTGGTGGCTGCGCGACACTCGTAGCGTCCGATGGAGTCGAGGGTCACCGTCACCTCCAGTTCAGAGCCGATGCCTACCACCTGCAGAGAAAGATGGAGTTGACAGCTTTCCCAGGAAGACGATCAACGCGTTTATAATCTTAACCCAAGCTCAAAAAGTCGTTTAAAGTGGAGCTTGTAGTTTTAGCCTGCATCACGCAGGCCATCGGAATGCAAAAATTCACATCCATGCTTACAATGGGCTTAGATGCAAAACCTCGAAATTGAATTTTGCGGACCATGTAGACTTTACCGTCAGCAAAGCTAACAAAATGTTGGGTCTCCTTATGCGCTCTCTTCAGACCGGCCAGGTGGCGGGCAGGTTCAAAGTGGGAGCTATTTTCGCAGCATACTTTGGAAATATTCGTTCAATTCTGGAATATGGGTGTGTCCTCTGGGGCGGAGCTGCGAAATGTCATTTGGATAGATTAGAAAGGGTTCAGCATAAGTTTCTCATTTGGCTTGCATTTCAAAATCATACATCTCAGCCCTTTCAATCACTAACATATCATGATCTCCTACAGCTTTTCAAAATTAGCAGCTTGTCCCAGAGGAGACTACAGTACGACATTTGCTTTGTTCATTAAGTTCTCTCCGGTAGAGTGAACTCCGCTCCCCTGCTTGGGAGTTTCCCACTGCATGTGCCCCAGCGAAGAACCAGGGGGCACCTCACCATTTCTTGCACGTGCCAGTGCCTCGAGTTGAGACGGTGAAAAGAGGCTTGTTTCGCCGGGCGGTGCTTGCTTTTAACGCACACGTCGGTTGCTGCCCCGAGGCGGATCCTTTTAATTCGCTGCATGGTAGTTTTAAGTCTAGTGTAATAAGATACATTAAAGATCATCCTTTTAAAATCATCCTGTATGCTTTCGAATTTTATTCGTTGAATGAACTGTTTAAGTTGCTTTAAGTCATACTTTTACCGTTTTGAATGTGTTTTACCTTATAGTTTTTGTCATTGGGTCCCTTTACCACCAATAGGAGATATGTCATTGTAAATACTCATCTAGTGTTTTCTTTTATGTCCATGACTTCAGCTGTAATTGGGCCAGATACCTGTTGCTGATCTAAGTGAATAAATACAAATACAAATCCAAAACCTGCATCCCTGGGACCAGGCTTAAGACAATATGATTTCGCCACACCTTAACCCTATTTCCGGCAGGGGGGCTAATATTGCCCCCCTAAGGTTTTTCAAGAATATCTCCGAAACGGCTTGCGATAGAACTTTGAAACTTCCTGACTTTTCCTAAAACTAGTACAGGCAGGTTTTCTGAAATTGTCAATATTATATATTTACCAGGGGCGGAGCTATGGCTGGGTTTTTGGGGAGGTTCTATCCACAAACCAAGTATTATAGTATGCGATGGGTTCTTTGTAAAAGGAAGCCGTCTCTGCTGATCCTGATACCAGTTATATGGTTTTATTATATCATTTTTTATGTGAGATGATAGTGCATTCACAATTGTCACTATTTGTATTCATCAGGGGCGGTTACAGCAGTTCAAAATGGGGGGAATGTTATCAAGAAGGACTAAACGTTAGTAAGTGAGAAGACTGCTTACAGCCATGCCAGGGCGAATACAATTGGGTATATGAAAATTCAAAATAGTTATAACCAAATTCTAGATTACCAGAGGCGTGTCCAGTCACTACACATTTTCAAAATGCATATTCCCAGCCAGTATCACCGCCGCGACTCAATATCGTTGTATATTAAAAATGTGTTTCCAATCACCCCCACCCGCCCCCGCCCCCACGACGAGAGTCCTATGTCACCCCCTTTCCCAGAGCTGCCATGGGAGGGTAAAAATTATCAGAAATAAATTTCAACTAGTCGAGGGACTAATATACTCATGCATACCACTCGCATATTGTTGGGATGTATTTTACCCCACTGTTTTACCTTACTGCATCCGCCCCTGATGAGTTTTTCACTTTTTTTCATTTATTTATCTGTCAAAGATGCCAAGCAGTATATCACGGCTTCTAATCCGCGTAACAAAAACTTTTTAGGTTGTATATATTTCCCCTCATAGTCTTGGTCCTGGAACTGCCATTGAATTTCGAATTTTTGCGTAACTCGAGTATATGACAATTTTGGGTCAATTATTTGTAAATCTGAACTAGTTTTGTGAAAATCGTACGACAGAGACAAGGGTTATGGAAAATCTAAAAAATACACAAAAATTGTATATTTTGCACGACTTTCTCCTTAAAAATCAAAATTTTGAAATTTTTCTTTTTTCAAAATAAAGTTTAGCGTCAGGGGAATCTATAGCACTTTGAATTTTCAAAATCGGCCGGTTAGATTACGAGATCTTAGGGGGGCCGATATTGCCCCCTGCCGGAAATAGGGGTAGCCGGGAGCCTGACGGAAATAGGGTTAAAGTACAATGGATATCTCAGGGCAACATGGAAATGTGGGTACAATCAAGGTTGAAACTTAAGAAGCACAAATATCAAATGCGATCCTGGTCTCTTTTATATCCGATGTTATTCTTTCTTCACAAATAAGCTCTTTATCATCCTCGTTATTTATCAAATCTATGCGACTTCTTTGAAATTCTGGTACATGTCATTGACGCCATACTCTTCAGCAGTGACAAATCAATCCAACATCGCATAACCCTCCTCGGACGACCCACTAGACTTGTTCATGAGCACTCCTCGCACAATCCCCGTGCCTGAGCCGTGCCAGGCGGAGGGAGAGCAGACAGGCGCTGATTCACACCGACTCCGCACACCCAGCAGCGTACCCAGCAACACCGGCTATCTCACTCCGGCAACGTTTTCGGAGTCGCCGCCTACTGCCGTGCTTCCCTGCTCAACTGGGGGTCCAGCTCGGCCACTGGCTCTTCTGTGACTTTAAGGATACAGTCGGTATTGTTACACCACTAGGAGTGGACACTTCGAAAAGTTGGTGGTCGCCTAGGACTGGAGCAGCTGCTGGCGATGAGAACTTAGCCACGAAAAGGAAGAGCACAAAGTTGGGAAGAAAACAGATAAAGGAAAAAACGGTGCTTGATACCGCGGTGATTCACCTTACAATGTCCCAAAACTATATTAATTATTGCGCAACAGTTGCAAAGCTATCACTTAATCCAGCTTCCACCAGCAATGACAGACCAAAGACCTTTGTTTTCTATTTACGCGAGGGGTTACAAACTTGGTTTCAGTGTGCTACTGCTGGCCTAAGCGAAAGCTGGCGGTGCTGATACCAAAGTTTGGATGAAGGCGATTTATTCGGACCGGTCGGTGTCGCCCGGCAGGGAGAGGTAATTACATCGCCTGGAAATAACACCGAAACGAAATATAGTGGGAGTTTTGCATAGGAGGATCCAGGAAGGGGTCAAGTGAGGGCGCTTGCTCTCTCCCCGATCGACCTTCCAGCGCCCCTAAGTCTCGTTGTGACGGCACTCCCTGGAATGTCAATTGTGGCGTACTACGTGACGTTTTTTTTCTGCTTTTCGACTTTGCCCCTCCCAAACCGACCGCCTAGATCCGCCACTGGTCTGGATGGTGCCACTTCAGACCATGCCCCCCCCAATAGGAAATCCTTGTTCTGGCTATATCATTTTGTGGGTACTCTCCACATCACATTTCATTACGTTACGTAGAACCTAGATTATGTGTGACCACGTTCAAGAAGACGACCTTGGTATAAAAAATAGATGTGGCGATGGAGACACGTAAAAGACACATTTTCGAAATAAAAACATCATTTGTTCTAACGGAGTGGCCCACTTTTATAATGAGTTTTATTGAACTGTGATAGCAATTTTTTAACTCATCGGGAAACCCCTATTGACATATTGCATTTCGTCGAAAGCCCTCTGTATTCGTCACCGGCACAAAAGAGGGGGCCAGCCAAACTCCAACCTGATGCTGACAACAAACTTTCAATGTTAGAACCAAAACTTCCTAAAACCAAATTTGGGTTCCTCGTTGCACGCCGCATTGGCTGCTTATAAAAATGCCCGATTTTATCCCATTTTGACTGGGATCAGGCAATTTTTGACCGTAAAGTGGGGGGGAGGGCAGGGCTCCCTGGCCCCCTTTTCTGACGCCTGCTTTCGCACATTATACAATTAAAAATAAAGGGCCTTCAAGACCCTAATTCAGAAGATGAAGAAGCCCCTTTCCATTCGGTTGTAGCAATTTGATGGGTTCAACTCCTAAGCCCCTCCCATTCCTACGCTGCTCACGTGATAAATGTTAACAGTAGCAGCGCTGATCGCAACTTGTCGTGTGCGAGCGGCACCCTAGCAGCCAGTCTCGTAATTACACGCGATTCTTAGCCAACCCTAAACGAGCCACAAAAGTTCTGTTTTAATGACATCATAAATTCCATTTTTCTTCTCAGCGATTTAGAGTGGAAACATAAGTGGTTTCAACATTCCCAGACCTATGTTGTACACCAATTACTATCTCTGGAATTCGAACAACTTGCTCCATCGCCCTTAAAACCACAACCACCTACTACATTTTAATCGACTGTGTCCCATTCTGTCCCATTAAATTCAACTCCAGCACTCCACCGCTTTGCGCGAGTGCCGAAGTTGTGATCTATCTGACACCTGTTCAGCGTCAGCTCGCTCTGCTGTCGGCAGCGGCCAGCAGCGCATAATGGCGAATTAAAGGGCTGCCAGCGGCCGTTGGCCATCTATTAGCTGTGGTGCGTGCAATAAATCAGTGGGCAACAGAAGCAGGCCCAGTCGGGCGGCCTGAGGCCTGAGGCCGCCATGTTAACGCGACTCGCGAGAAATTAGAAAACGGTGTCAGAACCGGCTGGTGGATAAAGCCCGGCCCGACATCTCACAGCAATACGTCTTCCTCGCCTTGCTCCTCCATCACGATGCTTTACAGTACCCTGCCTGAGGAACAACCGCGCGTCCGACGCAGGACGGCGGGGCACCCGGGGCAGTTACGGCAACGGACAACGCAACGCTGCCACACATCATGTGCTTGGCGGATAGGGAGTGTACAGTTTGAAATTCAGTATGACGTTTCAAACTGACCTGGTGACCTGGTGACTCCGGACTCACGCCAGCTACATGTCGTGCGCACATCAGCCGCTCGGTTTCAAAAGGCGCGCTTACTGCAGTAGGTCTTCCACGCCATTTACCAGAGGTCAGATAAAGTGTCTGAAGGTCGCCTAAAACATTGCAAACCATGTGTAACCGAAAATTTGGAGCTTCGCCACCAAAAGGCGATTATCTGCAAGACCCTCTGAGTCCTTTTAAATATCAAACAGCGTACTGGCACACTGAGCGACAACTCTTCACGCTGAGGCATGCACAATCTTGCCTATTCTATCACCGAATTTATATATTTTGTGACCAGCATTGCTGGCGAGTTGGCCAATTTTTCGAGCTTTACCGTTTAGTTTCTTGCATTATTTGCAAGTTTTTTTTTAATTTGTGTGTGTACTACTTCCCACAGGAAAGGGCACAGGCGTAGGAACAGGGCAGCTGGCAACAGCGCACTTAGTGGCCGATTCAGGACTTTATTTGGGCAGGTGGGGGCAAGGGGGCTCAAGCCTCCCCAGCAAGAGCCTTTGAACAGCCTCCCGCTATGCATTTAGTACACGCACTCTGACATTTAGGGAAGGGGGTTCTTGAGTCTCCCTAGCCACCCCCCCTGTATCCGCTTATGAGTGCAGTCGTTCAATTGCAGAGGGCGGGCGAGCGGGCCCTGAAACAGGCAGTTCTCCGTCATGGGCATCGTATCTAAGCTAGTTATCATACCTAATAGGGTCTCAGGGTCGGGTCATGTGACCACCCACCGCGTCAGCAGTGACCCACAGAAATCTGAAGACACCTCGAACGCAACATGCTAGCGAAAAATATAAGCTTTGGCTAACTTTGGACATGTGGACAGAAGAAATCGAGATCTGATATTACAGTTTTCAGGCAACTTTGACACTGCAAGACAAAAGAAGTGTGCAGCTTGGGCTTTCAAAGGGGAACAATAGGTACGGCTTCCAACAAGAACACATCAGGCAAATTAGCTCGACAGAATTCCACTTGAATTTGAAGGAAACAATACTTTGATCTTTAGATATCAAACCTAGTCCCTTCATACTTGTCATATACGTAAGCATGTCGCGTTTGACGTATATATATATATATATATATATATATATATATATATATATATATATATATACTAGCAGAATAACGTTACGCTTCGTTAACTGCTCCTGATAGCTGACGAGACCGGTTGAACTGTCCGGACGGGACCCCAGACGTTGTATGCTGCATATAAGCAGTATCCAGCGTCCTTCAACTCCAAGAACAGAACAAGGCCCATATGTTTAATAGTGTTTACCCGAGGTTACGTATTTACACGTGCGGTGAGCGAGGAGTGCTTATTTTCTTTTTCAGCACTTATAGAAAGAGAAGCAAAACTGTCCGTAGCTGTGCAAATATGATGCCCGTCTGTATGAGTAAAGTATACTGTAACAGTGACTACACAACTATTTGGCCTCATATGCACTATGGCAGCGGTAAAAATGTTTGGGCTTTCAAAAAATGAGACTCAAGATCCTCTGATCATTTCGGCGGGGTGGGGAGGTGGAGGGGGGGGGGGGTGTGGCAAGGCAATAAAGTAGCATGTTTAGAAAAAAAAGATTTGACCACAGAACTCAGTCAAGTTCCTTAACATTCATGACACAGTTTTAATGAGGTTTTTGGGGATGCTTGACTTGAACTATGTTATAATATTCATTTGTTCTCCGAAACGTACCTTGTTTCGTCAAATTGGCAAGTGTTAACAAACTCACAACATTTACGGCCCGATCATACACAGATTATGGGGGCATAGGGGGACAGTGCACCTTTCATTAAACACGTGGCCCTTCCTCAACGCACCCCGACGCCACCTGAAACTATCGCTGCGACTCTTAAATATTGATCTCCAGCTCCGTCCAATGATTTCAATCATTCTTAAATTTCATTTTCAGCTATTTTTAATCATTGAAACGGGAATTTCGAAGTTGTCTTGGATGGGGCTATTGCTGGCACTTTGTTATAACAAAGTTGGCTACTTAGTTCTCGATTTAAGAAGTTTGTTATACTTTTTGTTTTTGTAACCTTTTGTAGTTTTTTGTAGTTTTGAGTTTTTGTAACCTTACAAACACTCAAGGCATAACATGATCCATTTCTGATCTGCGTACTAAGAGTCTTAAATAACTTTAGAAGCAAGTCTCTTATCATGATTCAATACGTTTATCAACTGATGGCATCAATTCATTGATTTTACCTCCGGCTTTGTGAAGTCCTAGAACCAAAGTGTTGCCATTATTTAATAATTCAAAGTAATCGCTCATAAAAAGGCCGCAGTATTTTAAACTTTGATGGCATCCATAGCTTTCCAAGCAAAAACAAACATCACAGCTTGGATTGAGCGCATGCCACTTTTCTATTTTCGGCATTGCATAATAATTTTTGAAAGTTTTCTTGTTTGCATGGAGTGCTGATATATCATTCCGTTGCTTTCACCGGAATTGGGACAGTCTTGTGCCATAGTTTAAAACAATCATTTGCATTCAAAATACCCTTACCGTCTGTAAGATAAAAATACAAATAATGCTTGCTTGCGAGTACGTAAGAACCATTATGCAACATTTTCACCACATCATTGCCATAACATGAACAAACAACGTTAAACATGCAGGAATTAACTATTAATGCCTAACACTTCTGCTGAACCCAACGCAATATTTCACCTGGCAGCTGAAGTCACGAAGTGCGGACTGACCCTGGAGTGAAGCGCCATCCTTACCTTTTGCACTCGTCGCAGTCGCGTTTGAACCACACTATCTCTGGAGCGGGATTGGCGTCGACGTCACATTTGATAGTGACCTGCTCCCCCGACTCTGCCGACGCGTCCTTGGGCTCCTCTCTGAAGCGCGGACCGTCTGCCCAGCACGGAATACGTGTCACGGGGAGGAGGGGAGACTGCAGACAAGACAATCTGCTCCAGATCGGACTCATTGTTGAATTAACAACGGCAGGTTCAGGCCAATCCGTCCGCTCATCACGATTGCCAATCCCAATCCGACCAACATTCTAAAATAAAGAACTTCGGGATCAGAGTTGTCGAATCAGAGATACCATTGTTAATCATATGGTTATGCTTGCTCGTTATTTCCAGGTATCTGATGTCAATGTAACTTGTGGTATTCTTTTAGCCACTGAGGTCCACTGAAGTAGAGGCTCTGATCTTGAAACATTTGGCTATTTTATCTATAATAAATACATTTCAATGAAAATGTAAAATTCGTATTATGTATGGCTGTTTATGATCCAGTCATGTCGTTCGAATCTTTACAAATACTGATTGAGTGCACGCGACAGCACGGGCAGTAGTAAATAGAAAGAACATGATGAAAGCTCCGCATTTCTTCTGAGCGAGAAAGCACCAAGATTCCAAGGCAACAACGGGGAGGAGCTACTAGGAGCATATCTATAGAACAACTAACATTACCAGAAGCCCGGCAGTCTCAATCACTGCTCTTTTTTCCAGGATTTGAGAAGATGCAAATCAAAGGCAGGAAATGTAAAAGGAACGGGTTAATGTTAAGACGAAGGGGTTAAGCATTTTCGAAGCCGGCATTGGCCTCCCATCGGGACGGTGCGTAATGTGACTTTCAGTGCCACGTCACGATTTACTTTTCGCTGTCCCGACTTAAGGGTAGCATTCTTGACAAATGTAATTTATACTGGAACAAATAAAGGTAACACTCTTATTGCGCTTCACACATCTTGTTTGATCCGAAGTGCAACTATGCGACATATATGGTCAGATAGACGAACTACAATGCAAACAAAATACATTTTGAAACTAAACTTCAACCTCTGAGGTTACCCAAATATTTTCCTAGTGTATCTTTCATCTCACATGCACGCTGGGTATGCAGCGAAACACAAATACTTTAATTACACACAAATCCCTTCTATGAATTCTTAACCGACGCAAGTGTGTAGCGAAGCAATTTCATTACGGGCGTGCGGCACAGTTTTCCGGTTAAAGGATGGTTCAGAGCAGACCGCGGCGCCAGCTTTGGCAAATGAGACGCCCGGCTCTGCCAGTGCAATCACCGGTTAGTGCCACACAGGGACGACTCCCTGGGGAGCCGCCGCCGCCAAATTCACTTTCATGACCGGCCGGGTACCGCTGCGTCTGTGTGGCCTGGGACTGCTCGCCTGCAGATACCCAGTGGTACAAACACGCCCCCGCACTACAAAGAACATGACACACACACAGCCAAAGCGGCACCGTTTGCGGTTCAAACACGTCTGATGCACTTACTCATCAGCGGTTTAATTTCCGGCCGACCTGATGGTCACTGATGCTGGTTAATTTCATTAGGCGCCGCCGCTCCGCAATAATTGTTCATATACTGGTACGGCCCGGCGCAGCCACAAAAGCATGCATCCAGATTCTACGCACAGAGAACGCTGATATTATGAGCTCACGGCTCACGTGAATTCTAAAACTGCAGCGCGTGTTTAAGCTGTGCGGGCGGCGCCGTAAGCAAGGCTGTAGGGTGTCTTTAATCCGGAGGCTGGGGTCGCCTCTGATAACACGCCGTTAGCCTCGGCAGAGAGCCCATTTCATTGTCCGGGGCGAATCTCATAACGCGCAACATCCCAGTGTGATATTCCAGAGTAACACTAAATTTGACACCATTCGTGGAATTGTGACATTTTTGCTATTTCAGGCCAAGCTTTGTCAGCTGGGTTTGCGTGCAGTAATTGGAAACGTGACCTGAGCAACAGATTTGTTAGAAGTGCCAGTGTAATTGATTTAAATCTAATACTTCCAGGGACACCATCAGATTCATTGTCTCTTTTCCAGGAAGAACTTAGCAAGGAATCCAAATTAAAGCCATGATAAGATTGATTTGAATTTTCCAAATGGATATAGAATACGTGAAAAGGCTGATTTTAAATACCACAGTTACACTGCAGAATTTTGAAAAGGAAAGTTTCAGAATATTGCTGGAAGCCACATATAGTCATTGCCAGTTAATGCGGGAAAATAAACAAGACACATAGACCCAAAACAATATTTGTATTTCATATGCTGTAACAAAAAAGCGTCCTTACATGGAAGAAAATTTATTTCGACAAGTCCTAGGACAAACAAAAAGTTTAAGGAGTTTTCTATTAGTAAGTAACATAAAATTTGAGCTGTTTGCTGCTGACTAGCCGTCGTCTTCATATCATTTGGAATTTGCGATAGGTAATCGATCAAGTATCTCACCAAAACTTATGCTTGTTTTATTCTTGAGCAGTTCGAATTCTAATGACTTCACTGTGTATTTTTGCAACGTCTTATAATGTTATTGATACAAATTAGAATATCATATGCAAGGGTAAGTGCACGTCGGTCGCAACAGGTCCCCTTACACCGTAGGTCAATGCCCAGCGAAATACTTCGTTTTCCCATTCACAATGATACGTCAAAGCCAGGGGCGAGTACCTACGGGTTCCACTTACACTGTATGTCGACGTCCAGCGAATTACTGCTGGTTCCCACTTACACCGTATGTCGACGTCCAGCGAATTACTGCCGGTTTCTACTTACACCGTGTGTCGAGGTTCACGAATTACTGCCGGTTCCCACTTACATTGTATGTCGAGGTTCACGAATTACTGCTGGTTCCCACTTACATTATATGTCGAGGTTCACGAATTACTTGGGTTCCCACTTACACCGTCTGTCGAGGTCCAGCGAGTGGCTGCCGGTTCCCACTTACACCGTATGTCGAGGTCCAGCGAATTACTGCTGGTTCCCACTTACACCGTAAGTTGAGGTTCAGCGAATTACTGCTGGTTCCCACTTACACCGTATGTCGCGGTCCAGTGAATTACTGCCGGTTCCCACTTACATTGTATGTCGAGGTTCACGAATTACTGCCGGTTCCCACTTACATTGTATGTCGAGGTTCACGAATTACTGTTGGTTCCCACTTCATTATATGTCGAGGTTCACGAATTACTGTGGGTTCCCACTTACACCGTCTGTCGAGGTCCAGCGAGTGGCTGCCGGTTCCCACTTACACCGTATGTCGAGGTCCAGCGAATTACTGCTGGTTCCCACTTACACCGTAAGTTGAGGTTCAGCGAATTACTGCTGGTTCCCACTTACACCGTATGTCGAGGTTCAGCGAATTACTGCGGGTTCCCACTTACACCGTATGTCGAGGTTCACGAATTACTGCTGGTTCCCACTTACACCGTATGTCGAGGTCCAGCGAGTGGCTGCCGGTTCCCACTTACACCGTATGTCGAGGTCCAGCGAATTACTGCGGGTTCCCACTTACACCGTATGTCGAGGTCCAGCGAATTACTGCTGGTTCCCACTTACACCGTATGTCGAGGTCCAGCGAATTACTGCTGGTTCCCGCTTACACCGTATGTCGAGGTCCAGCGAGTGGCTGCCGGTTCCCACTTACACCGTATGTCGGCGTCCAGCGAATTACTGCCGGTTCCCACTTACACCGTATGTCGACGTCCAGCGAATCACTGCCGGTTCCCACTTCACCGTATGTCGGGTCCAGCGTGGCTGCCGGTTCCACTTACACCGTATGTCGAGGTGTAGCGAATTACTGCTGGTTCCTACTTACACCGTATGTTGAGGTCCAGCGAAATACTGCTGGTTCCCGCTTACACCGTATGTCGAGGTCAGCGAGTGGCTGCCGGTTCCCACTTACACCGTATGTCGAGGTCCAGCGAATTACTGCTGGTTCCTACTTACACCGTATGTCGAGGTTCACGAATTACTGCTGGTTCCCACTTACACCGTATGTCGAGGTCCAGCGAGTGGCTATCGGTTCCCACTTACACCGTATGTCGAGGTCCAGCGAATTACTGCTGGTTCCCACTTACACCGTATGCCGAGGTCCAGCGAATTACTGCTGGTTCCCACTTACACCGTATGTCGAGGTCCAGCGAATTACTGCTGGTTCCCACTTACACCGTATGTCGAGGTCCAGCGATTTACTGCTGGTTCCCCACTTACACCGTATGTCGAGGTCCAGCGAGTGGCTGCCGGTTCCCACTGCGTTGCTAACGTCACAGCGAACGGTGGCAGCGTTGAGTTCGCGGCCAATAGAACTCAGCTTCAGCTTCTGTCCGTGGTCGCCCACCACCACCTCGTCTCGGACAAACCACTTGAAGATCATCTGTGTGGATACAGGCATGTATGGCTTAGGCACAGGAAGATCCTTCCGCTAGATTCGTACGCTTAACGAAACTTCTACGATGTTATCTGGCCTATCCCCTGGGATCCGGGATGACAAGTTCAGTAAATCAATCCTTATATATTTGGGCAGGCCCCTTCATTGGAATAATGACGTAGAAGTTGTTTGCAAGAATGATCCCTGGTCATCGTATGAGGAACAATATCGAACTGAGTTCCTTACAAATAGCATTTGGTGTGAATTCTTAAAGAGCAAAAACCATGACAATATTTATCTTGCTTCTAGAAGCATAGGTATTGTATACGTAGGATTGTTAAGGAACAACAGAATTCCTGCAAATATTTGGTTGAATTAAGCTATCAGCTCTCTGTTCTTAATGATAAGCACATATGCTTGATATGCCAAGATCCAAACATACCACCGGAACAGTAACAGGAGCCAAAAGGGTATAGGGCTTCGGTGCAGGCTTAGTTATAATAATTGTTGGGGTTTAACGACGCACCAACTGCCAGGGTCATACGGCGTCGCCAACTCTCACCCTGTTGGAAGGGATTTTGGGGATCAGATCGACTTATTCAGAGGTTCCGCCGGGACTTGGACCCGGGACCAGTGGCTCAGAAGACAAGCGTGCTATCCACTAAGCCACCTCATCCCCCGGCGCAGGCTTAGTGTTGCCAATAACATTGGCGGACGCAGGGGGACATTCCGGCCATGCCCCCCCAAAACGTTGGAGGAGGGGGCAAACTATCTTTTGCCCCCCAAACGCCGGAAATTTTTTGAAAAAGGTGTTCACACTAGGTCTGTAGAGCAAAGAAATCTTCGCTCCCCCCCCGGAGAGCAATCATGCACTTGGAGAAGTGGCTTATACTAGGTCTGTCGATCATTGAAAAAGGTGTTTACACTAGGTCTGTAGAGGAAAAAATCTTCGCTCCTTCCCCCCCCAGGAAGAGAGGCAGACATGGGTTTGGCCCCCAAAACTCGGGTCTGCGTCTGCCCCTGGCCAATAACTTGTGTGCTATACGCAATATATCGACTTCGAATGCCATGTTGTTGTTTTTATGAGACATTATTTGTCCTCTCATAAATCAAGTTCACTGTAATTGATTGCATTGATTCATGGGTGAAGATCCTTGGGGTTGGGGAAGGGGGGTCAGGACCCACTGGATTTTTGGTCTCCTATAGACTTTGTAAAGGGGTTATATTGCAGTGCAAGCGGTAACACATCCAGACCCCCCCCATCGTTAAGAGATCTCCAGCCTTGCCTTGATTAATCATTAATGAATGGCATAGCCAGCCTCATCACTTACCCCTAGCATGGCGGTAAACACTAGAGTAGAGTTGAGCTTTAGCTCAATTATCATTCATAATTATTTTGTTAACCCACCCCCACCCCCTAAAAAAACGTACACCGAAGTCAGTGTGCAATTCAACATGTTCCTGTTAGCTTCAGAATGTTCTTTTATATTGGTTTCTAAATACAGTGCCTCTTCAGGAAAAGACAAATTCCGGGCCGCAAACCAAGTACTTGAAGTTTCTAAGAATGGAAAAATGTTGTAAATATAACCCATTGCTTCCAACTCCCGTGAAGCCTATCTTGATACTGAAGATATCTCTTCGATGACAATCAGCTCTATTCTTAAACTTGTCTTTGCAAAATGGTCGCGTCCAGGATGGGAAGTTAGCCGGTTCTGAACTGAGAAGAATACTGTGCTCTTGTAGGTTTAATCTGCTTCATACTGGGTATTACCCCAGTGATTGTCTAGCTTATAATTGAATTCACTGGTGGCTTGCACAGTCACAATGTTCTCAGGGATTCTATTTCAGTTGAATTTCTTAGTAATCCTGCTGATTATAACGCGCCCAATGGGAATGAGACTGGCGTCAACGCCCAGTGGAGGGAGGGACAGGGTCCTAAAGTGATCCCCTGAGATCTCGGAATTGGGGGCAATAACGGTCTAGATTACAGCCATGTTTCATTGACCCAGGTCAATATCTTCAAAGCCAAACGAGGTCATAAAAGTCAAATCTGAGCTGTACTGGGAACATGTTGGGAAATGCATAATGCGGATAAAAGTCCTTGACTTATGACCTCACAGTACGATCTACACCCAATAAAGCACATTATAACTGCCACTATAGGAACGTTTGGGTAAGATATTAGGGTTTGATCCTGACCTGCGACCTTTACCTTAACATTTGATAGCTTTGACTATGAAATGATAGCATAATATACGTCATACTGAGTATTCACTTGACCAAAACGTTGGGGTCAAAGACCATCAAAATTGTATGATGACCTTGAGCTGTGACCTGTGACCTTAGAACTTTACCTTCATGTGAGGTGAACTTGACATATCATCCGGATTATATTTGAATAATATATTTGAAAAAGGTGTTTACACTAGGTCTGTAGAGCAAAAAAATATTCGCTCCCCCCCCACCGGAGAGCGATCATGCACTTGGAGAGGTAGCTTATACTAGGTCTGTCGAGCACTGAAAAATGGTGTTTACACTAGGTCTGTAGAGCAAAAAAATATTCACTCCCATATATTTGAATAATACAAAATTTACCGCCCAAGGCAGGCAGGACAGAAATGGCTACAAACAATTGCAGCACAACCATTGGAGTGCAAATAGAACACGGCCACAATTTGGGCAGTTATCCTAAATCGACCAGTTTAGCGAGTGCCTTGCCTCGCTGGGTTCACGCTCGTGGCCGCAACTCTCACTCACACTCGCTACACTCAGCCCATACACTCACTCGCTCTACTCTCACTCACATCTTCATCAGGGTTAGCGGTGGCGGAACACTTGAACGTGACGTCGTCGTATTCGTTGACCTGGGTGGAGTCCACCTCGACCATCACTTCCGGCGGGTACTGCACCTGCAGTCGAATCGCTACTTCCTGCGGTCAGCACGTGCCCTTCCCAGTTAGACCCAGACACTTACACACTGAAATGAAGAAACTGCAGTGAACTGCGAACACATGGTAAGGATAGACGTTGCTCAGCTGACCATTATCCGATATCCACCAAACAGTAAAGATGCTTTTGATAAAAATATCGTGCAAAGTTGACAACGCAGGTGGAGTCGTTAACGACAAGATGAATTCTTAAACGAGGGGAGGGGGGTCGGAGGTATGGGTAACATGCAAACCCATCTGAACTTATCCTTGTCAGTCGTAAAGATAGGGTAAAACAATGTTTTTGCCGTGTTGAACAACGCTGCAGCATCACGAAAAAGGCAAAAGGCAACAAGCTAATTGATTTTATTCCCCATGAGGTCTACCACGACCGAACATGACGCAAATGTTTGGCAAGCCATTGCATGCCAATCAGAAAAAAATACAAACAGCTGTCATATCAGACGTGATAAAATATGTTTGCAGAAGCGAGAACACGCGCCCACGGTCTGAGATCCCGTGCTGCTAAAGCCCTGTTCTCACCTGAGGTGTTTTCAGTGCGTCGTTGTTGGCCCGACAGGTGATGTTGCCGTCGTCGTGGCGAGCCTCCGGCTCCAGCAGGATGCTGGACTCCACCACGTGACGCTTGCCGTCCGACATGAGGCGCGACTCTGTGGTGATGTTGTTCTCCAGCTTCGTGTTGTCGGTGTCGAACCACTCAATCTGCCGGTGATGGGAAATCTCTGGTCCGCCTGGTGACGGTCAAATTTCATTGAAGATGGCGGTGGAGAATATGTGTTCGTTACGTAGCTCTGCCCACGCAGGATATTGACTTGCAAATTTGCTCCTTACCGCCCAGTCAGCGCCACACAAATCGTTTCCATGTTTTATCATCATTATCATTATTTCGATAACCCCAATCGCACTTGCGCTGCTCTCGATGTCCTACTTAGTACACTATTTGTCCGCTAGATGTCCCTACCAGCAGCATTTTCCACTGGCTGCCTGCAGACGGATATGATGACCATTAACCCCGGCATAAAGGTACTGACAGCCGCCCAAGAGTCGACATATTTACACGTCTACAAAGCAGATGCGGCCGCTTACGAGAGGAGCCGCCTGTGATGCTTAGACGGCGCCAAAACAAGCCAATTGACGAGAACGCTGCCGCAGTTACTGGGTCGTGGAAACACGCTGACGCTGAAGACCACCCGTTTGTCGCGACAACGATGAAATTAGGGGTCTGGAGTGACTGCAAATGGTGTACAGGCACATTCTTGTCACATAAGATCATTCTGTTTGCCTGGTGTTGAAAAGAGCCATAGTTTTGGCAATCATCACGTTGTCGGAACGTGAAGGAACTCTTGAAATAGTTTCTGGTTACATGATAGCGTATATAAAATTATCAGAAAAATAATTTAATATAATTTTAGGTGCTAATTGAAATGCAACAATAAATTGCATCATACTATGCGTAAAACAGGTTCCAAATGAGAATAGGTGCACAACTTTGACAAAGTATATACCGGCCTGTCTCCTCGAATCCTGGCTATAAAATGCACTTAGATCGAATGCAGGACACTCGAGGAGACAGGTCAGCATATACCATGTCAACTTATAATCATGCTCCTCGTCTCAGCACTCCAAAACCTAGGTGTTTTTTATTTTTTTAGGTGTACTTTTTTCGATTCAAGCAAACTATCCCACCTACGGAATCAAGATAAGCTGCCTGTACGTATCTAAGCATCTTAACCCTCGCCCCGGTGGGGAGTGTTTGAACACCCCCCTCGGTTTTTTCCGGCGGTACCAACAAACGGCGGCGCGAAGCCCCGCCGTATTTGGCACACTGTATTCGTGATCAATTCTGCAGCTTTTCATACAAAATTAAGGTTGGTTCATCTCAGGTCAGGTCACCAGTGCAGGTCAAGTGACCTCACCTTCAACAAAGCTTAAGATAGCAAAAGTAAGAACAGGGCTAATCTATCCAATTGAAAATCATCACACAATGGGCCCCAGCGAGAGCTATAAAATATATTCCGGGATTTTTTTTCGTATTGATGACTGAGGGTCAGCTACGGATCCCTACCTCTCCATGGGAAATGCATGGGGAAACAGGAATTGGGCGAAAAGTGGACCTATTTATGTAGATATAGCGAAGAATACCTTCCTATTCTCTAAATCGTAGTATCTTATGCCCTTTTCCAGGTTCATGTTGCAAGTGTGGACCTGGTCATCTGGAACCATTTAAGCAGGTTTTCAGACTTTGGTAAATATATTTTCATGAAAATGATGACAAACTTGTATTTTCATACCAGTACATTTTGTATTATTATTGAGAGTCTATTGACATGAATATTGACCATGCTAGGTTGGATGGTGACGTTGACCTGACCTTGGGTCACATCATTTTTAGGTTTTGACCTAGGATAGTCATATTATATACATATATATATATATATATATATATATATATATATATATATATATATATATATATATATATATATATATATGATGTGACCGGTGATCATTTGATTCAACGTATGGATAGGGAGCGAATGGTGCCTAAAAATTGATTTTAATTCAATTCTGTCAAACGCTAAATCCCAGATACTCTTCTCCAACCTGTCACCTTCCTTGAGCTGTCACGACCTCAACATTGACCTGAGCCCAAAAGTGATTGATGTTTCTTCATGCATTTTTATGAGTTATTCATCAGCCTCACGTTTTTTCGCTATCCCGCATAGGAGCCGACCTTATAAGGGGGGCTGTTTGAACAACCACAACCACGGTGAAGGTGGCTTGGAGGCCACTGGGGCGGGTGATAACGCTCGTTATCACCTCCCGTCTCTGCCGTGTTCCGGTGGTGACCAGACATAATCTCAAAAGTAGCAACACTGCCCCGTGGCTGTCTGGCCCCTACTCCTGGGTGGCTTTCACAACAGCCCAAGCGCCATCTGACTGTAAAGGCAGCTGCTTCTTGGTGGTTTTACACTGTATGACTCTTCTAAACAATGCTAGTTGAAACGAAACGGGTGACCAAATTCGGAATCAAACCTTATGTTACAAATTACCTAACGGCCAGACATGGCGGGACTCTAGGGTGTGGATTTACACCTCTTTGGGGGTGCCCAGGCTCCCCCTGATGAAACTTTAAAGTAGTGTTAAAATGTCTTTTAAACATAAACTTACGTGTTTTAATTTTAAGGATTTTGAATTGGTATTGTACTCTTCAACAGGCCTGTGAAAAGGCTAAGACGCTTCATATTATGTAATCACGTTTGATAACGGTTGTTGTTGATTGCTTTTTATTTGGCCTTGCCAATCATTAACAAAATCCACGCCCCCGCAAAACTCAGATGATACCCTCGCCTCACTGACAGTCTAGCCGCGACAGGAAGTCCCGGGTCTAATTCGACTGTTTACCATTTAATGACGAGAATAGTGTTTTTACATTCCCAGATGCTCTCCTTGGCCTATCTACATAAAAGTAGGCGTATGGTGCATAGGCTAATCCAAGATGTGCAATCGAAGGGGGGGCAATCGGGCAAGGGGCGTTATTTGGACCGGAAGGGCACCAGTTTTGGGCGGCGCGGCCTATCACGAAACCACCAAGAGTTATCGCTGGGGATCGCCAGTACCCGCATCCGGGGGAGGAGTGATGTCTCAGGGGAGGGCCGATTATGTTTGAGGCGGCTCCGAGGGCATTTATAGGGACACTGAGGTCCGATCAAAGGGAGGGGGTCAAACATGCCCCCCTGGATGCACGTTCATGGTATGGTCTTCCAACACGTCCTCCAGTCGACTTTATCACTTGCCCAAATGTATGGAACTTCAGTTCTGGCGATTTATAGCCAGGCCGTACCTCCGGGGGTGGCTTGCCTCCCCTGCTCTCGCACTGTAGCCGGATCAGCACGCCAGCTGTAGTGTCCAGTTGGGAGCCCTGCACCATCCGGGGCGGCGACGGGGGCACCAGCACCGTCAGCTGAGCGTTCCGAGACCTGCAGCATCAACAACTACCGTCAGCTGAGCCTTCCCAGACCTGCAGCAGCGACAACTACCGTCAGCTGAGCCTTCCCAGACCTGCAGCAGCGACAACTACCGTCAGCTGAGCCTTCCCAGACCTGCAGCAGCGACAACTACCGTCAGCTGAGCCTTCCAAGACCTGCAGCAGCGACAACTACCGTCAGCTGAGCCTTCCGAGACCTGCAGCAGCGATAACTATGATCAGCTGAGCCTTCCCGGACTTTCAGCAGCAACAACTATGATCAGGACGGTGGGGAAATGGTGGGGGTGGGGTGGGGGTGGGGGTGGGGGTGGGGGTGGGTGGGGGTGGGGTGGGGTGGGGTGTGGGTGTGGGGTGGGTGTGGGTGTGGTGTGGTGGGTGTTTGTGTTTTTGGTTGTGTGTTGTTTGTGTGTGTTGTGTGTGTGTGTGTGTGTGTGTGTGTGTGTGTGTGTGTGTGTGTGTGTGTGTGTGTGTGTGTGTGTGTGTGTGTGTGTGTGTGTGTGTGTGTGTGTGTGTGTGTGTGTGTGTGTGTGTGTGTGTGTGTGTGTGTGTGTGTGTGTGTGTGTGTGTGTGTGTGTGTGTGTGTGTGTGTGTGTGTGTGTGTGTGTGTGTGTGTGTGTGTGTGTGTGTGTGTGTGTGTGTGTGTGTGTGTGTGTGTGTGTGTGTGTGTGTGTGTGTGTGTGTGTGTGTGTGTGTGTGTGTGTGTGTGTGTGTGTGTGTGTGTGTGTGTGTGTGTGTGTGTGTGTGTGTGTGTGTGTGTGTGTGTGTGTGTGTGTGTGTGTGTGTGTGTGTGTGTGTGTGTGTGTGTGTGTGTGTGTGTGTGTGTGTGTGTGTGTGTGTGTGTGTGTGTGTGTGTGTGCAATACATGTCATGGCTACAAAAGAAAAACACGGTACGCCGGAAGTTCTTCGACCTGTAACGATTACAACCACCCCCGCCGTCCGCTGTGCATTCCAGGACCTGTGGGAAGGAAGTACGGCCAACGGTGATGATACGGCCCACGGACTACGGTGGTTATATATCACACACGAGAGAGAGAGAGAGAGAGAGAGAGAGAGAGAGAGAGAGAGAGAGAGAGAGAGAGAGCGAGAGCGAGAGCGAGAGCGAGAGAGAGAGAGAGAGAGAGAGAGAGAGAGAGAGAGAGAGAGAGAGAGAGAGAGAGAGAGAGAGAGAGAGAGAGAGAGAGAGAGAGAGAGCGAGAGCGAGAGCGAGAGCGAGAGCGAGAGCGAGAGCGAGAGCGAGAGCGAGAGCGAGAGCGAGAGAGAGAGAGAGAGAGAGAGAGAGAGAGAGAGAGAGAGAGAGAGAGAGCTGAGCTTTTCCCAACAATGCCGGGACGGCAGTCGAATTCTGATCTTGGATAAGCCAGGACACAACGACTATCCAAAGAAAGCTATGAGATCCTCTCCCTATTCATTCGTTGTGCTCTGAACGCTGAAACTTAACAGCCAAGCGGAGAGTAGTGTCCCGTTGCTGCAAACTTTGCAATTCTTTTTGGGGGCCAAAGTCATTGCTGATACAACGCTATCAACTAGTAGTCTAAACACTTTAAAGTACCTAAACGTCAGCCAATGATCAACTGTTTTCCACTACACTCCAAATTGAATACCTTAGGTGATAACAGTCTTATTTGTTTTCCCCGGTCTGGCATCAAAGCTCACCGTACATTATTATTTTCGTTGTTAGCAGCAGTTGGTACTTTTAAGCACTAAATTCAAATTTCACCCTTCTATTTATACGAGGAGGAGGCGCCGGGAACTGCCGGCAGCTTTAAATAAAATGGGAACAGAGCGACTCGGCGGAGCCTAACGACCAACATTCTAATCGGCCTTAGCCTCCACCAAAGCCGTAGCAGTTGAGGTAGACTCGTTCTAAACGAGGTGCTATGAGGTTAGTTATTCTGGCTGGAAATTCATGCTTTCCTCGAAAGTAGTGCCTAGGCTAAGGTCTGAATGGATGAATGAGACAGCTGTAGCTGTAGTTCTAGCAGGTCAATGCTGCTTTGGTCACAGGAACAATGTTTGGTAAATTTGGTCCCATTTACAGCATGTCCTGTGCTCAGATACCCAGGTGTCATTGGCACGGAATGTGCTCCGGCTGTTGATCCCTCTCCCTCCTCCCGTAACACCGAAGTCTTAGGCGGATGGAGGATTTTCGATCGGGGGAGAGCGTACATGAACTGGGGCTTTGGGACCAGGGGACGGCGCTTTTGGGCGGCAAAACCTATGAGGTGGGTGACAAATCCTATGGCGGGGAGCCGATACACGCGTCCAGGGGTGGGAATCCATATTTCAAAGGGGGGTGGTTGCATCCACCTTTCATGGGGCACCGTGACCATTTCAGGGGGCGCCGAGGGGTCCATCGGGGAGAAGGGCAGTGCCCCCTTCCCCCTGGATCCACCTATGACCGAAGTCGGTAGTGAGGTCGGTCGGCTGAAGTCGCCTGTGAACCGTAACTCTGGCACCATCCATTTACTGCAGATAATACGATCATGATCGTATTATCCGCAGGGTAATACGCGTACGCGCTGTGTAGCTCAGTTTTGCTGCATACTTTGAAGTTTCGATACATCTTCTCATAATTTAAGATTTACACGAAGGAGGAAAGTACACAGGGGCGCAGACTCACACTTTTTACAGTTTTGGCCATTTAGGTGGGATAACACACAACTTACTTGGTCAATTTTTCCGGTTAGCTCATATATTAGCCAGTCAAGGCGAAAACGAAATAGTACAAAACATTTCAAAACAGTACGACTCGATGAGATCCCGGGTCAACCAGGTCATCCAAAAGAGATGCAGGAGCTGTGTACCTGTCCCCAGCGTCCAACTAATTGACACCCCTAATCAAAATTAACCACGCACCGCCAATCAAACGTTGGCATCGCATTGCGCGAATTGCGGATCAAAGCAATCAGGCTAACGTGATTGGTTTGCGGGGAGCGGGCGGCGGCTGTGGTGGTCGCGGAAGTGATAGTGTATTACGGTGCGGCTGCTCGCTCGTTAGGGGCACCACGCGCCGCCGGAGGCTTTCGTGACGCTCTTAGCAACCGAATAATGAGCCAACCGGGAAACATTCGGCCAGCAAAACGACACACACTAAATAACTATCTGTAATTATTCATGCAGACATATGTTCTGGTGAGTTCCAATGGCGAGCGGTATGGGAGGAGAGGGATTTGAAACAAATGGGACTTCCACACGGACCCGTGCGGAGCTTCCCACTCTATCCAGATGGACTGGCACATGGCCCACGGGACGGTTTGCAAGGTACGGACGTGACAAGGCGCATAAAAAGGCAGAGAAGGCTGTAAAGTGTGTTTCAATGTGAAAAGAATGATATTGGGAAGTCGATGACGGAGCTGGGGACTCGACGCATTCGAGTGGAAGCTTGGACCTAATTAAGTCTTCCAAAGCAATGGAGAATAAAGTGAGGTTGTGTTTCCTTATAATTTCAATTTTACAGTGGTTTTAAACCCCCATAGCATGATTACAGCTTTTGGACGGTCAAACGACTATTTTACCCAATCCTTAACCAATCACCGCCTGAAGAGGGTCCGACCGGACACTCCCTTGCTTTTTCGCAAATGATTCCGAGCCAATTATAATGAGACGCGATCTCCCGTGAGATCATTAAATTTTCATTCAGGAAAATGAACGCCTAGATTAATAACATTTTGGGGGACTTAACGACAAACCGAGCGCTGAAGTTATAGATCGCCGGAGGAGGAAGGGAATGAGCTACGTTTGAGCTAGGGCAGTGCGCCAATCCTGTCTTTGGGTGACTCGAACCCACGACAACCTGCACATAATTCGATATCCCGAGTCGAATGCGCACGGTAACTGACTACGCCATCCAGACCCCTTGCGTCTAGTTTATTCCACAGCACAAACAGACATGTCACCGGCCCATTCTCTTCCTTGAGAATAAACGAAAACACTGAAAACGACACCGCAACACCTTGTGATCATACACGTCTACGGAAGGAACTAGAGTTATACAGAATGTCTGTCTTCATATCAAATTAAGTGAGATCCAGGTATGTACCATCAACCGTAACTCCCGATCAAATCGTTCACTTGGGCATACAGACAACCGTGCTCCCATTAACCCCCTTCCCCCCGCCCCTCCTCTAGATCAGGCGCGATAGGCTGGCTGTTCATACCCGGACTCAGCGGCCAGATCCTCTGGATGGGTAATCACGCCACGCACTGACGTGCGCCCGGTAAAATATGGCGCAACTTTACTGATGAGATTAGGATTAGCAGCCGCCCGACTATATTGAAAAAGTTTCTGCCACATGCACGGGTTGCGGTGTACGGTTACATTATGCAGGCCGGGACCGGCTAATCTGCTACAGAGAAGGGCGGCCCAGTCCAGCCAATAACAGAGAAAGTTGGCACGATTAGTATCCTTCTGGCCACACGAATTTGCATGCCTATAAAGTCAGGAAGTTGGACACGGGTACAGAGCTCAAACAAAGTTGAGGCACAAGTCTGCGGAGGCATTCTTTAAGATTCATTACTGAGAGTGGCTCTTGGCTACAAAACCCAGCTACCCCGTCAGAATGATCAAATATGTCCGGGACTGGTTTCCAGTGCCCCCCATGGATCCATAATTGTTCATATCCAGAAACCAGTTCTTGGCAAGCCAGAACTATCACCGACCATCTCCTGCGATGAAAGTGCACTGCAGAACTAAATATCTGCCAGAAGCTATTTCCAAAAACCGGATGCAATACTTACGATGTTCTTGTAAAGATATGTACGATGGATCATAGCTCGTTCGGTGTGGAGCTGGGCCTATTCGCCACCCCCTCCCCTCCCACCCCTAACCTCTAACCCATTTGCTAACCAGGGGTAGATCCAGGGGAGAGGGGATCTCCCACTAAAACTGCCAATTTTGCTGTCCTTCAAAAACACTGCCTTACAATTTTCGGTTCTGTCCCTCTCCCCCTCCAAAACCACCGACCTCGATCCGCCACTGTTTTTGTCCATCCAATTTGGTCTGAGCACGGTGTAGTGTGTCCACAATGCAGGTTTGTGGCAGCAAACACCATCCTCCGTGGCCGACACACCATAGCAGCCCCCAATCGCATATCGGCACGTCTCAGAGCTTGACGCCTCACTCCCACTCCACTCCTCATTGGCTGCTCACGCTCAGAAGAAAAAGGCAGGACAAAAACCATCTCCCCTCCGCCTCCTATCCCAACCTTGACATAGACGGATCCAGGATTCCCAGAGAAAGGGGGAACTTTGGTCGGGGTGGGGGTAGCATTTGAGACACGGGGCGCCAATTCTTAAAGAGCGACCCATCAGAAGAGCGTCAATACTTGCATCCTAGGGGAGGAGTGCGCAGCGACTTCAGCGATGGGGGCACCAGGGTGCAGAGGGGAAGGGTGGATCGATCAGTACGTGAACATGTCCCTTCTGTCCCCCCTGGATCCGCCTATGAACCCCGACTCCAAGTGACCCGCTCACACTCCGGTAACGGCTCACGCAGAAGAGAATCCGAAAATCACCCTATCCACTCCTTACATCTTTACCCCTCCCCCAGTCCCCCACCCTGGCTCCTTTCCAGTGGCTGCTCAGGGGAAAACAGACAGGACAACAGCACCCCCTCCCCTTTCCCACAAAAAAATCTGCTGTAGACCAGTTTGCAAAAATGACTGCAGGGCTCAGCTGAGGAGCAGCGAGGTGGGCTCTAAGTCTCCATCCCGCCCCCACCTCCTAAGCTGACGTCACTGAATCCCCCTCTCTTGTCACGCCTGTGTAGCCCGGCTGTGACAACGGTGCTGGGCTTGGCAGCGCTTTACGAGTCAGCTCTAATGGCGAAACCCTTTGGTGGTCGCATAAAGCGTTGCCTTTCGGGTCGTGCGCGCTGCCGGCGCCGGCCAGCATGGAAGGCAACGGGAGCCTGGAAGACGCGGCCGGATTTGGTGTCCCCAAGGGCATACAGCGGACGGCTACTTAAGTGCCAACGGTAGAGGCGAAATAGCTGGTCCGTGTGTTGCTGTTTATCATCGACCAGTTTGTATTTGGTTCCTTCGAACATAAAGGAGGGTAATTATACCTCTTACAAACTGGTGGTCATATATATTTTGGCACTGACACCACTTCCCACGGATCAGTTTCTACGAAAGTGAGAGTAAAATGTTGATTTCTTACTGTATCCTCCCCCAGCTGTTCAGTTTTGGGTTTGTTCCCGCTTGATCTGTTCAGTTAGCTGGTGTTGTTTTGTTTTCCTGTCAACAGTGTGTCTGGGTACATTTTTTACAAAACTTTACTTATTGATGTAGCCATGGGATAAGAGACGGGAACATGATGTTGAAAAACAAGCGAATTTACAACGAAATTTGCAGGCCGGTTAAACCTCCGTGCAACATGTTATGCATCGAACGGCACGTGGGAGCGACACAAATTGCATTGGTGCGGTAGAGGGCAGCAAAACTACTACTTACCCCAACGCAGTCGACAATTGATCATAATATACATGAGGTTTCTAAAGAACGACAATTATTTTACAAGCCTGATGAAGGATCACTGACTTTTGATGACTGACTGATTGAGATGACTGACTTCGGCATCCAACTAGAGATGAAATGACTTTTCCTAACGCGCAGAATCAATAGATTAGCCTCAAGGTGATGACACAATATTATACTGATATGCTTAACAGTAACTCGATGGGTTCTGGTCCATTGGCAGATCCAGGAGCAGCTTTTGGAGGGAGCTAAACCAACGTTTTGAGGGGGCTAAATCGAGAAAAAATCGCAAAAACATAGAAATTACAAAAATATGGCAAAACTTTGGTCATTTGGGGGTAAAATACAATTTCAGGCTTTGTTGGGGGGGTCATGGCGCCTTTAGCCCCGCCCCCTTGAATCGACCAGTGTACCTAAGTTTTAAGAAGGACTCTATGTTTTAAGAATGACTCAATCCTGTGGTTCCCAAGATTTTCCCCACTATGTTGGCAAGGTTAGTCTTTTTCTGACCCCTCTGATGCATCTCAAGAGTAAGTGTGTGAATTACCCCAGGAAGACTCGATGTGAATGTTTTTTTCATATAGGAGTGATATTACAGTTGAGCGATATTACAGCGATATTACCTAATGAGCTACAACCCTGAAGACCATACACTGCATAAATGACTTGATGTCTGGGGATCCGTCAAACTAACCATCAGTGACTGATGTCTGGGGATCCGCCAGACTAACTCTTGGAGACTGACCTGCTATCTGGGCATCCGTCAGACTGACTAAACCTCAGTGACTGACCTAATGCCTGGGCATTCGTCATACTAATTTTCCTCCGAGACTGCATGGTGATGGCATGTCTGAGCATTAGTCAGACTTACTAACCCCCCAGGACCCAGCCTGATATCAGGGCGTCCGTCACTCACTAGCCCTCAATATCTGACCTGACATCAGGGCATCCGTCAGATTCACAACTCTCACTGACTAGCCTGATGTCTGGCCATCCGTCAGATTCACAACTCCCACTGACTAGCCTGATGTCTGGCCATCCGTCAGACACCTTACATAACCAGCCTAATGTTTAAATTACCTAAACTTACACCTTAATTAGCTGACCCGATTCTTCGACCGACTGACCTGAGACCAGGAGAACCGTCCGCCGCGCCGACCTGGCACTGGTAGACGGCGTCGTCTTCCAGTTGCACACGCTGTATCTCCAGCGAGAAGATGCCCTCCGAGTTGTGCCCCACCATGCGGTAGCGCGGCCAGGAGGGCAGGTCGCGGGTGATGCCCAGTCCGAACTCGTCCCTCGTCCACTGCACCTGGCCCACTGCATTGTTCACCTGCGCACAGAAGTCAACAGGGTCAGCAGGAGCTGAGCAGTCAAGTTAGGCTGGTCAGTACGGTAGCACCGCTGGTCACTGAGCTGGCGACCTGGGCAGAGCAGACCAACAAGTCTGCAGCATCACCACCCCCACGATTAGTCGTTCAGCATCAAAACCCGAGTTGTAGAGGACTGCCCAGGGGCGTAGCCAGGATTTCGCTCAGGGGAGGCGCCCCGAAAAGGGCCCCTGCGACGGTGCCAAAAGGGCCCTGATGGGTAAAAAGGGCCCTGCTTGTTACAGGAGAGTGCTGAAGAAAGCTTAAGAGGGCCCTGTCTGGTATAAAATGCAAAATTTGACCACAGAGCATAGTGCGGGCGAGCCACCCTTCGCGCAGCTCTTGTCCTCAGGGGGGCACTTTGGGCCCTCAGGGAGGGGGCGGCTGTCCCTGCCGCCCCCCTTGGCTACGCCCCTGGAACTGCCATAGTGGGCGCCCCGCCCCAGATATATGTCCTAGGTCCAGTCAGGATTGATAACACTGGTTAACAGCCAAAATGGATCCGGCACGTGAGCACCTGTTCCTACCTATTTCGATACCGCTGATTTCAAATTTAGTAACCTTTTTTCCATCGGACCTGGTTTCTTCTCCAGAGCTTACCTAATGTACAGCCCTTACACTTTCCACACACAGTCCTGAGCCTAGCCTTTTGTGGAAAATCTAGATCAATGATGTCGAGAACCCGGGTTATTTGCACCCAGACAATGCAGCTTGTCACTCATACATGTGAATTTATTGCAACGGAAGACTACCTCGCATTAAAGTGCATTAACACTGTACATTGAATAAGGCTTGCGCGCGGTCGCACAAGCTCGCCGGTATTTTAGACTGAGTGGTGATGTCGCCACATTATATGATGGGGATTTTATGTCAGAGTCACCTCCCTTGAAAATCAAGTCCAAGTAAAAAGTCACAGGTCAAGGTTATACCACCATTTCAAGGTCATCGACCCTAGTGCCTTCGGTCGGATAACGTCGCTTAATATGACGTATATTATGTTATGACGTCATATGTTAGGTCACCCAATATTGATCTCAAGGTCGCAGGTTCAAGTCAAAGGTCATAGGTCAAGGTCAAACCTGATTTCCCGCCCAACGGTTGCCATAGTGCTAGTTGCAGTATACGTTATAGGCAAAATGTAATATTTTGACGTCAAAGGTCAATGGCCTTTGAACGACCTTGACCTATAAGTTTCAGAGAACATTGCCTCAGACCTTTTCTCCGTTACTTTAGGTCACTTTCTCTCCATATCCGGCTTCTCATCGCATAATCACGGCATTTACCAATGGCTACCCTGCACGGACAGAATTTGACCTATATGGCCTCGTTTTACCTTGAATATGTTGACCTAGGTCTATGAAAATCGGGTTTAAGGTAAAACACCCCAGCCTCCACAAACACCCAAACGTTCATTTTCCTAGACCTCTTTGGTTTTGCACTGTCAATGTCACTGATGCCAAGTAGGCTGAAACAAAGACGACACACAGAAATACTGGATCTCAAAATTCTGGTCTGATACGGCATTTCTGCTGCCAGATTCGAGTCCAGCGCCATAAATTACTCTAGCAACGGACTATTTTGTATTGGATACATGACAAAAGTTAAATTTTGTTGACCAGTGTAAGTTGCCCTGAAACGTTCCAGCTTATTGAAACGCGATCACTAAAATCTCCCAAAAATGCTCGCATCTTCATCTTTTCAGAAACAGCAGCCAAGCTTAGGACAATTTGCGCTTTCCGAAGAAAGAAAATAAGTTGCTAAGGATTGCATAACACGCGTGATTTGTTCTGAAACGATGCGATCGATATGGAAGCAATATTTTCCAATTCATAAATATTCCGTTAAAACACAAATAAAATATATGAATTTATACATATAAATAACAATTAACTTTATTTGTGCCACAGCTGGTGACGTAAGTCTCATCTAAGTTCCCGTTACTTAAGTCTCATTCACTTCTTATCAAGAACGCATGAAAACGGAATTTTGTGGCTCTTGCTCGAGTTTATGAGCAGGTACAACGACCATCTGTACACCGAGTTATAAGTTGCTTTATATCGGCACGAGAAGACGCGATAACAAGACCTTTAACACCTCTGTGCACAGTAGGAGGACACAGCCGAAAATATCTGCGTTCCCGATACCAACCCCAAAACGCTCACGGATGATCCATTTATTGGTTCGTTAGTTTTGACAATCCAACCATAACACGCGCATTGACGGAGGGGGCGGGTACCCACCCCTTCGGTTTTTTCGAAGATAGAGTAAAAACGGCGGCGCGTAGCGCCGCTGTACTTGGCATACCTTTGCTCTAATTATTTTTACAAATTTTGTCATAATTTTAAGGTTTGGTCATCTCAGGTCAGGTCACAAGTAAGAGTCAAGTGACCTAATTTCAAAAAAGTTTAGGATAGCATAAGTCGGGGTGAGTTTTTCCGATTGAAACCCATACCACATAATGGGTCCACCGAGTTCTCTAAAATATGTTCTGGTATTTTTGATATCGATGACCTAAGGTCAGGTACGAGCCTTGGACCTCTCCACTGGAAATACATGGGAAAATGGTTTTAGCTGACTAACTTAGTAACGGATAGTGATAGACCGGTTATTGTAATTGCATTATATTTGCCTTGTCTTTGCAGTTCTAATGGTATGCATTTTACCTAATTTGACCTTGAACTGACCTCAGGTCCTTGATTCGACCTCGCAAGGTCATATTATATATTATTCGATTCACCTCGCTGCGAGGATTCATATAGTTTTAATCGTTTTGCTCTATCTTTATTTGTTCAGATGTAATGACCGGAAAGCTTCATTTACATGCTATCCCTATGACGGCACGTTTTGACCTCTAGTGACCTTAAATGTGACCTGGAAAAAAATGGTTCAAATATTTGCGATGGAGAAGTGGATGGGCTACCAAATGCCGTTTACTGTTTCTCGCTACCTAGCGTGGTTCTCGAGATCTTAGGGGAAACGGGTACCCGCCGCCCCCCTCCCCCGTCAAATCGAAGGTGGCTCAGACCCCGTCAATGCGCGTGATAATTCGACGCCACTCGTATCTTATAAAAGACAACGAAACTCCCAAAAACATAACTAAGAGGGTATTAATGCATGATGTAGGTACCGTGCACCTACTATAGGTGGGCTTCTTTAGGCAAGACGGCTATATCCCAAGGTTTTAGTTCGACACTAGAGACCCAGACGACACGAAAATGTTCTGCAACCTTTAGATCAATATAATTGCACCTGGGGAGCCAGAAAGTCCCCAAAATAACCACCTAATGGAGCGGATTCGATCAGGAGATACCAAATCACGGATATCTAGATTTTGATCCGGACTTGTAAACTTGGCACAATAGAATTAATGATTGGACCTGGATAGGATTTGGGACCAGAATTCTGGTTTTGACGCAGATTGGTCCGGATTAGCTAGGTAAACTTCGGGGAAGCTTGGATTCAATCCGAAACCTGGGAGTGACTCATTCCAGTCTCAAAGCCTCAGTAGGTATTCCTTGCAGCGCATCGGCTTAGTTCAGTAAGATGTAAGTACACATCTATAGGTCACAACGTCCCACGCGGCGGGGACAGGATAGTCTTTCAGCAAGGGCAGTCTTAACGTCTCACACGCAGGTGGATTCAGCTTGGGTGCATTCAGCTGTCATATGGCGGAACTAGCAATATGCTGTATGAAATGACCTGTGCAAAGGCTTTTACCTGAAGCGGATGCAGCATCAATAAGTAACTTTATCTTGTGCCTATCCTTTTCCAACTTTTAACACGCGCACTGGAGGGGGCCTCAGGGGCCCCCACCTGTTTTTTCCGAGGTGGCCGAAGAACCGCCCGTAGCCGAAAAACGATACTTGACCACATTTAACAGAATTTAATAGCGCGTCGATTGGTGAAGACTTTTTGAAAACTGTTCGAAACTTTTTTACTTATAGGCTTTAAAGGCAGACCTGCATTTTGAGATCGCCGTAATTGCGCGGCCGGACCAGTTAGCTTGCATTGGAGACCGTGTGGTGACGTCATAACGCCATGTAACCGGGATTATATGTCAATGTCACCTCACATGAAATTCAAGGTCAAAGGTCACAGTTCAAGGTCATATCTGCATTTTCAAGGTCACTGACCACTGTGCTTCCGGCCAAATGACGTTACCTGGTCTGACATATATTATGCTATGACGTCATTGATAGGGTACCCTAATACAAAGGTCAAGGTCAAAGGTCATTGGGAAAGGTCAATCCTCATTTCCCGCCAAACAGTGGCTATAGTGATAGTCAAAGTGTACATCATGGGCGCCGAAAGCGGGGGACGGGGGACGCGTCCCCCTGTTGAACCAGGGGGACGTCCCCCAAATTTTGGTCATGGTTATGTGTCAGTTACCGAATATGCTAAATTCGCTCCGCCGGTGCACCGTGGTCTGTCCCCTGCGAATCCGGGGGGTGTACATTATAAGTAGTATACCATATGGTGACCTTAAAGGTCAATGACCTTGAATGACCTGCCCAAAAATTGTGGGGAAGCCTCTTTGAGACCTTTTCTCTATGAACCTGGTCCGCCTTTAGCTTAGTCCCGCCATTTTCCCGCATAATCACAGCCTTTACCAATCGGTCCCCAGCATGGCTAAGATTTGACCTTTACGACCTCGTTCGACCTTGAAGATATTGACCTAGGTCAATTACAATTTGTCATCATGTAGATCACCATAGCCCCCACCCACCTCCTAAGTGGCGTTTTTCTAAACCTCTTAGTTTCCGAGATCTTAGGGGGCCTACCAGGCCCCCCATCCAGTGCGCGTTAGTGCCACACCCCTCTCCAGTGCGGGTGTTTACACACGCATGCACGCACGCCCATCCTACAGCATCTATAATAGATGTTGGCACATTAAAGATTAGCAACATCTATTTATTGCACACAAAATATACTCGTCAATGCCAAAAGCTGAAAAATATGGTGTCCTGAATTCGCATAGAGGCATTGCGTACCCGACAGACAGCAAATCTTGGGATTTCTCCATTTCGTCACCTCCACGTGAACCTGGTCTCCGGTCCGCTACATTGCCTTGTTTAGATGATAAATCACAACTTTCGAGTACTTGGGAACCAAAATATATGGGTGAATGGCATACTGTGATGCCGATGTAGGTACTTACCCTGCAGGGCAGTACCACAGTCTCCCCCGTCTGTACTCGCTGGTCCTCTGGCTGTCGTTCGAAAGTTTGTACCGCTGTCGTTACAGCCACCACCCAGCAGCACACAGCAGCCGCCCACAGCACCAGCATCTGCCGACACAGGTACACATGACGTCACACCGCCCAGCAGCACACAGCAGCCGCCACAGGTATTCATGACGTCACAGTGCCCAGCAGCATACAGCAGCCGCCACAGGTACTCATGACGTCACAGTGCCCAGCAGCATACAGCAGCCGCCACAGGTACTCATGACGTCACAGTGCCCAGCAGCACACAGCAGCCGCCACAGGTACTCATGACGTCACAGTGCCCAGCAGCATACAGCAGCCGCCACAGATACTCATGACGTCACAGTGCCCAGCAGCACACAGCAGCCGCCACAGATACTCATGACGTCACAGTGCCCAGCAGCACACAGCAGCCGCCACAAGTACTCATGACGTCACATGCCCAGCAGCACAGCAGCCGCCCTCAACGCCAGCATCTGCCACCATAGAAACGTATGACGTACACCACTCAGCAACACAGCAGCCGCCACGGTACTCTGACGTCACAGTGCCCAGCAGCACAGCAGCGCCCTCAACGCCAGCATCTGCCACCATAGAAACGTATGACGTCACACCCGAGCACACAGCAGCCGCCCACAGCACCAGCATCTGCCGACACAGGTACACATGACCTCACACCGCCCAGCAGCACACAGCAGCCGCCACAGGTAACATGACGTCACACCGCCCAGCAGCACACAGCAGCCGCCACAGGTACTCTGACGTCACAGTGCCTATAGCAGCGCCACAGGTACTATGACGTCACATGCCCAGCAGAACAGCAGCCGCCACAGGTACTCATGACGTCACAGTGTCCAGCAGCACACAGCAGCCGCCACAGATACACATGACGTCACACCGCCCAGCAGCACACAGCAGCCGCCAGGTACTCATGACGTCACAGTGCCCAGCAGCACACAGCAGCCGCACAGGTACTCATGACGTCACAGTGCCCAGCAGCACACAGCAGCCGCCACAGGTACTCATGACGTCACATGCCCAGCAGCATACAGCAGCCGCCACAGGTACTCATGACGTCACAGTGCCCAGCAGCATACAGCAGCCGCCACAGATACTCATGACGTCACAGTGCCCAGCAGCATACAGCAGCCGCCACAGGTACTCATGACGTCACAGTGCCCAGCAGCACACAGCAGCCGCCCTCAACGCCAGCATCTGCCACCATAGAAACGTATGACGTCACACCGCTCAGCAGCACACAGCAGCCGCCATAGGAACGTACATGTGACGTCACACTCACAGTACCAGCATAACCCGCCTCAATCACACATGATCAGTACAGTCCCGTAAAACGTAGCCGACAGCGCATCATATGGAAGTGCCAGAATGGTTATAGAGAGTAACTGAGGATAATTCTCATTTCATAATTTTCGCTCCCTTTAAAACATCTGACGACAAAAATGATTCAATACTTTTGCACCTGCGGAACGATGCAGATAATGAACCATTCAGAGCAGTGGTAGGCATTTCCTAAGAATCACTTAGATTTTGACCGAGACCCACACTAAGTGTACCGGGAACCTGTGTGCCTTCGCCAACTATTCCGTTCCTCACCGTCGATAATGTTCTGACCGAGGAAAGAAAGGATACTTGCAACTGGAGCAATTACAAAGTGCATACCTTCTTGCATAGAGATAAACAATGTTAGAAACAAGTTTGTGACGATCATAAATCACCACTATTAGTAGTTTTAAGGAGGTGTGACAACGGGGTCATTTTGCAATTCTAGTCGCCAAAACTAGACTGTTTTAGCTCACCGTTTTAAAGGATTTGGCTACGCAGACATTCTATTTTTCATGTGTATCGCAGATGCCACCATGGATGAAAAGTCGGCCAACGTCATGAATAGATCAGCGCCAAAAGGCTAATACCTTATTCCGAGGTGGGTGGCTGCGACATATTTGATACGACGTAGGCGAGTGCGTCATGAAGCAACGACTCATATTAAGCGGTGGAGTGCTCGGCCAGGCGCCATAAGACGCCTGGCACCATCTCCAGGCCCCAATCATGCAAAACGTAGTGGTTTGAAGAAAATGCAGACGGTTTCTGGTTTCGGGGGGCGGGGATGGAGAGGCATGAGCCGGATTCCCTCTCCCTTGTGCCAGACCGCCGGTGACACTCCCAGACAAACTTCACTCTGGACTCGACTACGCTCACATTTGACTCGACTCGACTCGACTCGACTCGACTCGACTCGACTCGACCACGCTCACATTTGAACTGTGCATCCACCCGCTAAATCCGTAAACTACCGATTTCAACCAGGTTCTGAGTCGGCAATCGGGAGACCACTAGCTTCAGTGTTCCCGTTTTATCGGACGTTGACTTTTCTCCCAGACCCGAGGAGCTGGCGCCCATCTGCATGCGGGGGCACGAAACATTTGATCTCGTTTACTCCAAAGCCGGTGTCACCATATTAAAATTCAACAGTTCACCCAGCTTAAAGAAAGTGGGGCAATTTTACTATTATTTTTGGACGGAGATAGCCATGTGATACAGAAGGCTGAAAAATCCTCGGATTGATACTTCATATGTCCCAGAGCTCACCATTTGAAGAAGCACGAAGTGGTCTTCATTGGCAAGTATAACCATGTACAAATAGCGGAGAGCATTATTTTCCAGGAAACAAACGAACAGTTTTCACACAGCTTGTAATCACAGTGGCCTTTCTGTCGGCTACAGCTGCAAAGCAATACCTGCCATACGTCGGTGGTGTGAAGTAGTGAGACACAATGGCGGCGCTTGAACATTATGACAGCGTAGGCAAGATTGGCTTAGAGGTAGGTACGTCGCCCAGGCTTTTTACCTGATATTAGACAGGGGCGATTCCAGCAGGTCGGCTGGAGAAGGGGCAAGCTCAAGTCGATGAGCAAAAATAATGTGTATGTTTAGATGTTGAATATCATACAAATTAAAACAAATAAAAACATATGTCGATGGATTGTGGAAACGGTTATGCCACAGTATATGAAGGTACAAGGCAAAATTCAAGAAGGATTGGTAGATAGGTAAGTAAGCCGGGAAGGACAAGGTACTCACAAGAGCTTCAAATTTCGAGGACAGCTTCGGCACTTCATTGCTTATGACGTCCAAATTTCTCGCTGTACGATCGATTTACGGTTCGGCTTACTCATAGGTGTATACCATTGTTTAGCCCCTTGGTCAGGAAGTCTCCCACACTCCCTCAGTGAATCTCTTCCTTACTTCCTTCCACCCTCTCTCCCTGCTCCTCCTTCTTAATTCTTTCCATCTTCTTCCTCCCTGCTTCTCTCCCCCTCTCTCTCTCGCGCGCTCTCTCCCCCCTTCCCTTCTAAACTCCCTTTCTCCCTTGCCTCCTTCTTTCTTTCTTGCTCTTTATGATAAATTATAGATATTTTTGTGACAACCAGCCTCCAATGTTTTTGTGTGTGTGAAATATTGGTTGATATCTAGGCCAAGATTATATTTATGTAAACTTGACCATAAAAATTGTTCTTATGTCAGCTTAGGAGGCGGGTGCGCCACCTTGAATTTTTGCGGGATAGGGACAGAAGAAATGGTGTTATGGTACATGTGTTATCACCTTCATTTTGATACAAGTAGCATTACCAGCAAGCATCAGTGGTTGTTCGAGGAAAGAAGGTCTTCATGTGAAATTGTTTTTTTTCTCTTTTGTTTTGCCCTGGCTGCTTATTGGGGGCTGGCGCCGCCGCGGCTTGCCGGCGGCTGGCCGTCCGGCCGTGGGCGGGTGACGTCCGCTCTGCGGTTGCGTGGTTTCGTATCCGCCGGTCGCTGTACCGGGACGGCCTCCCGCCGCCCGCCGCTGCGGCCACTCTGCGGCTCCGGGTCTTCGGTCGCCGCGGTCGATTAGCCGCGGCGACCGAATCTTCGCGTTTAATCTTACCTATATCTTAGTATTTAATAATTCTTTCTAGTATCATTAGTATTTATAGTATTGTTCTAGATTCCCCAGATGTGGGACAGAAAAAGCTTAAGGTATATCTAGTAGTTTTTTTCAGTTTGTACGTATGAATCTTAGACAGGACGTCGTTGCTCCTTATCAAGCGTTGGTCGTTCGGGGTTGCCATAACTGCATTTTCAATTCTGATAAAACTGAACACCAAACAAAGCTATATACACACAGCGATACATTGACAGGTGCAAGCCAAGACCTAGAAGATATCTGTCGTGATGTTCTCTGAAATGTTTGAGAATCCTTTTAAAGATATAGTACTTGAAGATACTTCTGATTTAAACCAGCAATTTATTGAAATAACAAATAAATGTGAATACTATGTACCTCCCATTAAAATGAATATATCAAATAGTTTTCAAATTATCCATATAAATGCGCGATCAATCAAAAACAAGTTTGATGAAATCAAAACCTTTCTATCACAATCTGGCATAACTTGGTCTATTATTTGCATCGCGGAGACATGGCTGAAAAAAGAAATCGAAAAATATTTTGATATAGATGAATATGAACTATATTCATCGAGTCGGGAGAATTATCAGGGGGGAGGAACAGCAATATATGTGAACAAAAAATATACCTCTAGAAGAAGGGCAGATCTAGAGTTTGAACAAATAGAATCTACTTTTGTAGAAGTAGAGAACGCAGGAGATAAACATGGGAAACATTTCGTGGTTGGTGAGGTTTATAAACCTCCAAACCAGGATAGCAATAGCTTTCTGGAACATTTTGAAAAGGTTTTGGACTCAATAAATCCGTGTAAAAATGACTATGTATTGGCAGGGGACTTCAACTATGATTTATTAAAGACTAAAGATGACAAAAACGCACATAAGTTTCTAACCCTGATGTTATCATACAACCTTTTGCCTCTGGTCTCAAGGGCAACTAGGTTTGCATCAAATTCTCATACCTTATTGGATAACTTTTTTGTCAGTAATACAGATCAAGTTGCACATTCAGGTATAATTGTAACTGATATATCTGATCATTTACCTATATATATAACTTTAAAAAAAGATTAGTTAATACAAAAACGGCAATTATGATAAAGACTTTAGACTGGTCCAAAGAAAAAGAACTCAATGATTATATTGTTTCGGAATTAGCCAATTTTCAAAACATCAATGATCCTGATGAGGCTTGTGAAGTTCTTATAAATACTTATAAAACTGGAATTGATAAATTTTCGAAATCATTTAAACCATGTAGAAGGAAAACCCCAATTAAACCGTGGATTTCTCCAGGGATACTAGCGTCTATAAATTATAAGAACAAACTGTATCATAGGTATATTTCACACAAAAATAGGAAAAAAACAAATAGTGAAAATGATCCTGTGCTGAGACAACATGAAAATAAATATAAACTTTATAGAAACTACCTGACTAAAATTATTAAGGAAAGTAAGAGGAAATACTATATGTCTGAGTTTGAAGCTCATAAGGGGGATGAAAAAAAAACGTGGAAACTTTTTGGATAAAATTATGAATCGAAACACTGTGAAAAGTACATCATATCCCTCTGTGTTTTTTGATAATAGTTCCGGGAGCACAAAGATGATGACATAGCGAATGGATTTAACGATTTTTTGCTACAATTGGATCAACACTTGAAAAAGACATTCCTGTTTCGAACATAAATCCTATAGAATATCTCGAAGATTACTCACACCCACCATTTACGGCTGAACTTTCAACAAACCAACAACAGATAGAAAATATCATCAAATCACTAAAACAAGTGGGTGGTGGCATTGATGGAATTAGCACAAAGATTCTACATCGTACATATAAAAGTTGTCTTTGTAATTTGACATATTTTTCCAACCTATGTCTTAAGAAAGGTATATTCCCAAAGATGTTAAAAGAAGCAGTAGTGGTCCCTATATTTAAATCAGGTGAAAAAAGATAGATTTACGAACTATAGACCCATTTCATTGTTACCCATCTTCTCCAAAATTTTGGAACGGGTACTATACCAATATATATCTGATTATTTGATCGAAAATAACATCTTATATTCATTTCAGTTCGGCTTTAGAAAAAAGCATAGTACGTACATGCCTCTGGTACATCTTTACGAGAGCGTAACAAAATCTTTAGAAAAGGGTAACACATCATGTGGAATTTATTTAGACTTGAAAAAAGCATTCGATACGGTTAGTCTAGGCATACTATTGCAAAAATTAAATCACATTGGTATTAAGGGTAAATTGTATAATATTATTTCTTCATATCTAACTAACAGATTTCAGAGGACTAAAATTAAGGGGGTCATCTCTCATGCAAAACAATTAAGGACGGGAGTACCACAGGGATCAATACTAGGACCACTATTATTTATTATATACATTAATGATCTGTATCGAGTGTCCATTGGAACTAGATTTTACTTATTTGCAGATGATACTGCTATTATAATCTCGGGGGATGATGTGAGAAGTGTACAGTCAAAAATCCATAAAGTTCTTCCAGAAGTGTCAAAATGGTTTCAGTCCAATCGTTTGTCTCTAAATGCTTCAAAATCTCATTATCAGCTTTATTCTAGCGCTAACATTAGAAATTTTGATGTAAGACTAAATGGAATGCAGCTTAAACGTGAAGAAACTGTAAAGTATCTTGGCGTTTATATTGACGAAAAGCTTAAGTGGAATTCGCACATCCTTCATGTGTCTTACTTACTTACTTACTTATGGCTTTTTATTAGGCGTTCTGTGCATAGCACCTTTGCCCGCCTCTAAAGGAGTGTGTGGGAGAATTTTAGAATTTAGTGTGAGGGCAAGCTACGTTAGTCTGTTAAAGCAATGGGAGTTATTTCAAGTAATGGGTTGCAAGATGTTTTAGCTTGCAAATGGACGGTCGTGGCAATGGCATAGCCATGCCAAGGGAGGTCTTTTAATAAGTTTAGACCCGCAGAGTGCGAAGGTTATTTCTGTGGTTGAAGACCTTATAAATTTAGAGTTTGAAATTTAGAATTTGGAATTTAGAATTTGGAATTTAGAATTTAGAATTTTGTGTGTCAGCTATTGATGTCCGCTTGTATACGTTACTCGAAAACCTCCGTTAACTCAATAATTTTGTATTTTAGAAAGTGCGCTAAACACCTGGCCAGGGTGCCGCGAATTTACCCTGCAACCCGGAGGTGAAGTTGCAGCTCCCCTCTTCGGCTGGGCAGCCGCCAGAGAAAGAAGTGTGAGAGGATAGTTAGATTGTTAGTAAGAGTATAGGTGTGGTTAGTATAGACCCGCAGTGAAAGGTATCACTGCGGTGAAGAAGTCTAACCTATCTAACCTAACCTGATTTCAAAGTTAGCCTAACATAACCTATCCTTAGCCTACAATGAACCATTTAAAGGTTACAAAACTATTGCTTAAATTTCGCAGTGGATCAGCTATGATTAGAAAATAGGCAAGTCCTACTTTGGGGGTGCACCATGCACCCTCATCATATATACTGGGAGGAGTGATTTATACAAACTTCTCTAGCCCAGAGTCCTTTAGAAATGTAAAGACTTTTTCGAGAAGTTCAGGATGGTCGTTACCGAGCAGAGTTTTTAGGTCTACAGGGATGTTTTGGATTCGGCAGTAATCTAGCATGGGTTGCCGATGGGTATTGTGCTGGGGACAATCGATGAGAATGTGATAGGGATTCTCCATTGCGTCGCAGGTACCACAGGTACCCGCGTTCCAATAGGCATTTAATTTTGTGTGTCCATTTCTGAGTCTGGTTAGAATAACCTCGCGCCGGCGACTCTTTTGGTTTGAACTGGGCCAGTAGCCGATGTTAGGCTTGATATAGAATAGGTGGGCGCTGTGGTTTGTAGTCCAGTCATTTTGAATTTGCTTCCGGATGGTGTCCTGGAGGAGAGCTTTGCTGTCGTCTCCAGACCACGTTAAGGGTGCGATCTCTCTAAGTTCTAGGGACTTTTTTGCCTGCTCGTCGGCCTTTTCATTTCCTTGAATTTTGCAGTGGCCCGGGATCCAAAGAAAAGAGACATCAGGGGTATCATCGATACCTTTCTGAATATCTGCTATAACGTGGTGGCTGGGGTTGACTACGTTACTGATGGCCTGCAGGACAGATTTAGAGTCTGAACAGATGACGGCTGAGTTAATATTTTGGGTTCTGATTATGGCTAATGCATTTAGGATGGCAACAGCCTCGGCTGTGAAGATGGAGCAGTTGTCCGGAAGTCTTTTCTGAAGGCAAATATTTTGTCCCCAGATGCCAAGGCCTACTTTTTCGCCTATTTTGGAGCCGTCTGTAAATATAAAGGTCTTGTCCGCGTTACAAGATCGGAACTCTAGGAATTTTTGGGAGACTTCTTCCTCTGAGAAGTCCGTTTTACGGGAAGTGAAAAGAAATTCCACTTTGGGCTCTTTTCGAGTCCAGAAGCGGGAGAGTGGGGGGTTTGCCTATTGTCGCTGGCAGTGCAAGATTTAGGCTTTCCAGGGTTTTCGCTACTCTGTGCTTAAATGGGGGCCACTTCTGTAGAGTGGCTTTATTTGCTCGTCTGGGATGGGCAAAACATTGTTTTGCCGGGTGATTTTCGGTGGATTGAACCTTGATGTAGTAAGAAATAAGCTGGGCGTCGCGTCTTGTCTGTAGTGGGCACAGCCCGCTATCAGTTAGCAGGCTGGTGATGGGGGATTCTCTGAGCGCGCCTGTGGCTGCCCGGATACTGGCGTTTTGGACTCGCTCTAGCTTTAATTTATTGGTCTTGTTCGTCGAGTCAAAAACGAACGAATTATATTCGAGAATGGACCGAATCAGGGACTTGTAGAGCATAAGCAGGGTCTTTCGATCCCCGCCATACTCTGTGCCGCCGAGCATGCGGAGAATGTTGACTCGCTTTTGACAGCTAGAGACGACTTTGGTGATGTGCTCATTGAAACTCAATCGGGAATCTAGGGTGACGCCCAAGAATTTGAAGCTATTGGTGCATTCAATAGGTTTACCCGAGATTTGGAGCCGTGGAGGGTCGTGTCTGGAATGCGCTCTGGCAAAGACAACGACTGATGATTTTTCCGCCGAGAGAGATAGACCCATTAAGCTACACCAATTATTGATGTCGTTTAGGCTATCCTGCAACTGCGTAGTTGCGTGTTGGAATTCTGGTTCGTTATACCGCCTGGTATCGATTGCAGTGGTTTTCCAAATGGCGACATCGTCCGCAAAGAGGGAGTAATTTATTCCAGGCGGTAGCTTTTTGGCGAAGAGATCATTGATCATTACTAAAAAGAGGGTGGGGGGACAGAACGCTACCCTGGGGTGTGCCTTGGTCCTGGGTTGCCAGGTAGGAGAATGTGGTGCCACAACGGACTTTAAATTTTCGGTCCTTGAGAAAGTTTTCAATGAATTTTGCAAGGTGGCCACGAATTCCTAGCTTGCTTAATTTAAACAAAAGGGCGTCTTTTTGTACGCGATCGAACGCCGATTTAATGTCTAAGAATGCAGCTATTGTTACTTGCTTTTTGTAGAAGCCATTTTGGATGTCACTGACTAGTTTCACCAAATTGTCAGTGGTGGCTCGCCCGCGCCGGAAGCCTGATTGCATAGCATCAAGCTTCTTTTCGAGGATCTCGTGAAGTCTAACGTTTACCATGCGCTCGACAAGCTTGCTAGCACAGCTAGTAAGCGAAATTGGGCGATAACCTTTTGGGTCTGTTTTTTCTTTGCCAGGTTTTGGAAGGGGAATTATAATACTCTCTCGCCACGATGTGGGGAAAGAGTCGCTAAGAAACATGTTGTTAATGGCCGAAAGCAGGTACTTTAGTGCTGTTTGGCTGAGGTGCCTGAAGAAAGAGTAGTGAATTTCGTCAGGGCCCACTGCAGTGTTTCCACACTTGCTAATGGCGTAATTTAGCTCGGTCATTGTAAATGGTACATTATAATACTCTTGATTACCATAATTGATGAATGTGTGCTTTTTGCACCATTCTGCCTGGTCTTTGGAGCGCTGGCTGTATGAGTTATTAGCTGCGACACTGGCGTAATGATCAGCAAATTTATCCATGACTTCCTTAGGTTGGGTGATGGGTTGGCCAGCTATTTTTAGTTGAGGGAAAGGTCCACGGGGTGGTCGCTTCGCAGAGAAAGCTCTAATGGTATTCCAGACTTGGGTGGTGGGAGTGAAGCGGTTGAATTTGGAGGCAAAAGAGTTGAAACTGTCCTTTTGAACCCGCTTGCACGTGTTTCGAAAGTGTTCTTTTGCTGCCCGAAGTGCGGATCGAGTAGGGCTGTGTGCCCTCCTCTCATATGCCTTGCGGGCTCTAATCATTTGAGCTTTGGCGTGTGCCGTCTCTGCGTTCCACCATGGGGCTCCGTTTTTCTTTCGGGGTCCTCTGGTTTTTGGTATTGCTACTTGTGCTGCTGAGCTTATGGCTCTTAGTATTAATTCAATATCTGCCGAGTGTGGGTCACCTTCGGTGACCAGAGTGAGGTCGACCTCTGCCTCAAATTTTGTCCAGTCCGCTCGTTTTAGATTCCAGGAAGGGGTATAGAGATCAACGCGGTCGAGTGCTCCTTGGGGGACATTGATTTTGATTGGGAGGTGATCGCTCATGCCTGGGTTGTCTTCGACATCCCAGGTAAACAGTGACGCAATTCTAGGCGTGCAGCACGAAATATCAATGGCTGTGTCTAAATATCCGCTCTGCGTTGCTTGGCGGGTTGGTGCGCCGTTATTTAGGATAACTAAATTTTGAGAACCTATTGCGTCATATATAATTTCACCTCTACGATTTGGCGTGGCGCTGCCCCAGGATGGGTGGTGACCATTCAAGTCTCCAAGTAATAACAAAGGCCCGTTAATTTGATTAAACAGTTGTGCGAGGTCCTGATCCGTTGGATCAGGGTCGCTAGGGGATATGTATATTGAGACAACCGTCAATTGGACGTGTTGTATTTTCAAACTAATAGCTACACAGTCCAGTGATGTTACCAAAGGCACGTGACTGTGTGGGATGCTATTTTCTATTAGGATGGCCGTGCCTCCCTTACGGACAGCAGCGTTTACGTTATGGCGATACCAAGAGTAACCCGAGATTTTGTATTTATCGTTATCTTTATCAGTAAAGTGGGTCTCTTGTAATGCTGCTAGTGCCGGTTTTTTCTCAGCAAATATTGATGAAAAAAGCGGGAATTTCCCGATAAGGCCATTTGTATTCCATTGCAGAATTGAACCCATGGTGGTTTTTAACGTTTGAGATAAGGGGATCTACGCTTACGAAGGTTATACGAGCACCTGCTGCTGCTGCTATCGCTAGCAGGAGAAACTGGGGTGGAGTGTCTGGAAAAGCTAATTTTCCTTGCTACGGGTGAGCTGCCGGGGCTGGAGGAGCCGGGGCTGGGGGGTTTCCAGGAGGGGAGCTCTGGAAGAGTTTACAACAGTTTTTGCAGAGCTCGTCTCTGAAGCTCATGTGTCTTCGATTATAAGTAGAAATTTAGGAATCATGAGCAGAGCCAAGTATTTCCTATCATCGCACGAACTCACTCATTTGTATAACGCCTTTATATTGCCCCATCTAAATTATTGTGCAATGGTTTGGGGTAGTAATTACGAATCCACTCTCGATAAGATCATCAAATTACAGAAACGTGCTATTCGAATCATCGACAAAAAACCCTATTATTACCACACAAATGAATTGTTTCTAAAATTAAAAATACTTAAATTCCCTGAACTAGTCTCAGAACAAAAAGTTATTATATTGTCGAAAGTATTGGATGGTACAATGCCAGATGTGATATCGTCTCTTTTTCAGAAATACAGAACAACTAATACGAGATTGATTAGACACTTTGAAATACCTCAGGCTACAACAAATTATAGGAAATTTGCTCTGGCATGCTCTGCACCTGAAATTTGGAACAAAACTATATGTCCAACCTTTAAATGTATAACGGAAGTTCCTCTAAACAAACATGTGCTTAAAAATATATCAGAGAAGTGTTCTTTTGCAATTATAGAATTCTTAATAATGAGCCTCGATGACCGGCGCTGATGGTGGTGATGATGCACCGGAGCACAATGTGTGTGGGTGTGGGCGTGCGTGTATGTGAGTGGGATAGTGTGCTTGTAGGTGGGCGAGAGGGAGTACTTGTGGGTGGGAAGGTGGATGTCTGCCGTGCGTGGGTGGGTGACTGCGGTACTCGGTGTGTGTGGGTGTGTACGTGCGCGTGTGTGTGGATGTTTAGGCAGGCGTGCGTGCGTGGATTCGGATGTGTGTGTGTGTGTGTGTGTGTGTGTGTGTGTGTGTGTGTGTGTGTGTGTGTGTGTGTGTGTGTGTGTGTGTGTGTGTGTGTGTGTGTGTGTGTGTGTGTGCGTGCGTGCGTGCGTGCGTGCGTGCGTGCGTGCGTGCGTGCGTGCGTGCGTGCGTGCGTGCGTGCGTGCGTGCGTGCGTGCGTGTGTCTGACTCCCTGCTGCGCTTGCTTGCTAATTTGCCTGCTTGTTTGCTTGCTTGCCTATGCCTGCATGTCTGCCCTAATTTGCTTTCTGTCTTCCGAGTTCTCTGGCGAATGTTACTAGGCCTCTATCTTTTCGCCAGAATCTCGGAGGGGCTAACACGAATCTCCAGTTTTGGGTAGTCCCGTTTGGAAAAAGACTAACAATCTAACCGGTAATGAGCTAAATTATTGTGCATTTAACCTAAATAGACCTGTATTCCTGCTCCCTGTATATTTACAGGGAGCTACTACTGGCAGTTTTTACTAATAGTATGATATTTATTATGCTTTAAGTTACTTTCTTTTTCCCAGCAGGGCGTGCCGCGACTTGTAATATTTTATGTTCTGGTGGTGTTAACGTAAGGGTACTGTTGTCGTTGGGATCGCGGAGGGGGCACGCCTGGCTACCCGTTTAAATGGATGGCGGACTTTTTCTAGCAAAAAAAAAAAAAAATGTGAACGAATTTAAATTTCATCCGCCAGATTTTGTGCCATGACTCACGTTCTTGATAAGGGTTTCACAAATTAAATATCTCGCTAATAATTGCCCAACAACTGTCCCGCACTAGAAAAGGCTAGCCATCTACGAATACAAGAATTTCAATAAACGAATCCGCTGTAATCAAGGTCCTAAGACGCAGCACCGCACGTGCTAGCTTCTAAGGCAAGCCTGGGTTCGTGATTTAACGAGCCGGTACTCGCGACCGAATGAATGAGGTATTAGAGATGTCAATAAAAAACACATTAGGTTTGCCACGTCAGGTAGATTCTGCGAAATCGCAAAGTGCCTAATATCACATTTGTTGACGGTAAGCGCTGCGAACGTGGATTCTCAGAGATGCAAATTATCGGCTCTTTGACCCAGTGATCCGAAAAAGGAATATTCTCTGTAACTTAAACATCGAGTCAAATTAGATTTATTCTACATAAAGTACATACCTACTTCGACATTTAAAAGTGGCAAGGCAGTGTCTAATGTGCCTCTATGGCAGCGCCGCCGCTGGTGAAACACAACTTACTTGAAGAATACATCAAATTTTATTTATAATTTATTTTCGTTTCAGATTGATAGGAGACTGGGATCGTGCAACACAATGTGTTAAAAATGTTTGGTATAAATATTTATACAATCAGAGGTGTGGATTTATAGCTCTTTGGGGGTGTCCGGGCCAGAGCTGCAAAAAGTCGGGCTCTCGGGTCATAAAGTGCCCGACAGATTTTAGGGCACGCAATGGTCCTGCGACAGATATTACAATCTGTGAGAAAAAAAATATTTAAGGGAAAAAGAAAATATTTTTTGTTCTAAAAAATCTCAATATTAGAATTGTCATCTCTTTCACTCAACAAGTTTTTCATGAATTTGCACTTCTCCCATATCAAGTCAGTGTGCAGCAAGAACCGATGGAAAATCGAGGGACTTATGAATCGAGGGACTTATGAATCGAGGACCTTTGAATAGAGGGCCTTATGCACAGAGGGTCTTTTCGAGGGACTTATGAATCGAGGGACCTTTGAATAGAGGGCCTTATGTACAGAGGGCCTTTTAAACGTCACCCAGAAAATCCTCTGCTGGAAAAATTTCTTCACCGGCCTGTCGGGCCCGATTTGTATTCCAGGGGTCTAAAAACTTGCCGATCTACCTGCGCCGTCGGCGACCCTATCATCTTTTGGTTGGCGACCCAGCAACCGTCTCAAACTCTGATTCCATCTGTTTTCCTATGATTTTAGCTTCCACCATCCGCTCCTGCTACTAAATATGCTTACCCTCTCCACTGTATCCACCCGTCATCGTAATACATACAGTGCCCATCAAAATCTATTGGATGAAGTCTGCCAGTTCCTTTGGCCAAGAATGGGCAGAATCTACTTCGACAAAGAGCCAAGTTAGCCTTCGTTTCCCGGCTTGTTTGGCGTTTCTGAAAGACAGCTTGGCTACAACGGGGCATCTTTGGCCGATTACATCTGGTATCATCACCGCCCTTAGTTGCTGCTAGTCTATGCTAGTTATGTTTCTTCTTATTACAATTTTTGGTTCCAATTTTATGAAAAACGACTGAAATCACCTGGTACTTTAGATGATGCCATCTCCCTGTACCGTATTTATGTACTATTTTTAAGTTCAAACTAGAATGTACTAGAATCTGTCACGAGTCGGTACCAAGTCGGTGATTTTCATTTTTTTTCAATAGGCGACCAATGGGCGACCTAGTCGGCCGAAACCGCCGACTTGCGTGGTCGCCTGGTCGCAGGTGGTCGCCCTGGTACATTTTCGGTGTCTGCGGCCTTCAGAACGAGCGCGGCGCGGGCTGCCGCTAATATTTTTGTATTTTTGTTGGAAGCAGTGCGCGCCGTTTTTGACGACTGGTGTTCAATTTGTTAAATCCAAGGGGCTAAATCAAGATGTGCGTTTATCATAGACGGTCCGTGCAATCTAGGTGGGTTTTGGAGTCTACTTGCAATGATGTTTCCTTGTTTTGCTTTATCGCGAAAAGTCTCAGAAGGAAAAAAACTTCCTACGAGTGGTGCATGTTTAAACCCTTTTCAACCACAATCACGCTAAAATATCATCGTAAACATTGTTATATAGTCACACATTCCCAAGGGCGTGGATTTCCTAAGTGATTTTTGGGGTGCCTAATTATGAGACTATCCATAACAAGTATACTGTTTTTCATACCACCATGTTCTTGCCTTATACCAGTGTGCAAAGTACGGCATTTTCGTCGAGATCTTGTCTGTGCGAGTGCCCTTTGAGACAGGACAGACTGGTGCAAATTTTATCAACCTGGTGCGAACTTGCCAGGTTAGTGACACTTAAACTAAACAAATAATGGCTGAATGGCTATGAAGACATAGGAGGGGGCCTTATAAAAATTCCTTAACTAACTGACTAATGATTGAGATAGCATTGCATTGTAGGGGTAGGAATGGGTGCATTTTTTCCCTGGTATGTGCCAGATTGGTGTGTATTTTTGGAGGCTGGTGGTGCAAGAATTTTAGATGGCTGGTGCGACTCGTCTGGCATGCTGCCGTACTTTGCAGACTGGGCCTTATAGCTGGACATATAACTGGGTGACCAAGTAGGCCTGTTATTTATAAATTTTAAAGTCCCTGAAATGAGAAATAGGAAAATTTTAAGGATGCTCTTAGTAGGCACAGAAAATAACTTGAGCTTTCATCTGGGGTGCCACAGCAGTGACAGGTCCAAGGTATCCCTGAACTCGAGTTCAGGACCCCTTAAGTTTGAAAGGATTAAGGGCGGCCTGAGGAAAAGGGTACCCCAAAACTGATTAAACCAGGTCTGTGAGGCAGAAAATACCTTGCTACTGCCCCCACCACTAGAATACAAATGATGGGGCTACAGATGGAGCTTTGAAGTTTAGAAGTTGTGAAAAATGGCATTAAAGGTGCTGAAAACAGGTTTTGTTGGGCTAGGTTGGCTCACATCATGTTCTGTATGGCCATATATCTTGGTCTGTATATATTATTATCTCAAGTGGCAATAGAAATTAAATATTAAAAAACTTTTTATTGTTTCACTAGATATCTATTAATTGATTTTGTATATGACTAGTGTTTTATTTACACAGATGCACCAAGACATGTGAATGATCATAATAAACATGTTGAGCTTCAATATTTGAAGCAGGGTATAAAGTATGATTTCCTGTTTCTGCTTCAAAGATAAATGCCCTCTAAAATTTTAAGAACAGAAATAAGCCAGGTAGAAAGAACAAAAGTTTGTTTCATGGCCTAAAATATTGTTATGGAAAATGGTCTCAAGCATTCCCATAATTGAGAATGGGTGTTCCCATCTATGGGTCAAGCATTCCCATTTATGGCACTGTTACCATTTTTAAGTCACACCAACCACAGTTTTCTCCCACTGATTGATGATGATAGCCACCCTTTTGGGTGAAGTGTGCTCTTTTGGTTGACAGCATGCAATCTCAGAGGGCTGCCCCTTACTAAAATCCTAGATCCATCTCTGTGCATTGGTATCCCATAAGGGGTATAAATGTGCATTCCTGCACAGCACAAAGATTTGATAAACCATTTCCAATTGCCAGAAGACTCCACTGCAGGGACAATGGTCCAATCCAAGTCTGCCAAACATAGAATAAGCTGTGCCTTTTGCACAGATGGATGCACACTGGGTTATCAGGGTGCGTGTGTATGTTTTTTTAACTGACTGATTATTGCATCCAAGTTTCTGATAATATCTTGTATTTTTTGTCATAAGAAAGTTTAATCGTTTTGTTTTCTCTAGTATGGATGAAATATGGAAGCACTGCTACAGAGATACAGCAGAAATATCACAGAGAGATTGTGTCCACCACAAAAGAACAGGTTGCTGGAATGCAAACTGTTCTTCTCAGTACCCAGTCCTGGTCCAAATGGGTCATCAGCAACTATTTTGGAAACTTTTTCAGTCCTGATTATTAATGCTAAAATGCATCAATTAAGAGCTTTGGAAATAGTTATCATGGGAATGATGTCATGCAAAGAAAATAAGGTTATTCCCAAGAGACAGCATTGCTATTGCTTTGAGTAGAACCATGTTCAACAATGGAGCAAAATTGGGCCTCATCTTAGAAATGGTTGATATTTTCCACTGCACTTCTGAGGAAATGTTGCCAATGAATAATGTTTGAATTATTTATTTGAAATGTTACAGGAATTTATCTGATTTGTGGCGCCTCAAGGTGAAGAATCCCAAGTATTTCACGACGCATGTATGTACATGAAAAATTTTTCTCTAGTTAAATGAAACATCGGAACTGTTTCTGAGGCTCTTTTTAAGGTGCTGCAAACCCTTTTATTTGTCTCTAAAATAAGGTCTAACAATTTTTCACATGGATGGACACAAAATAAAACCATTATTGATGAGAGAACAACAATGGGGCATCAATCATGGTTGTATCTTGCTTGGTATAGAAGTGATGGGCGAAAATGTTAATGCCCAGGGGCGCTGCCACGGAATTTTTACAGGGGAACGGACCCGGGCTGGTGCTGACCGGGGCAGGGGAATTGTGAGCATATTCGGTACCTGACAGCATTAATGATGATGAACCGAAAATTTTGGGGAGACGTCCCCCTGGTTGGCCAACAGGAGGATGCGTAGGTACCCCGTCCCACCGCTTTCGGCGCCCATTTAATTGCCCTTGTGTACGGGCAGTGTATCATAATTGACCTCGATTGACCTCCAAACAGACTTAGCCTAACATTAGTGGGCACTATCGATACGTATTCATTACTGCGTAGTGCGTATAAATGACTGATCACTATCCAACATTGGCTTTTAGGTCCGAAATATCACGCCCAATGCGAGCGTTCTTCCTATTATAACTTGAAGCTACGTGATAACATCCTCAATATTCAGTGTCCTGTTGCGCCCCAGCCTTTGAACCGATATGAAAATGGATGTTGCCTTAGTGAAAGAGCTGGTCCGGCTCTGTCGAATAGCGTTGAGAAAGTGGTTCCGGCTATTTTGCGTACGGAGATAAGCAAGGTTTTATAGAGCACTGCATTTGATACATTTTGACGTATATGAATTATTCCCCTCTGGTGACCACAGTATTGACCTTCCGCAAAAATTCCAGGAGTAACGCCGATTGCATTTCCGACGACCTTTCGATCGCCTTTTCCGCTTCTATCTTTCTTTGTTTCCGAGATCGAGGGTGTCATTTTTAACCCCCTCCCACCAGGGGGGGTTCATAGGTGATTCATGCTGGTCACCGGGGCAAGGGTTAAGGGCCAGCATGTATAATTTTGTTGCTTTCAGATCATAACTTTGATTTTAATACTGAATTATAATATCATGAAATCACTTAGGTAATGACTTGATTCTGGCTTAGGTCATCGATATCGAGAAACCCGATCTATATTTTATAGGTTTTTTATATCTATATTTTATCGGAACCTTCCCCTTGCACTCGCCAGTGCTTCCCTATAGCCATATTTATACCACTTTTAAGACCGATTTTGTAATACATGTAGTATTAGGTTCGGCGACCATCGAAGAAGCTTGGACTTTAGTCGGCGACCACAAGCTCACTTTTTAGACCCCTGTTGTATTCCATAGCACGCGACAGCTTGGCCCGACAGGCCACCGTAAAGGCCTTTAGACAGGCAAAACAGTTTTTTCCTTCGTTTCCTTCGTTTGGAAGTACGCTCAACGCTGCCGCAAGGGCGCTCTTTGGACAGCGCCCTTGCGGCAAAGCCGGTGTAAAAGGTATCTTTGGTTTGAAAAGCAGCCATGCGGTTTGGTGTGTTGCGTTATGGATATGGCGGAGGCCAAGGCCCTAGAATCCCGTGGTGTGGTGGAGGGAATACGTTGCAAGGTTGTGTTTTTGATTATTTTTCTCTTGCATTACTTTGGTATACATCTTGAGTAAACTGGTTGAGCCTGGATTTCATCGTCCATAGTTGAAGGGCTGATAAATGGCTCCGATTAAGCTGAAGCCCCTTCCACCGTCCCGTGTCAAGCTTAACCCTCGCCCCACCGGGGGGGCCATCGATGGCCCCCTAAGGTTTTTCCGGGATAGCAGAAAAACGACGAGGTGCAGCACCGCGGTTGAGGGCTCTACCTCTCACTGCATCATTTTCCCATCATCCCTGAAATTTTTTACCCCGGGTCACCCAAGGTCAGGTCACCAGACGAGGTCAACCAAGGTCACCTCACTTCACTTTAGAGCTCTGTAAGAGCTACATTTCAAAGTCGATCGATTTGAAACTTCCTACACTTCATGACCCCTCCAGGGTCTACAAGGTGTATATCCGGGATTTTTCGATTTCGTGCCCTGAGGTCAGGTCACGAGGCGACCTCTCCCATTGGAAAAGCATGGGGAAAAGCTATTTCATGATATAAAAGCCACAAAAATGATTGCAAATACTCAGACTGCTCAGAACAACGTTTTTGGACACCCTTTCACGGATCCCAGAGGTCATATTTGCCCTTTGACTTTTCCAAGGTCATCCAAGGTCACCGGAGGTCAAAAACAGTATTTTGACAATAACTTTTGACCTAATTGAGCTAGAGCGGTGAAACAAACACCATCGTGTTTGTCTTGTCACTGGCTTTCATTTGATATACGGCAAGGTCACTTTTTGACCTTTCGTGACCTCAGGTCATATTAGGTCACGAGGTGACCTCTGGCGGTCAAACCACTGGCGGGAGGTCTTTACGTTCCACATAGCGGAAAAAGTACAGGCAATTTGCTATCAAATGTACTTTACCAGGCCTCAATAGCTCTAATGACATAAGAGTTATGCCCAGTTTGCTTAATCATTGCATATTTGAGTGAAAATAGCCGATCTTGACCTAATTTGACCTCTGGAGGTCAAACCATTGACCTGAGCACTAAAACATGCGAAGTAATTTCTTACTGAATTCACGCGAGCTTTCTATTGCACTTTGCAGATTTGCGCTAACGCCCATATTTTCGGAGTTAGAGGGGGGGCCATCGATGGCCCCCCGTGGGGCGAAGGTGGCGCCGGACCCCCGGTGGGGCGCGGGTTAAATGTGGATTTGAGGGATGTGGGTATTTTGGCGAAAAACGTTTTTTTTAGGAGCATCAGCGAATCAAGCATTCTGGGCTGCCCTGCAAGTTCCAGGAACAGTGGTTTTGGCCAAGGAGGTCGTTTTGAAGCATGGGTCAAACAGCGGGCAGATCAGAACAGTGGGGAGAAAACAAACAAGTAAGTGACGTGGTGTTCGTTGGAATTTCGGCAGCTTACATTTATTTCCACACAGTATGTTATGCTCACTGTTGATCAATAATTTTAAATGATATTGATAAGGGAAAATGAATTTTACCAGCAGACTGGTCAAATTAGACTAAAACATTTGATTTTCCCTTCCGTCTTCTTTTAAATCCAATGCCTGTTTATCCAGAATTAACCACAAAAGTTGCATACCTTCATCAGTGGATTTGTAGATGCCAAAGAAACAAAACTCTTCACCTTTCCACATTAATTTGAGTTTTAAGTACCAAACTATTTCTCCCATTTCATTTTATTCACTTACCTAAATATGCCTATGATCTATGTCAAGGGGACAAAGATATAACAAAAACACAGCCTAGTGCAACCTTTACTCATTCCTTTTACTCATAACTTCCTTGGAAACATGATATTTATTTGACATTTACTATCTAACTGACTTAAGGTTATTTATTAGCCTCATCAACTTCAGATCCTAAACTACGTACCCTCATGGAAATGAGCACGGCAATGCATGAAAAACTTTGAAATAGCCAACAGCTTCAAAATTTAGCATTTTTTCATGTAAACATGTATTTATAAGTCATGGAAAGCTAATATTACATGTTTGTATTCAACTACAAGTAGCCATGATCCTTAAAAAACACTTTCAAATATAAAAAAGTACCCCTCCAATCTTGTTTGTCTGGCCATCAGAGCAAAATTCATATATAAATTTTGGGGGTTCCTTCCAAATTACCCCCTCCCACCTCCAAAAAACTGAAATCATGAAAATCTGCGGAAGCTGGCATAAGTAACAGCATGGTATGGGAACCAGGTCAGCTTTCTTCCATTGCAAACTATATTTTTTAAGTATTCTGGGCTGGACTATGTAACATAATAACAAAATATCACTTATTCTCATTCTAGTGCAGCATTTTTTGTCAATGGCAGCTGCAGAGGACTGAAAAAGGGGGCTGCTTTTCATGTTATTGTATATTTCCACCTGTGACCTAAATCATCTGAATTCAAAACTGAGTCTTATTCAAGACCCAGTAGAGCTGACTTTGACACACACTATTTGTATGCTGTACGTCCACAAATCTCAAATTACATCCAATAATAAATTTCCTTTACCAATGGTGACTCCAGAAAATGAGAATTGGTGGTTCGGTATTCAATTTGTTATAGGTTTCTGCCGATAACCTTAATTTCCTGAGCGCGTCTGATAATTGAAAACCCGAAGAACAGTCTCAGTTCTAGAGTTTTGAAAATTAATAGACTTGTGTCATTCCACTTAGATTTGCCATAGGCGGCTTCAGAGCACGAAAAATAAAGATATCACACATATAAGGATCAGAGCACAAAAAATAAGGATAATGATATCCATTGGTGCCAGACTCGAAGTTTTTTATGCTAATTTTAGTATTTTCTATTAAGAATGTGGAAAATGAGTAGGAACATTTTACCAATTGAATGGGTTTTAGACAATTTTAATAGTCCTATCCTAACCACCCGACAGATTTGGAGGTTTTTTTCGAAAGTGCCCGACAGATTTGAGATTTTTTGCAGCTCTGGTCCGGGCACCCCCAATGAAACGTTGAATTAGTGTTAAAAATTCCTTTAAAAGGAATGTGGCACCTTGTTCGAATCCTGAAATTTAGTGTAATTAGGCGTACTTTTAGCCGAAAATCATGGAATCGTCCATGATTTTTCTGAAAAATGTGCAATAAGCTCAATATTTTAATTTTTAAAATGCACCTCTGGAAACGAAATAATTATCTGCCAGCGGATGATGTCATGATCTGGCAACCACTACCATACTCGAAACCCTTCAAGGGCTTTGATTGGCTGATGCTCACCGTGACGTCAGCACATGTCGTCGGCATATGTCGTCACACCAACACCCAAGACAACTGTGGCCTGCTGCTAAGGGTACATGATGGGTACATTGCAAGTAGGTTTTAGCTTTTTTCTACGGAAATCTCGAGTTCCAAGACAAATGATATATTGAGTACCGGTTTTCCGACTTGCTTTACAACTTGGCTATATCAGTTACAATCACGTTATGAAGGTGCCACATTCCCTTTAAATTTAGTTGTTTACTATTGTAAGGATTTAAACTGGTTTTATTTGCTTAAGCAAGCCTGTGCGAGGGCCAAAACAGATATAATATCATGCTATCTAATTTTGCGCGATGGTTATTGGCATTCTTGCAAATTTGGGTATCCCCAGTGATTTTTTGGAAATCCACGCTCCTGTATACAATGCAGCAATGGTTATGATCGCGTCAAAGGAAATGGGAAATGGAAGTAACTGGGAAAATTAGAGTGTTGGCTGTCAAGGGCGTCCTGATTGCATTTTTAAAGAACACTGCATCTGCGGAGTTATCGGTTTTTGGTGAGTTCTTGAGGTAGGGGAAGGTGAACAACCCGAGTTGGAGTGCGACACTTAACTGTATTCCTCTACATAAATCACGTCAAATGGCCGTATACAGCCGAACGGCCTCAACACACCAGCCTAGCAGGACAAGCTCATTTTGGTGAGGTCCTTGAGTCTACGCATGTTTCCAGAACATCTTTTATGAGCTTCCTTCCGAGAATTTAAAGAGCTTTGTGACACACTATGACCTCAGGAAAGGAAATGGCACCATAGCTAGGGATATTACACCACGACTCTGCACGGTGGCCGGCATTATCATAAAGCTACATGTTTATAGTGGAATTTGGCAAAATATTGCTTTTTCATGACTGGTTCACCATGCGAACCAAGGTAACAGGTACACTCTGTCACTGAGTTACGGCTGATGCAGTGAAATATTATACAGAAACGAGAAAAAATAAGTGCTTGTAATCATAATAATTTTCCTCTTTAGTACATTCTGGCTTCCAAACATCCAGGCATGCCATACAACTTACAGCACACTGTTTTGTCGATCGGATACGCACGTGTTGAGATACGTAGCGAATATCGAATCATTATAATACAACTATGAACTCAGTTTGCTTTACCCGAAAAGCAGCAGCCATCTATCGCCTTTCTTCATTGAACGATAAAACATTCACAAATCATTTTCAGCGGAAATCATTGCGTACATACATGCATTTCAAACAAATGATGAAGAGCAATAGGATAATAGATCAAACAGAGAAAGAACAGGATAGGAATGATACAAAGCCACACTGCATATGAAATAACCGTCACCTTTAATTCGACTTTTAACAAATCCAAATGGTCTCACAAATAAGCCAAACACATTAGATGTCGGCTGGTGCTCTGATGAAAACAGAAGACCAGCGGAGAAGCGGTATCTTATGAGCTATTCACTTAGCGGAAAAGTTTAACGTCGATTCCACCCCATAAAACATCATGTGTTTCGTTTCTACCAGTGAAAAACGGTAGCAACAGGTCAATAAATAAGTAGCGCAAATCTCCATAATACGAGCAGGAAACAAAATGCGGACTAATTCTATGTCTCCCTAGCAATGACAAATAGATCCACCGCAGGAATTCTGACTTAGCTTCAATAATCTTTCCGTGTCATCCGTAAAAATCAGGCGTAGATTTAGTGACGTGTATAAGTTACTGAATCAGTTTTTCCTGAAATCATTGTAGTTTCATCACTCTCTGTTTCTCATATACAAGAGTAGCATTTGAGCAGCATGATACCCGGAAAATTTGGTGATCTTACTTAATTTGTCAAACTTATAGACATGATTTTCGGATAACAACCTTTGAACGTTTTAAAATGCTCACAGTGTTATATTCAGATAACAAGGCTGCAAAGTTAAAGGGAATGTGACACCTTTATAACGTGATTTTAACTGAGATAGCCAAGTTGTAAAGAATGCCGGAAAACCCGGTACTCTAACTCTATATATCATTTGTGTTAAAACTCAATTTTCCGTAGAGAAAAGCTAAGAACTACCTGAAATGTACCCCTCATGTACCCTTAGCAGCAGGTCACTGTTGTCAGCTTTTGGTGTGACGACATATGCTGACGTCACGGTGAGTATCAGCCAATCAAAGCCCTTGAAACCTATTGAATATGGTAGCGGTTGCCACATCATGTCATCATCCACAGGTAGATATTTATTTATTTCCTTAGAGGAGCATTTTAAAAATCAAAATATTGACCTTATGGTACATTTTTCAGACAAATCATGAACGCTTCCATGATTTTTGGCTAAAAATTCTCCTAATTACAAGAAATTCCAGGATTCTACCACGGTGCCACATTCCCATTAATAGACGGATGGGTGTGCATAATAGTGTGCGGGACAGATAATAATTCCAGCTCAATTCATTTCGTACTACACGGTATGAAAAGTATGGAAACATGGGGCATAGCTGGTTGCCCCCCTCTTCCCCCCTGTTTTAGCGGTTTTGGCCAGACTATAAACATTTTAGGATGCGTAACAGCCACGTCTCGTCAAAGGCAAACATGTTGATCTACGTGAATACCTTTACTGTCCAATTTCACGTGGAATAAGTGCAATATCACCGAGGACGTCCTAATAAAAGTGTGGGCAAGTCCATCAACAGGATATAGTTTAAGCAAAACAGCTTTACTAGACGTGGGAACATAACGAAATCACGTGTGTGTGCCTCCTTTTGAAGAACCAAAACAAAATAAGATCACAATCTCCCTGCAGCCAAGTGTTAAATTATAATCGCACATTTGTCTACATGTGTCAAATGACCCACTTACATCCCCGACCACACCCAAATAAAATAGGCTGCTCTGATCCATTGCGCACACAGAGGCTGCTAGACAATAAACCCGTTCTTGAATAGAAAACCAGGAAACAAAACTACCGCACCGTTCGTCGACTCTGATAGCCGAAAACTGCTCCACCAACCAATATTATCGCATCCAGCCTCCGAAACGCCAGCATAATCGTCAAAATGCATGCTTTAGATCAGAGCCTAACGCATCGAAATTAGCTGTCGGGTGGTTAAGCCAGCGTTGCTGATACCTTCATTTATCACCAACACCTTCGTTCTACCGTGGTTAATTATAGGATAGAACTCTGCCGACGAGTTTGGGAGTGGCAGTAGGGATACGGCCGACATGCATCGCCTCCCAGCGCAAGTCAACAAGCTGGGGCGTCGCCGACGCGGCGTTATGGCATGCCTTCCAAAACTGGAACCATTTCGACTGAAGGAGAATGGATCGCACGTTTAAAGTGGAACGCAAAATAAATGGCGTAAGGCAGGGAAGTTGTTATACAAAAAGTGTAGACCATTTTTGGTCCACAGTCCCTCCCAATTGTCCCCAGCTTTTCAGATTTTCAACCACTGGGGATCGATGCCCTTTAGTTCTGAAGGTCTAGGGACATGTTCTGCTTTCCAAAATGCCAGCAACAGAAAGTGACCAATACAAAACAGAAGTGATCTTTTGTTTGATAAAGTGTGCTCCCTGGAAACCAGTATCATTGCATCTTGTCTTTTGTTCACAGTTAAAAAATAAAATATGAACTGGCGTGTAATGTGGAGCCAGAGGAAGGAGGCCGCTATCCTCTCCCAATTTTAGAAGCGAGGGGGAAGAGGGGAGGTGGAACTCTAAATAGCTTAAATGAATTGAAACATTTAACTGTTTCCAGATTTAATGTGCACTCTCCCCTTCATGACATTGCTGAACAACGAGCTGTGCTTCACGACATTGCCGGAGCACAAGAAGGCATGGAAAACGTTCCAGCTTGGTGGCATGTACCCGGCGTTTATAGCCTCTCTAGTCGCTGTCAACACGTGAGCCTCAACAAAACGGATGGAAAATCTATACCAGCCGTCTATTTTCACTCCATGTGGGCATTGGACCCGCAGTGATGCATCTAAACCCGAGGAAACCTGATCATCTTTTGCCTTACAGTTGCATAGTTAAAACTAACATCTCGAAATAGTAACACCAAAACTTCATAAGCCTCAGCATCTTAGCCACAGCTCACTGAACAACGCAACGTTGGGTCTTGCTGAGCTAAATGTTCCAATAGATTTGATAAAACAACTTATTCTTCTTGCATTACATCCCTGAATAAAGCAGGGAATGCCCTTTGGACCTAAAACCTAAAACAAAATCAGATACCAAATCTGAATATATTCTCACAGCAAGATGTAGGTACAGCTAAATGTAAAACCAGGAGTGTCACTCACCGATGCGAAGACCTGGGAACCACCAATGGTTCTCAGTAAGAAATAATCTTACCGGCGTTCCTTCCCCATTCACGTTTAGCCTTATTCTTTGATACAGTTCATACGTTTTTGGGTACTTATTTTTTACCAAGGCCAGAAATTCAAGGATTAACTGATTTACTTCTTAGCGCAAAGCATTGCTGGTGCAAGTATGGGAATGCTAGGACAATTTTTGACCTTGGCACCGACATTCTGAAACCAAGTTATGCTCGATGCCCATGACCGTCTTAACCACACTGTCAAAATTTTGCAACAAAGCCCATCTAGGAACCTCTCAGCGGAAAGGAGACACATGCAGGAATGTTTGCGGCGGCATGGAAGCAGTCCAACCTCGCGAACAGACACTGACTCGATCGATTTCACATTCCTGACACGAAATATTCCACGGGACTAGGATATCGGATATCCGATTCTGTGTAGGAGGGCAGGCGGTACAGATTGCCACAGCGGCGCCATCGACGGCCGCGGGCCCGGCGCCTTATCACTGACAACAGACCGCCCACGTTACGGCGGCACTCAATGGCGCCTGAAATCAGAGTCTATTGCAGCGCGGCGCCCGGGCCGGGCGGGGTGCCGCCGCCGCTGCTGCTGCAGACCGCTGCACGTGCCGCGCCGGAAATTCCCACCAGTGACCACTTCCAGCGGCAGGATTCTTGTCTTTCTGGCTCTTGTTGAGATTAACGACACTGTAAGCAGTGTGGATCATAAGTGTACGTGTTTTTTAACAACGATGCCATACCTCCCCAGATTATTATTCCACCGACTATCTTTGGTATTGCACACAACAGTAATATTCACGTGAATTAAACCCAATTTCTAAACAATTGCTCGTTTTTCGTATTCTCAGCAAAAAAAGCGTGAGTAATTTTGCATACTGACAAGGAAAGAAGAGAACCAGCTTGTTCACATCCTCAGCGCATGGTTTATACCTACCCCGGCGAATAACATTTTACCGAGTCAGAAGCCGAAGACGCTCTATCTTAGCTAATCATCTTGCACTCACATGACGATACCTCAGCTTTCGCTTGCGTTCTAAAACCGATTCGGCCGGTGACTCAGCAACGTTCCTCTTGTGACAGAAGAGTGACCTGCGGACGGCGCCAGACATAGGCGGATCCAGAATTTCCTATCGAGGGACACATGGTCGGGGGCGCCACTTTTGGGACAAAAAACGAACAGATGGGCGCCAAATATTATATGGCGGGGAGCCGATACTCGCATTCTGGGCAAGAGGAAACATTTTCAGGGAGGCACCGTGACCATCTCAGGGAACGCCGAGGGTCGATCGGGGAGAGAAAAGTGCCAGCCCCTTGCCCCCTGGATCCGCCTATGGCACCAAACCACGCCAAGCAGGTGCTGTGGTGACGATTCCTCAAGCCAATGAGGACAAGTGGCGAGATGCCCCATGCCAGCAGCTGGCGGCACTACCGGGCCACAGCAATGAAAACACCAGCCGAATCCGTCCGAGGAATCCGGCAGGAGTGCAGGCGGGGTCAGATGAGACGTGACACGATGGCAGCCTGGCTCACTGGAGTGGACACGCCAGCCGCGAACACCGGGTCTTCGGGATTTCGAACGATTTGGCGTGCAACAAATGACGGCCATCAAACTATCGCAACTTGCCGGCCAATCTGGCCGCGCTGCCATTTACCATCTGGCAGCAATCTGGCCGCCCAGCGTCAGCAGACAATTTCGGCGCGGAGGTAGGTGGAATGACACCAATCATCACGACACAGGGTCATTCGTAACTGTCCGGGGAGGGGGAGGGAGGGGATCCCCGCCAGACACCCGCATTAGCCCGGGCAAAGTTATGGGAGAAGCGAATTTGTGGAAGCGTTCAATACGGTGGTCAGTTTGATCGATGATGAATATCTGATGTCTAGTTTGGTTTGATGGCATGAGATAGAGATTGTATGGGGTTTTAAGGCCTGTTTACGGCCGCGACTATATCCATTCGTTATTTTATTGTGTCAATTTTTGCGTGGATAGAGATCATAACTTTCAGTAAGTGCTCAAGTTCACCAGCCCCGGCACTGACATGACGTCGCGGACATCCAGGATGTCATGACATAATCAAGGGCACGCAAGTCTACTTCCGACTATCTGATGTAGTCCTGGCTTATGGCGGTTCTTCTTGCGACGCTCCATCAAATCCAGAAACAACGTCAGTGATGAAGACGTGCTGCTGACACGTACAGGGTTACGTCGTAAACATGCGATTCTTGACAGCAACGTTAGCAGTTCATTGTCCGGGGTCTCACAGTATCCGCCGCAAAAACCGCGGACGCCCCCACAGCGGCTCTCACAGCCACTCCAGACACGTGTCCGGTGTCAGCATTTTAGCTGACAAACTTCAGAAGCATGGCACGGTATAGGCTCAACTGTCTCGACGGTAGGTAAATTTTGTGTGCACGAATCATTCCTGCAGAAAAAATCATGACCATTTCTGAGTGTACAATTGGTATCATTTGCTCAAAGTGCGATTCAAGTCAGGAAATGCATGATACCAGTTCACGGGCCTGTGTTTGACCTCACCAGGTTGGAAACAGTTCCCTTCCTCTGACGCCATTGCACCCATTCTGCGGAGACCAGCTGCCTCCACAAACTGCAAGGAAGTTCAACGACTTTAGGCGGCCTCTTTCACTCACAACTTGCCGCCTCAGTGCTAGCCGACACTGCTCCCCGAGAGCAGACGTTGACCACAAACTCCCAATTCAACTGTTCGGTTCCTTAAAGGGAATGTGGCACCTTCATAACGTGATTTTAACTGAGATAGCCAAGTTGTAAAGCAAGTCGGAAAACCCGGTACTCCATATATCATTTGTCTTGGAACTCGATATTTCCGTAGAAAAAAGCTAAAACCTACCTGACACCAGCCCCCTCATCAGCCCCTCGACGGGCGGCCATTGTTGTGAGCTGCTGGTGTGACGACATAGGCTGACGTCACGATGAGCATCAGCCAATCGAAGCCCTTGAAGCGCTTCAAGTCTGGTAGTGATTGCCAGATCATGACATCATCCACAGGCAGATACTTATTGATTTTCCTAGGAGTATTCTTAAAAATAAAATATTGAGCTTATTGAATATTTTTCCGAGAAATCATGAGTGGTTTCATTATTTTTGGCTAAAAGTACGCCTAATTTCACTAAATTCCAGGATTCGACCAAGGTGCCACATTCCCTTTAATGATGACCATGTCGGTTGCATCGTGGTTTTTATTTTTTAATTGGAGGGGCGGCGGGTTAACGACGCATCAACTGCTGAGGTCATGTGGCGTCATGTGGAGGGAGAGGGGAGTGAGCTGTGCTTTAGCCAGGGCAAAGCTCCAGATCCTGTCGTTGGGTGGGTTCGAACCCACGACGCCCTGCACATATACGGATGGCACAAGCAGAGCCTATAGTGGCGCGTGCTAACCGAATGCGCTACCCAGACCCTTGCATGGTGGTTAATCTAATTTACTGATTTAAGCTGTTAATTGCTAATTGTATATGTTTAGCTAATTTAATGCTTGTTTGAACAGTGCTATTTATTGTCCCTTTAAAGTGAAGTAAGCTCTCTTTGTACTCCACATCCCCCCAAAGATGTTGGAATGTTGCTGGCAGCTCGTCTGCCGACGTTTCTGTGTTCGTCTCCATTCCGCGGCGGGACAGCAGGCCACATTAGCGGGTTGTTACCCATGTGCTGTTTGTTTAGATGGCTGGTCTGTCGGTTTATACTGTGGTTTGGAGCGGCTCACAGAGCGCCTGGCGTGCCTGCGCCTTCAAAGTGGCTGAGACTCCCGAGAAAAAGGAAAATCTGACCGTACCCAGTAATTAAATACAACAGTTCACTTCGCAGCGTTTTGGACTGAAAATGTAGAGAAAGCAGATTATCGTTTCTCGAAAGTGACGGAGACGTTGTAGTAGTTGTTGTTGCTCCGGGGAGAAGTTGGATATTCGCCGGCCTCGTTTTTGATACCACTAGGGGAAAAGCATGGAGAGAATCCGTCACAAGCCGTTTATCATAACGAGCCGAGAATGAACAATAAGAGCGCCGCGTCTGAGCTAGTGCTGTTTGTGTTGAAACACACTTGAAGAGCGTTGGGCGGCAGTTGTCAACTGCCGCCGGCGCCATTTGTCTTGGTAAGAGCCGCCGCCGGATTCAATATACCCGCCTCCAGGCCGCCATCGCTCACAGTCAACTCAAGCTGTGACAACACATTTGATAGCTGGCGAAACAAAACGGAAACAGCCGTGCGGCGGGCACGCTGTTTTCCAGCCGGCCACGCTTCTTGGCCTTTTGAGAGGCGGTGGTATTCCGCCCACGAGCACTATTGTCACCGCTTCGCCGTGCCGCTCTTGAAGCGGCAAACCTGTGAAAGGGATGCTCTGAAGGGGGCTTGGATGGCTTTCGGTGCGACAGACAACGAATATCTGCGATGGTATCACACATTGAGAAAGCAAAGGGCGCCAGAAATGTGGCACGGAGTACGCCGCAGAGTGGAGTCTCGCCGAGTGGCGACGCAGAAGGCGCCACTTGACGCTGAAAGTTTCAAGAACGGCGGGTGCCGAGAGCGTTTGCTATGCGAAGCCATTCAGCTTCAAATCGACTGAGGAACTTAACTTTCCCGACGAGAGAGCAGAGCGCAAACCTACTAGATTTCAAGACGTTGTCAATGCAAGTGTGAGGACTGACGAAATAAAGAACCTGCATAGAGCTGAGGAATACAAGGCAATGTCGTGCAACCGTTCGCACAAAGTGAGGACCTCTTTGCCGTAGAGTGGATAAACCCGAGCAAATTTTTCAGGGTTAGGATGAGCTTTCGATTGGTTAAGGTGACTCATAAATATTGTTCAAACATTGTAATCGAAAGTGTTTTGTTTCTGTACAGGATCCTGTAACAAATATAAAAACAATTGTTTCTTTACCTTCACACTTTTAACTTCTGGCAGCGCAATTAATCACAGACCTGCACCGCTCGTACGCACATGACTGGGTTTCCCAGGGCTACCTCCAGAATAACGAGCATTATTGAAAGCTTACTTTTCAAGATCTATTAAAAAAGTGCAAATCCAGGCGCACATAAAACATGCGCATTGTGTCAGTAGCAAGCATGTACTCCAAAGAATGAGATAATATCACAAGGTGTTGCTTATGATTTTAATAAAATTCCCGATCAGACACCTATAAGCTAAGGTGCGACCTCTGTCCTCCCAGGTTGTGGGCCCAGGAAACTCAAAATAACACATGCCTTGGGGTTAGTCCAGTTCAAGGACTTCTTTCTTTGACCCAACCGCCTCAGCTGTTTCCAGAAAATGGCCCCTCTTAGGCAGCCAGTAATTGAGACGCATGCCTGCTCTGACATCGGTGACATCGTACTTTCTAGGAGCATTTGCAGCTGCTCAGACCTTGCACAAAGAAGTAGAAACACCCCCGGTCACGCTCCAGAGCCGCCTCACCTGAGCCTTAGCAGTTGCCACCCTGAGTCAACATCAAACAGCACGTGCAGCCTCCCGGTAAAACCCGTCACACCGCGTGTCACACGGCGGCACACTCCGTCACACTGCGGCGTTACGTCACGCTCCGCTAGCCATCACATATGCTGGCGCAGCACACCTTCTCTGCATCCACGCCACATCTGCATCTCTCCACCGGCCATCAACCCAAAGCACGGGTTAGACATCGCGACGCGAGGGCTGAATGTCATCCCTGTGAGTCACGCCGTCACATAGTGTCGTTCGGCCGTGACAGCTGTCACCTTACGGCCCTGACGTGATCGTCACTGGCACGGTAGCCCTGATGTGACCATCAGTGTCTGCCGCTACAGCACTCTTATCCAACAGGCGAGCTGTGATAATACGTCAAGCCCCGGCCCGGCAGTAGTGCACGCGTAACAGGTCCATATCGACGTGGCACGCAATAGGGGGCGTCGCCCGCGCGCTACGCTCCCCACCCCTGATTCGGTTTCAGCGCGGCATCCAAGCCTGATGGAGCGTCTGGCGTCCAGCCGGACCGGCGTCAGGTTGCGTTTCGCTGGCATGTTCGCGCTGTCAAAGGCCACTTTTTATACGTTAGTCTGAGTTATGTAATGTATTAGACTATATTGCCGTGCTGATGGCGGTTCTTCTTAACTTTACCGACTCTATGTGAAAATTTCAGATTTTCCAAAAGTATGTATTCTGATCAAAATAATCCTTCCTTATAGTCAGCACGCACCTATCTAAGTAGTGCTTCAACAAAGCAGAATATAAGTTCAATTGCTTGGAAAAGCGCAAGATAATCGAACTCGGCCCATGCTTTAGAGATCAGGTACAGTCTGCCGCTGTTTGGACGCGCTAATGGCTTCTTCATCCCCACGCCAGATCCGGCGGTGAAGAGTTGCGGGTGGGTCCGCGTGCTCGGACGCAAATAGACGCCACGCGGCCCGATCGCCGCCGTCGTCAGCTGCACCGCAGTGCGTCGCCGACGGCGTCCAACAGTCTCCAGAGGTTCACAACAGAGCTACACTGAAGAACGTCTGCAATTCATAGTGAGCGGGTTGACAGAGACACACTGACTGGAATGCGGTGCGTTGCAAGCCAATAATTTGATGAAACATTTTCGACCCTATATCTTCCTGTTACGGCATTCAGTCTGCCTGGCAAGGAAGCAAGGTTTTGTCGTCTTGAATACGTTGTCAGTCTCCCAGGAATCTCAAAACAAATTTTCTCTCCCCTTTTTCCATCGTATTTACTAACTTTACGCCGGAATTTCTCAGGGAAAGGGTGTGAGGGGCCAAAAGTTGGTGCATACTACACATCCCCATTTCTCGAGAGTGGGGCACACGGCTTCCCCCTTGTGACGCCCGGGTAGCTGGAACAGATAATTAACAAGACGAAAATAAGGCGGCTGCCTTATTGTTGAGGTTGTCTATCTACCATGATTGGGTTGGCAACAAGAAAGACAAGCGATCGCCGAAAGCGGCCAATCAACCATGCTTCACTCGCCAATCTCCTCATATTTACTTACATTATTCAGCAAGCACGGTACTGCAAAAGTTGTTCTCACATGACAACAGTAATCAAATACAATCATAGCCTAGGGCATAGGCGAGCGAAGCACAAATATTCATCAATGTCAGTGCGAAGTTTTCTTGGAAGACAAATGGTAAATGCATTAACGCATTTACTCGAATAGTTAGTCACCCAGTTGTACAATATGCCTCGGCTGACGCTAGTGATGCGGCACACTACTTGGCTTACAGAAACGACAGTTCGTGCGTTGAATATATCTTTGATTGTGCCCCGTGGCTGCAATGCATACAAGACAAGCTTCCGTGCAAACTGTCGGCACATCAACGTTGAGATCAAGGTCGTGGTCAAATGGTTTTAACAGTGAGCTTAGCGTAGTGATGGAAACCTATAGGGTCCAACTGCCGCATCTTTAGTCAGTTCACCAACCGGAATATTACATAACCAATACGACCAAATACTGTTGCTACTCTGTAATGTGGTACAAAAAGGTCGCAATTACAGAAAGATGCTGACAGACATCAACTGCAAAGGTTTAGTTTAGTTTATTACCAAAATCGCTAACAACAATAAGAACCCACTTACTGGTGAGGTTTAACACATTTTAACAACAATAAATACGTACAACCAGTGACGATGGAACGTCCAAATTTACCGGGGAAGGGACACCATGGGCTTTTCAACCCATTTCTTTCCAGTCAACGCCTTAGGGTTACTGTTAACCCTATTTCCGTCAGGCTCCCGGCTACCCCTATTTCCGGCAAGGGGGCAATATCGGCCCCCCTAAGATCTCGTAATCTAACCGGCCGATTTTGAAAATTCAAAGTGCCATAGATTCCTCTGCTGCTATACTTTATTTTGAAAAAAAAGAAAATTTCAAAGTTTTTATTTTTAGGAGAAGGTCGTGCAAAATATACAATTTTTGTGTATTTTTTAGATTTTCCATAACCCTTGTCTCTGTTGTACGATTTTCACAAAACTAGTTCAGATTTACAAATAATTGACCCAAAATTTTCATATACTCGAGTTACGCAAAAATTCGAAATTCAATGGCAGTTCCAGGACCAGGACTATGAGGGGAAATATATACAACCTAAAAAGTTTTTGTTACGCGGATTAGAAGCCGTCATATACTGCTTGGCATCTTTGACACATAAATAAATAAGAAAAAAGTGAAAAACTCATCAGGGGCGGATGCAGTAAGGTAAAACAGTGGGGTAAAATACATACCAACAATATGCGAATGGTATGCATGAGTATATTAGTCCCTCGACTAGTTGAAATTTAATTTCTGATAATTTTTACCCTCCCATGGCAGCTCTGGGAAAGGGGGTGACATAGGCGGATCAAGGACTCGTCGTGGGGGTGGGGGTGATTGGAAACACATTTTCAATATACAACGATATTGAGTCGCGGCGGTGATACTGGCTGGGAATATACATTTTGAAAATGTGTAGTGACTGGACACGCCTCTGGTAATCTAGAATTGGGTTATAACTATTTTGAATTTTCATATACCCAATTGTATTCGCCCCTGGCACGGCTGTAAGCAGTCTTCTCACTTACTAACGTTTAGTCCTTCTTGATAACATTCCCCCATTTTGAACTGCTGTAACCGCCCCTGATGAATACAAATAGTGACAATTGTGAATGCACTATCATCTCACAAAAAATGATATAATAAAACCATATAACTGGTGTCAGGATCAGCAGAGACGGCTTCCTTTACAAAAAAACCCATCGCATACGATAATAATTGGTTTGTGGATAGAACCTCCCCAAAACCCAGCCATAGCTCCGCCCCTGGTAAATACATAATCTTGAAAATTTCAGAAAACCTGCCTGTACTAGTTTTAGGAAAAGTCAGGAAGTTTCAAAGTTCTATCACAAGCCGTTTCGGAGATATTCTTGAAAAACCTGAAGGGGGGCAATATTAGCCCCCCCCTGCCGGAAATAGGGTTAAATAATTAAGGGGGCACCGTGCCCCGGTGCCCCCCCTACCCAGTTTCGCCGCCAGTGTGAGCTGCACGATACGAACACAGCCGACATTCATTGTCACTGCTACACATACGCTCCTGTCTCTTGTCTTTCATAACCCATTCACGGGCATCAATAATACAAGGACAGAAAGGGACGTTTCGGTGCCTAAATTCGGCATCTATGCCGACTTTGTACATAAATTCGACTCCGGAAATGCCCGGGAAACCTAAAATGGGGAAGTGCACTTTCCAAAATTGTGAATCTGGCCTCCAGGCCCCCAATGACAAAGCCCCCGTGGTTGAAATCCATCAGCAGTCGTATAGCAACGACAGCAATCGGTTAGATGAGGCGTAACGTCCCAGGAAAAATACCGCCACATCAGATCTGTGACACAAGACGTAAACATACCATTACAAACGCCCCTCAAAACAGCATACTCATTATGCTTCCTGCCTCTTGGAACAGTCAGAAACAGAATTATGGCAGGCATATTAAGTACGCAAACGCCTAGAAACATATGAGCAAGGCAGAGCCTAACCTTAAGGTAACGAATGCAGTTTCCCGAGAATAGGGGAAGACACCGGGTGTTCAATTAATTCAGTGAGCCCATTTGCACCTTTCAGGATGTGCCAGTTAAGGCGATCATATCCTTCACAGGTGAGCAATCTGCATTACAAAGGGAAATGCGCGCTAATGGTTTTGCACGCTGGCTTAGCTCGTCAACTGCGCAAATGCAGAAAAGACTAAAACTGAGCCTCTTAGACAGATGTCGATACTGCATTACACTATAGATCTGCAGGCAATGTTTCCCAGCCACTGGTCATTACCGTGATGTACATTCCTTGGCAGCCAGTCTAATGGTGTAAAACTGCTATCTGCTCCACTCTTGACCACTAATTTCATATCGCAACCAGCACTCAACAGGACTGGACGATGGGAACAAGGTTCTACCGCTACCGGTGACATAAATCTTCGTGATTATTGTTCAGAGAGGCAAACATACATCTCAACTAAGCGCGTGCATGAACCGAAATCTAGTGGGTGGATTCCAGAAGTATTTCCAGTTAGCCTGGCAACACCCCTGGCTTCAGACGCACCACGCGGCAGCCGGCAGCTCCCGGTTCGAACACCTGGTGGGCACCGCCTGAGATGATCCAGGCTGGGCCGGTTCCGGCAGACGTGTCAGTGCGCAAGTGGTCCTCTGCAACAGCAGGTGCCACTCCGGCTGTATACACACCCACACTCTCACACCGTCGCCCAGAATACCGGCCGGTGGCAGAGGCGGACACAGCACGCCGAGCGGGAGGGCAAATACACGCCTGCATCCCAAGTACTCAGCAGAATAACACAGGCTAAAGCGCGACAGTTCTGGCAAATCTAGTTCGCAATTGAAATACGACAGAACTGTGGTCCATGGGGCTCGCCGTAGCTGTGTGCGTTGATTTTTGTGGCACTGGGTCCGAACCTCCGAATGCCGGATGTAACTTTTATATTTTTTATTTTTACCCGGCATTCTATTTTTCTTTTTTTTTTCGGAGTGACTGGAACCATCTGGACTGCCGCTGCCCCTCCTTGCCATTGCCGCTTGAACATGTGGCCACATTGCCCTGAATGGGTCTTGTTTTACCCACGTTTTCACCCAGTTTGCGTATCCATGCCTATCATTTCTGTGTTTTTGTTTTATTGTGTTTGTATGGTGTAACTTGGCTCTGGGTATGACAAAGTGCTAGTTAGTACTCGCTTTTTGGGCCCTGAATGGTTACAGTCAACTTCAATGGTATTCTGTGTGAGTCAACTTTTCGTGCGACTAGAAGTTATTGTCTGCCGCAAGAATGACACTCCTGATACGTGATTCTACTCTGAAGGCATTCTTGCTCTGTACGCTTATTTTTAGCTAACTTTTATGAATATGTATACATTTAGAATAGACTTGTCCACTGTCCAGCAATGTCCTCATTACGTCACATCATCCATCGACAGGCAGGCAGGCTGTAGACATGATAAGCATGCCAGGCTGTAGAAAGCAGGTAAGCGGCCCCGCTCTGGCTTTTTGGATCCAATGGAAAACGGCCACGCTCCAGTGCACTGGGAAAATAAACACCTTGACACAATTTCATGTAATGGTATCCTCTTTATCTAAAGCCAAGCCAGGTTGTCTATAATATAAAAGCATACTTCAATTCATACACAAAACTGTCAATCGCAACTAGATTTCAATATTCTTATATTGAAAACGAACTTTACGACTTTGGCATTCATGATGGCAACATCCTGTGTGTATTCCCCCTGTGGCGCTCCGGAGGGATGCTCGTGCGTTTGTCTCACCAGCCTTATTCCATGAGTGCTCCACTTAAGAATGCCCATGCGAGCGGAACTGACTGAGTCCCACTGACACTCCCCGCGACCACATCGCAACAGTTGGCTAATTTGATTTCCGTTCCATTAGAAAATTATACAAGTTTCATCGTAATCAACTACTTTCCAGGAAAGTTACATCCGACGAAGTTTTAGGCGCCGAACTTTCTGGTTTGAGCGGGCCAATGGCTGCAGCCCTTACAGAAAGCAATTGCAATGAAAATTACACGATAGAGTGAAATAATAAACAAATTTAGACATTGAATTATCCAAACGAACACTAAGAGGATTTGTTTTTTCTCGAGATATCCACTGCTCACGCCTCACCATCTCAACGTCCACGTATTCGTAAAGTGGCATGCGTTCAGTATGCTGTCTATTATCATCAAAGTCAACCCGGAGTGAGCTGAGACCAAGCCCACACTCCTCATTCCTGGTAGTAAAGGAAGAAAAGGCAGAGGAACCAGACTGGTCCAGAAATCCTCTATAACTTTTCAATGGGCGCCACATGACCGCCATTGTCGACTCGCCCTAAAACCCAAATGATGATGATGATGATCCATTCGTGCCGACCATGCCTCCCAGCTTGACAAGATACCTCGCTGATTCTCCAGGCTACGCCATTGTCTTTAGCACGCGCCCTGTGTACACTTCACGTCCGACTTTCTGAATCGCTTCAGGGTCACACCTGGAGGCGGGGCTGACGCCGTACGTCTCGCGCAGCCCGAGCTGCGCTGTCACCGCGGCCGCCCTAACAAACGTCGACGAGCAGAGTTACGCAGCTGCGCGCAGAGCGCCGGCCCAGGAAGGCAACAACAGACACACACCAGCACCCGCATTCCAATCAGACGCAGGAAACGCCAGTCAGGCGGTGCAGTTGGCGTCGGTGGGCCTGCAGGAGGCCGGCCGTCCATGTTTGCACGTGCAGTCAACTGGTGACGAGTAGTGACGCGCGAAATGCAGCGTCACCCAACTTTGTTCCGCAGAACTGCAGGTGCGTGTTAGTGACACACATAATAGAGAAAACGGATATTTCGGACAATATCTAATGATATTTCACCACTGAAAGGTTCACAGAGGCACCCATCGTTACAGACGTGTTAGATTGATTGATTATTGGGGCTTAAGGGCGCACCAACCTTAGTGGTTATATAGATGAGCTAAGAGACGTGTTAGAGCAGTGATTGAATGACACAGGCGAGCTGTTTTATTTATTTATGCGCACTTGTACCTATAGTTGTTTATTAGCCATACCTCGAACAAAATTTACCCAAAATTGAGGGGGCCGGTTCGTTAAGACTAAACCAGTTATGGAAGCACCAAAAGCCAGTGGCGGATCCAGGAATTCATGCAGGGGGGCTAGGGGCTCGAGCCTCACCCGCCAGTACCTCGGGCAGCCCCTTAACTATAGGGGCTTGGACATTTGGGGGGGCTTGAACCCCCTAGCCCCCTGGATCCGCCACTGCCAGCAGCCAGGGTAATATGGCGTCCCCAACTCTGCTGTTTAGAAGGGACTTCGGGAGACCATACTACCCCTTGCCCCAGGATGAGTGAATCATGCCAAACCTCCTACTACCGGAAGGATTTTACGCGCTCGCACTCCCGGGAGGGAGGGGGTTGATTCGACTGGCCATATGTTAGGAAACTGAGGAAGAGAAAGACACAGTAAGGTGAGGTGAGAGCAGCGTCGGCAGTGCTGGTTGTGACCTGAGCCCTTTGATCGAATATCGTTTGAAAAAGGTCAACTGGTGACTCTAAGAGGTCAAGTATATGACCCAAACATTACGAAATCACCTAAAGTAGACATGATTGGCCTTTGAGCAAACTTTTAGAAGCGAAATGTAAAAACCAGAGTGCACGAGCAAGATAAAAAATATTTTGAATATACTTGAGAGATATTCTGAGGCGAATGTTCAAATGTAGTGGAAGTTTATACTAACCTTGCATGAATACTGTGAGATATGCTCGTAGTTTGTAGGAACGTCTCATGGGATATTTTTGTTTTGTGAACAAAATACTGCACCTACTCGCCATTTGGCTAGGCCCCACAGTACCAACATTAACAACCAGCAACGCCACCAGCCGAGCTAGAGGGAACCTTATGAATTTTTAGCGAGGTAATTTTCTGACTGTGGGAAACGCGGGCTGTCACCATTAGAGGCTTCATGTGGACGGAACAAAGACCACATAAACAAATCCCCCGCACGACACATCGCTCCAAAACGAAGGAGATTAAACGATCAGCGACCCTATGAGCTGTAACATAACCGCAACGCTCCCCCAATCCACTTCCGCACAAACGATCTATACATCAGTCGAGTATCATGATCGTTATTCTTACCCTCACGATAGCCTGCGCTGAGTTTCAAACTCGTCGATCTTATGAGCACCTCGAGAAGGCCCCATCGGAAGTGGTTATCCGTGTTCCTGGCAATAATCGCTGCCGGTTCAGCGTCACCGCGCCCGGCCACAAAGCCTTCTCAGATGGGAAACGTCAGCGCTGTATAAAAGTGAGCGTCATAAATACAGCGAGGACTTAAGGCTTCTAAGCCATAAATATCCATCAAAACGGTAAACAGCCGATCACAGGAAAGGCTTAGTGACAGCTAAGTAGCTCGAAGGGCATAATGAGGTAAGAGCTCGAAGAGTGCGTTTAGTGTTAAATTCATCGCGCAGGTCTTTTCGGATCATAAACATAAAGCAGCCAACAGAAGACTTAGGCTCCAGATCATTTAAACAGGCGCAATAGTTTCTCAGCTGTCAAAGATTGGACGTACTGTGTTGTGTCCTGAGATGCTTAGAGTCGTGCATGGAGTAAAAATTGTATCTTTGAAAATGTCAGTTGAAATCAAATACAGCATACCATCAAACTGGTGGAATTAGTAATCTGCATAACAAGCCATATTTTTTCACACACTCCCACGCGCGGAACAGGGCACAGAGAACATCCCATATCCCGCGTCAAAATAATGCCTATTCGTGATCTGTAACTGTTATGGTTTGGGGTTATCATCTCATTTTTATACATTTTTTAGATTCGCGGCGATGTCGGAAATGTCATCCTACATCTTCGAAAGATGAATATTTGTGGGATACCAAGCGCTGGCAGCGAATGGTTCCAGGAACTTTACATCGATTAATTCAGCGCATATATTTTGTTTTACAAGTACCATACAAAAATATCCTGATTCTTTAGGGCCTAAATGGTATTTTAATGTTCAAGTCTACAGGAATGAACGCTAACATTTCAACACTCCGAGACCAAACCATGTTCCTAATCCTTCCTGTTCCTTGTTAGGGATGATGGGTCAGAGGTGTAATGACCCTAGCAGTTGACAGAACAGCTGTCGCCTAACAACGGACAGAACTGCAGATACCTGAGGTTATAACAACTGGTCCCCTGAGGCAAAACAAGAGCGGGAAGCGTAGAAGAAAACGGCCAGAAGCTCGCCGGGCCGACTACAATAGTATGCTTTGGGAACATTTTCGAACTAAATAAATGATCTGCCACGATCCAACAAAGTCAAATCTAAATGAATCACTTTCCGGGATTCTGAGACTGGAGCCTCGTGGATTTGACGATAGTATCTTAATTAATAGCGAAATGGTAGAGACGAGGATGTTTCGCTGGTTCTTTCGTTATCGCCTTATACAATGAAGAACTCGGCACCGGTCTAATTGTAGAGTCCATCTCTGTTGGTTTTTCAATGTATGTATATATATATATATATATATATATATATATATATATATATATATATATATATATATATATATATATATATATATATTATCCGACTTTACAGCATGTCCTTTTTCTTCGGTGAACACTAAACGGACCAAAATATCATTTCATCGAAGATTGCACTTGGTGATATAAACGTTTACTTAAGCATCACGTTGGAAAATCGAGGCCGGGTGCTGCCACCCTCATTTTCACCGACAAAATTCCTGATTTAGCATGTTTTAAATGATTGTCTACTACTTGTTGAAAAAATTAACAAACAGGCCGAACCAGCAGAGTTTTCTCTGTAGGGGAGGAGGAGCTTTTCGTTAGCATAGAGTGAAGGTTGACTGCCCATCTCTTATTCCCACTTTTTGTCGGTGGTGACGCTTATGATTTCCAGTTCCGGTACTTATGCGAGTTGTGGCCTAAGCGGAGGTATACAATTTGTGCGACCCGAAATGGGTCATCCTGTCACCGGCTTTCATGTGTCTAGGCAGAAATGAATGATGCGTTTCCATGAGAAAACATCCATTCCATGGAATTACGTTTTTCTATCCAAAATCAACCTGAGTTGTCAATATTTGGATATAATGTACTCTCCGGTCACGTTTTGGTAGACCAAGCCCCTCTCCAAAGCTGGCCTTTAACTCACCAAACTCGGAATTGAAGCATCGGTAAGATGTTTGCTGTTAATGACTCACGATGACATTTTGGTCTGTAATGTGATGAATTTGTGAGCGCTGAGAACAGCATAAAGGACCGCTCCCAAAATGTTTGATTGATTATTCATGTTTAGGGGCGCACCAAACTGTGTGGTCATATAGCACTAAAATGTTTGCCATGAGGATAAGGTTGCATAGTGAACATCAATCACTTTCATATTGGTACCTTGTTGGTGAAACCACAAGATATGAAAAGCATAAGCTATGGGCTTATAGCAAACGAAACTTTCAGCCGGAGGCCGTCTTTACATATTCCACCAGATTCCCCTGGAGGGTCTTAGTAGCGAATCGCACGACTGTTCAAAGTGTCCTTAAAATCATATTGTTAGCGATAAAGCGCTACTTAGATGACCGTAACGGTCTCGCTGCGGTCGTGAAGAACCCCGATTGCTGACGTATATGGCCCCCGGGCACATAACTCACGGGAAGAAAGTTTGAATCGGCGCATCCCGGGAATGATGAGGAAATGGAGGGAAATATGTCGACATGTGTACGAATATTTTCTTACAGCCTTCAAATTGACATACATTAAAAAATAACTCTAAGAATGAGTCGCCTTTCATGAAAACAGGTTCGTTATCTGAGCCGTTTTTGTTTCCTACACCAAATCCTAGTTGACGTCCAGTTGCTGCTCTATGGTTACATTGAATACGCTATGAAGCTGCAAAAATGTTATCACTTTTTAAAATAAAACCACCACAAAGACATATGCACTCAAGGCCTGATAAACCAGATACAGAAAAAAACAAAATGAAGAACTCTCGAACACTTGAAGTTACGTGCATAGGAAGGTTTCTTCGAAACCTGTACTTCTCGAGCTTACATAACAACATTAAACATAAAACGGTTGTTCATGACATGTAGGTTCCATGGCATAAATATTTCACTTCACACATAACATCCAACGGCTGAGTTAACGGCAGATCAAACATTTTTCCCATGTTTAAACTCCGTTTGATCAAGTCCTAAAATAAGAAGTAACGCCATGAGGGGAGTAACCATGAGTAACCATTCGTTCCGCACGTGTAACACTATCAGGTTCATTCTGCACACCTATGATTCCACGATCACATGAATCTTAATCAAAGCTCAAGGTACCCATTACCGCTGATGTCTTTCACTCATTAGTGTTTACACAACAGCTCAAAGCTGGACGGTCAACGCTCTTTTCATTTCCCTGTTTGTGAACTCCATTCAGGAGCTTGCAGGGCACTTTGGCTTCCTACTTAACTACCAAAAAACGTCCTAATTGTGAGAGCGTGGCACAACATTCGATGACTTCCGCTTACCGCACTGACGATACCGCCACCGCAAAGGATCACAAATAAATCAATCATAAATCCACACTGCGGGTATTCCCAGACCACTCGGAGTTTTTTATTTATAAATTACATCCCCTTTAAAAGCAATCAGCGCATCGCCTCCTCCGTGCCCCGCCAGAGACTCGGCATTTGTGGCACGTCAGTTTGGGTTTCACTGCTAGATGGTATATTGACATCGCATCGGGATACATCAGCTTGTGGCACGGGAGAGAATGGAACGGGAAGCCTCATTCGGGACTGCACCCGGGAAAATGACCCACGTCAGCCTATGAAAAGCTAACTGGCGAAATGCCACCATTGGTGGACGCAGGGAGGGCCATTCCGGCCATGGCCCCCAAGGCGCTGGAAGGGGGCCAAACTATCATTTTGCCCCCTCAAAGTCCGGATAATTTGTTTTAAGTGTTTTCTCTAGGTCTGTCGAGCAATTAAATCTTCGCTCCCATCCCCCTCCCCCCAGGGGAGAGCGATCATGCACTTGGAGAGGTAGCTTATACTAGGTCTTTCAAGCACCCAAATCGCATATCCCAACCCCCCCCCCCCCGGGAGGAGAGGCAGACATGGCTTTGCCCCCCAAAACTCGGGTCTGCGTCCACCCCTCAATACCACATCACGTGTCGTGTGGTCTTATAGCACACGGTTCAAAACCAACAAAGCCGCCTCCAACCAGTCTCTGTCAATATCGTTTTTGTTACAAAATCGTTCAGGATTTAATATTAATAATCTGCAGCACGGAAGGGAAGAAGATTACTTGTGAGTATGGATCCTGGTAAGTCGGTCCAGTGATCTAGTATGGAGATCACATGGATCGCCAACCAAACTAAAGCATATACCACGTATTTCCCTTTACACTCTTGGTGTTAGAAAATCCGTTTACGGTACGACATCTAAACACATACAAAACTCAGGCCGGACATTTTGTCGGCTCTAGTATATGCTGGACATAACACCATAGTATTTCGGTGAAAGAACTAATATTACTATGGCATATTTGTCAACGGAAGCAGACTGCAATCTAGGATTCATATGACAGAGGGAATATATGAGACATAATACATTATGGCCGAGCAAATTCAGATAAGACTCGGTCCAGAGACGTCGCTACGAATTAATTTCCATGGTGGCCAGATTCCAAGGAGGATTCCAATACCTGATCCCGATGGGGCCTCCAAGTTTTGAGGGCTCTCCAATGAGAAAGGCCAGGTATTCAATGTTTTCTCCTTATTCAATTGTGTCGCTTGCTTGTCCCGTCCGATATCAATATGTATTAGATGTGGGGCCTCCACTGTATTATATGTAGGTGCGTCAAGCATAAATAAAGGGGGTCTGGGTGGGGCAGTCTGTTAGCGCACGCATTCCACTCGGCTCAAGACATTCTGTATGTGCAGGATTTCGTGGGTTCGGACTGGGTGCGTGTGCGCACTCCACTGGCTCGAATTCTTTTATTTCGACATTCTTTATGTGCAGGATTTCGTGGGTTCGAGCCCATCAAGAGGCAGGATTTGGCGCCCTGTCCTAGCTCAAGCCTAGCTCATTCCTCTTTCCCCTCCGACGCCATATGACCTTAGCAGTTGGTGCGTCGTTATTTTAAACACCAAACATTAAAACAACACAAAACATACCTAGCCCAAGCTTCGCTGATGAACACTGAGAAAACTTCAGCTACTTTTTTTGCCGCGAACAAGTCCGATTTTCCATCCCAGAGTGAGATGTCAGCCAAACGTTTGACCGGCCAACAATGGTAAAATCACGAGTGTTCTCTTTGATACAAAATCAGCTAAAATCGGCCGGAAGCCGGCCAAATTTAGCTCCATCCTGGGGTCACGTCCGGATTGGACCACCCGGATCCACCCCTGTTTCGTCCTTACCACCGGTTCCAGGAGTTGGCTCTGCTCTGGAGTCGGCAGTGTACCCCCTTGTTTGTACGAGTCACCAAGTCGCGGAATTTACCACCCTGTCGCTGCTCTGGCTTGCCCTCGGGCGTTCCTAGCTACGAGGCATGAGCGGAATGTACTTGATCGTCCCAGGAACACCAGCGCCCAAGCTATTCGAAAAACTGGGCACGCTAGCTGAATTGTCAGTGGTGGGTGGTATGCGACATGGTTACAAAATGCCTTGTTTTTCGTGCTAGCGACACTTGAAATAAGCACACGGGGCAGGACATACGTAAGCATATGTAGCCACAGGCATGATAATTGGATACAAGAACGGCGCGAGTCCCTCTGGAGGCTGCTAGTTATATAAGCTTTCGGCTGGGCCGTGAGGTACAAGTTTATCAATGTTATGTAGTACAATATAAATCTAAAGACACTGAGCAAGGAGCGGTGAGGAGGGTACAACTAAACTAATAAAACAAACAATGTTCTTTGAATTAACAATTGGCGAAAGTAACTGACAGCTACAGGGGTAGGAATGGAAGGGCAATCTTCTGCCCGTAAATGAGTAGAAAAATTAAAAACATATTCAGCCTCTGTTTCTTTGCTTTAAAGGGTAATTCCAAGCGTGCACAAATATTATATAAGCGCGAGGAAAGGACCTTAGACTTCGGCCCGACGGAGCTAAAACTGAAAATAAGCATGGAGACAGAAACGGATATAACACAATCTACACGATACCCGACACCCAAAAAGTTCAGCATCCTCAATCGTAGTTAATACAAAAATGAGCCTCTTAATAAAAATATGCATGAACTAATCCCAGTGAAGTCGTCTTCAATTGGTCGAGTCGGACCGGTGACTGAACAATGGGCACTGGGCACTGTCACTGGATGGTGGTGGTCGGTACATTACACCGCAGCTCTGTAACTATTTATATATACACCTTTCTTGCTCCATTTGCATTCATCTGTACAAACATGGTGCCAAAATAGACTAACAGGTCAATGCTTCACACACAAAAACAGGTCAAGATCAACGATAAAACTGTCAAAGTGATTGTTGTCATAACGTCGTTCGTTTAGAGAAAACGCACTTGATTCTTCTGAGAACACACGGCAAAACCCATCTGAACGCACACGGTCAGCCTCACGGACTCATCGCAACAAATGACTTTGCAACCGTCCAACTCGCAACATCTGTGAGACATCGGCGCGCTAAAGAACCGCATCGGCTCGCATCGCCCACCCCGAGGTGCCAGACAACCCCCCCCGCCGGAAATATCGCCTTCCGACAGAATGACGCAACGTATGACGTCATAGTTGAAGTCGTCTGTGACGTGGAACGCATACCAGACTCCCCAGCAGTTTGTCATCGGCCACGCGGATAAAACACCGCGTGGGTAGCGAGCCGCGACCCCGCTGGCATTTTCAGGGCTATTATATTTTAAACGTTGGTATGTCTGAAGCATGGCAGTGTAAAGTTAAGTATACAATTCACTAAATATATTGTAAAGAGGTCGCCCATGTAAAAGAAATATGGGTCATTGACTCGTTGGTGGACATTATTATGTACGTACATTTTCCAACTGACTTAATATGTAACAATTTCACCCTTTGATTATTTGGACAATAAATTATTTGAAATCGCACACACCTTTTACAGCATTGGGCATTTGTGGCTGAAGGGTGGCTGATGCTTTTACTTTGCCGGCACTTCCTAGAACATCGTCCATGGGTGCGCGCGCGGGGGTGTTCGAGGGGTGTGTGGTGTCTGAGTGCCATGGTGTTCTTACGGTGATTATATAAAAGCTGCCGAGACTGCAGGCCTGCTACCATTATACGGGATAGCTCACTAGGAATGGTTTTTTGTGGGTGTTTTGTGTGGAAACCGCTTGGTGTATAATCACCAGGGGGCTATGCAAATTTTTTGTGTCTTTAAATTTTTTAGTTACAATTTTGGGTTTTGAATGGTTTGTGTGAAGGCATGTTAAAATGGTCATCACCAAAGCTGCATTTGCCCTGGTATGAGGGACTTGGGCAGCTGCTCAGTATTAATTTAGCGATTTTTATTACATGCACAATTTATTTACATGCACAATTAATTTATCAATTAATTATGAACAAATATATGTTAACGTTTCAATTGTGCATGTGTGAGGTAGTGACTAATGCAATTTAGCAATTGAAGTACAATTTTGGTAATGGAGAAAAGGCCCACAGGGGCGCAAAAAATTAAACAGCGAGCTCCTTTCGACACCAGTATTTTTTTGGAGAAGGTGCCGTTACAAAACAGAACAATTCGGTTATTGGGAGGGAGCCGCAAAAGGCACCCATACCCGCATTACCTAAAACCATTTTAAAGACGCCTGTACCGCACAGTGTTGACATTACAGAGGGATACATAATGTTTTCTACGTCAGTATTTGTCGGTTGGGATGGGCACCTTTATGCATCTTTGTGGACGAGGAGGGGGGACCACCCTCTTCGCCTCCAACGAAGATCGGCCTGATCGGATATCAATCAAACATTTCACAGCTGAAGTATGTACATCCACAACGGGGCACAACTTTTCATATAATTGGGAAGGCTCTATATAGCCCCACTAATACTCGGAAAAGCGCCACCAATAAGCCGCTGAGTCTTTCCAAGACAGAAAAGAGCCTCTCCGCTGTGACAGACGGCATCTTGGTCAACCGGGAGCTAGTGCTCTTCTATAGCAAGCCTCCTACGGTAAATACCCGCCCCCATACCGTATTGTGGCCCCCTGCAGTCCAAGCCCGCCAACTTCCATGATCGCGGGCCGCCTATGACTGCAACCGGGCCTTCATCGGCCAAAACAGGCCCCCTAACACAAACACAACATAGGCGGATCCAGGATTGCCGATCGGGGGGGCGGGCACCTTCCCGGGGGTGCGCCATCCGGACCAGGGGGGCGCCACTTTTGACCGGCAAAACCTATCAGGTGGGCGCCAAATCCTATCGGTGGGCGCCGACTTTCGCTTCCTGGGGGGGGGTGGGAAGCGACATTTCAGGGGGGCGCCCTCGACCTTTCATGGGGGCGCCGTGACCATTTCAGGGGGCGCCGAGGGTCGATCGGGGGGGCATGCCCCCTTGCCCCCCTGGATCCGCCTATGAAACACAATCCCCCTGTGGCTCAACTGGCCCCCAGCCATAACCACGGGCTACCTGCGACCGTAGCCAGAAAAATAATGACGAAGCTTTTGAACCTATGTTGAGGTTCTTGGCGAACAGATATGGTGTTTAAGGAGATCATTTGTGGGCCAGGTTAATATGGAGGTATCAGGGTGCTTTTTAAGTTTTTCCACTGGGCAGCACACCCAGAGGGGTGTATTTGCACTAACATCGATCATTTCATATTATAGGTACAATGCTCATTTTTTGTTCTGACCGATGTCTTGTGGCTTCACAAAGCAATATAAAATAAAACGCTAAAAGCATCATTATCTTCCCTCGGCATGATAAACCTGCGCAGGTATATGACAAAAGACTGTCGGTACTACTTCCAAGTATTAAACACACACAAATGGGTGCAAGCGTATTGTTTTCCGTGCACAATGCACAGCTTGTTGAAATAAAGCCCTTTATGAAAAGGGCCCCACAGTCGCCTAACAGGCCTTCGGGCCCACTGGATTATTGGCAACCCACCCAGAGCTGCAAAAGTCGGGTTGGGTCATAAAGTGCCCGACAGATTTTAGGGCACGGTATGGTCTTGCGACAGATCTTACAATCTGTGAGAAAAATATTGAAGGAAGCAGAAAATATTTTTTGTTCTAAAAACTCAATATTAGAATTGTACCTCTTTCACCAACAAGTTTTTCATGAATTTGCACCTCTCCCATATCAAGCCAGTGTGCGGCAGAACCGATGGAAAATCGAGGGACTTATGAATCGAGGGACCTTTGAATAGAGGGCCTTAGGCACAGAGGGTCTTTTCGAGGGACTTATGAATCGAGGAACCTTTGAATAGAGGGCCTTATGTACAGAGGGCCTTTTAAACGTCACCCAGAAAATCCTCTGCTGGAAAAATTCCTTCACCGGCCTGTCGGGCCCGATTTGTATTCCATAGCACGCGACAGCTTGGCCCGACAGGCCGCCGTAAAGGTAAAGGCGACAGGCAAAACGTTTTTCCTTCGTTTCTCGTTTGGAAGTACGTCAACGCTGCGCAAGGGCGCTGTTTGAACAGCGCCCTTGCGGCAGCCGGTGTAAAGGTATCTTTGGTTTGAGAAAAGCAGCCCTGCGGTTTGGTGTGTTGCCTTGTGGATATGGCGGAGGCCAAGGCCCTAGAATCCCGTGGTGTGGTGGAGGTATGCGTTGCAAGGTTGTGTTTTTTATTATTTTTTCTTGCATTACTTTGGTATACATCTTGAGTAAACTGGTTGAGCCTGGATTTCATCGTCCATAGTTGAAGGGCTGATAAATGGCTCCGATTAAGCTGAAGCCCCTTCCACCGTCCCGTGTCAGCTTAAATGTGGATTTAAGGGATGTGGGTATTTTGGCGAGAAACGTTTTTTAAGGGCATCAGCGAATCAAGCATTCTGGGCTGCCCTGAAGTTCAGGAACAGTGGTTTTGGCCAAGGAGGTCGTTTTGAAGCATGGATCAAACAGCGGGCAGATCAGAACAGTGTGGGGAGAAAACAAAGAAGTAAGTGATGTGGTGTTCGTTGTAATTTCGGCAGCTTACATTTATTTCACACAGTATGTTATGCTCACTGTTGATCAATAATTTTAAATGATATTAATAAGGGAAAATGAATTTTACCAGCAGACTGGTCAAATTAGACTAAAACATTTGTTTTCCTTCCATCTCTTTTAAATCCAATGCCTGTTTGTACAGAATTAACCACAAAGTTGCATACCTTCATCAGTGGATTTGTAGATGCCAAAGAAACAAAACTCTTCACCTTTCCACATTAATTTGAGTTTTAAGTACCAAACTATTTCTCCTATTTCATTTTATTCACTTACCTAAATATGCCTATGATCTATGTCAAGGGGACAAAGATATAGCAAAACACAGCCTAGTGCAACCTTTACTCATTCCTTTTACTCTTAACTTCCTTGAAAACATGATATTTATTTGACATTTACTATCTAACTGACTTAAGGTTATTTATTAGCCTCATGAACTTCAGATCCTAAACCACGTACCCTCATGGAAATGAGCACGGCAATGCATGAAAACTTTGAGAGAGCCAACAGCTTCAAAATTTAGGATTTTTATGTAAACATGCATTTAAAGTCATGGAAAGCTAATATTACATGTTTGTATTCAACTACAAGTAGCCATGATCCTTAAAAGCACTTTTGAATATCAAAAGTACCCCTCCAATCCTGTTTGTCTGGCCATCAGAGCAAAATCCATATATAAATTTTGGGGGTTCCTTCCAAATTACCCCTCCCACCTCCAAAAACTGAAATCATGAAAATCTGCAGAAGCTGGCATAAGTAACCGCATGGTATGGGAACCAGGTCAGCTTTCTTCCATTGCAAACTATATTTTTAAGTATTCTGGGCTGGACTATGTAACATAATAACAAAATATCACTTATTCTCATTCTAGTGCAGCATTTTTGTCAATGGCGGCTGCAGAGGACTGTAAAAGGGGGCTGCTTTTCATGTTATTGTATATTTCCACCTGTGACCTAAATCATCTGAATTCAAGACTGAGTCTTATTCAAGACCCAGTCGAGCTGACTTTGACACACACTATTTGTATGCTGTATGTCCACAAATCTCAAATTACATCCAATAATAAATTTCCTTTACCAATGGTGACTCCAGAAAATGGGAATTGGTGGTTCGGTATTCAATTTGTTATAGGTTTCTGCCGATAACCTTAATTTCCTGAGCGTGTCTGATAATTGAAAACCCGAAGAACAGTCTCAGTTCTAGAGTTTTGAAAATTAATAGACTTGTGTCATTCCACTTAGATTTTCCATAGGCGGTTTCAGAGCACGAAAATAAGGATATCACACATATAAGGATCAGAGCACAAAAATAAGGATAATGATATCCATTGGTGCCAAACTTGAAGTTTTTATGCTAATTTTAGTATTTTCTATTAAGAATGTGGAAAAGAGTAGGAACATTTTACCAATTGAATGGGTTTTGCAATTTTAATAGTCCTATCCTAACCACCCGACAGATTTGGGGTTTTTTCGAAAGTGCCCGACAGATTTGGATTTTTGCAGCCTGAACCCACCAAGCAAAAACATAAATTTGTGCCCCTGCATCCATCAACATATATCTATAAACGAAATACACATACGCTCAGAGCATCCTGACACACATACTTCCGGAAGTTGGCTGATATATTGCTAAGGCTGTATTGTCATTGTGGTCGTGATGGGCCTTCGAGTATCGAACTTATTGGAGGGGCCAGTAGTAAGAAAGGAATATCGTAGCTCCTTGAGATTCGAACTGAGGTATCAGTTGCGTAGACCATACCACAAATTGCCTGATTTCATGTTTCGTTCATTTGAGGGCTCATCTTTTACGGAGTAACAACGCCTCTAGGTCAATGCCATAGGTCAACTGCCTTTATGGACGTTGACACCAAAGTTTCAGAGAAAATTTGCAGGCCTTTTCCTTCAGGACCTTAGCTCGCTTCCATTGCATTCCCGAAATGGTTCCGCATAATCTCGGTGGCATGGCCCCTATTTGACCTATATGACCTCGTTTGACCTTGAAGACATTTAGTTAGGTCAATGAAAGTAAGCTAGAATCTAGATCCCTATACCCCTCATAAGCACAAAGATAGGTTTTTTATAATCCTTTTGCTAAACTTTCATGGGGAAGGGGGGGCACTATAGGACTCCTCTCCACTGCTCGTTAACGCCAGACTTCTTTCCACTGCGCTTGATAAGGCAGTGGATAGACCTAGTAAAATATCGGCAATTGAGTCGATGAATGAGGGACTTCAATCTCAAGATCAACTTCAAACTCGGTGTTCACGTTATTGAGATTCTTCCAATGTATGTACACGCAGCGTCCAGTGTCGATTCCACAATATGGCATCCTTAAAAAAAACGTTGAAAATAATATAAAGTCTCAAACGGGAGAGAGAAGGCCGGCGTTTTCTGGTAACCAGAGTAGACCTTAGCAGTATTTAACATTCTTGGCTTCAAATGTTTTTGATCATTGCATTACCTTGTACGAATGCAGAATTTGACTACTATGACTCGTTATTCCCATTGTTTTATTATTCGTCTCAAGGCACAGCATATCAAAATAAGCAAAATGTCTAGTAAGTAAATAAATAATCAATCACAGAAACTCGATACAAGCGTGTCAGCTCATCAGCAATGCGCCGTGACAGCGAGCACGGAATTTTTCACCTCCAACTGTACCGCCTGTTATTATTACATATTATATCATATTATATACTGCAGCAGTTGCGTATACGGAACTTCATTTCGGGGGGACTAGGGGCTCGAGCCTCCCCCATAATTGCCTCGGATCAGACTCCATCTATGCATTTACTATATGCACTTAAACGTTTCGCGGGAGGGGGGGCTTGAGCCCCCGAAGTCCACCCCAGGGGCGGACTCAGACCCGAGTTTTTTTTGGGGGGGGGGCAAACCCATGTCTGCCTCTCCTCCTGGGCGGGGGGGGTGGGAGCGAAAATTTTTTTGCTCTACAGACCTAGTGTAAACACCTTTTTAAAAAAATCCGGCGTTTGCGGGGGCCAAAAGATAGTTGGCCCCCTCCAGCGCTTTGGGGATGGGCATGGCCGGAATGGCCCCCCAGCATCCGCCCCTGTACCGCAGTATATCAGCTTCTGCAGCTTGTCAGTAAGGAAGCCAGGAACACATGTTTATTGTCGCAGCCCATCGACAATTGACCGCGCTAAAAAGCACCGCTCGTATGAACCATCTGCAATGGTTTATGAGCCACGGCTAAAGCGTCTCCTCTGGTGCTCTGTCCCAGGCGCCCTCAAAGGAAATGTGACACCTTCGGGGTTTTTTAACGTAGCTATCGGACGCGTTGAGTATTTCGAAACAAAACCCTTTAGAAGCATATTTCGCTTGTCTCAAAACTCACCTTATACGGAGCAACAGTGCTTCATAAACGTTCTTTCTTAAATACATTTCTCTCACGCCTCTCTTCCCTAACCAGGTAAGAGCCAAACGACCGCACGTAGCTGTTTGTGGGTAACTGTGGCCGACATAGGAACGGTGAGGACGGGAGTAGTTTTAGGGGCATATTTCATTGGAAATCATCAAGAAGACATTAATGCTTTATTAAGAAGCCCACTATATTGTATAATTTACCTTTCCTTTTAGAGAATCAAGAACTTTCCGCGTGTTGGTATCATCTGGTCAAGCTATTGATGTATCAACACATGTTTTGCCTTTTAAACTAGTCGTTGAAGACGTCTATACGCATTTGTAATCGCTGTACCAAAGTCACATTTAGAACGTAGGTAAAGAAGTTCAGACAATAAAACATTGACTGCGTAGCTGGGCTTGAACATTAAGCCGCGTTGCCAAGTTTACATCATACCACCCGGAGAGGATGGGGTTGATAGGGGTTGGTTTTTACGTTTTTCCCCGTGAATGGTACAATCTGGGATAAACCAAACATTCATCGAGTGGTTTATCGGCAGGTTTTATCAAATGTTTATTTCAATTTAAATCGCACTATAAAGGTGCCATATTCCCTTCAAGCGATCTTGAGGCTACATAAACCATTCGAAACAAGCAATGGATTCAGCAGAACGCTAGCACTATGGCAATGGTCATCCTTTTTGCTTGAAGTGTAATACCGTGGCCACAGCAAAGGTACCTGAGTCGGATTACAAAGGTTACGATCACAGATTTCCTGCTATCTTTGTCTTATTGTACCTCTATTGAAGTGTGTTTTATGGTGCATGTGCTCCATGTTCTAGCCCAGCGAGGTTCGTATGGATCATGAAATCTCATTTCAAAACACAGTCGAAGTATTTTGTCAGGTGCAGGCCTATTTCTAAGTCAGGTAAAAAGTCAATAAGCGTTAAATGTTTTAATGTACCAAGGGAATCGGCATACGGTACCATAAAGCATATCTCCAGAGGTTTGTACCAGCGTGCCGCGGAGCTGCCTGACTTGGACCCGAATTTCGTCTGGGCGGAACTCTCACAGGCCGGAGACCCAGGTGCGAGACTACTGGCAGTTGCCGATATGGGGATGACAGATCGGCTCAGTCCCTATCCCATCCATCACCCACACCTCCCGCTGCGTAGGTGACAAAAACTAGCACCTCAAAACGCAGCTTACTGCATCTGCTATTGTGCGCTATGTGAGCGAGAAGATTTGGCGGGGCTTCTTTTTTCGACGCAAAAAAACACCAACTTAAAATTGGAGATTGGCAATTACAATTTGTGTGCCTCTTGTATCGTCACCGAAAGCCCATTGGCACTATTAGTGAAAAGAAACAGGCGGGAAGACAGGGACGAGAAGAGAACGCTCCAGCTGGTCAGGTTCGGAGACAGGTCATGGCCACGAACTGACAGGTCATCTCGGCTTAGTTTCAATCTATTTTTTGACACTGCACCAACGCCACTAGATAACTGCGAGTTTCGCCGGTGTGGGCAACTGCCAAACTGTCCTGCATGTTAGAAGTGTATGCTATAATGTGTGTTCAGATCTGATTTGACGTATTTCGGAAGAAAACATGCCTGACTTTTTCTCGGCTGATATGTGTCTGGTATACGAAGTTTCAAGAGATGTCTTGATCCAGCCATATGAAATAGCTGTTTCAGAATGATATATATATATATATATATATATATATATATATATATATATTTACCGGAGTTGTTTTACTGGGGCATTCTCATGCCAGTCAGGTCTCAGTGTACCTCAGTATTGTATATAAGTTATCGACTGTTGTAATTTTGGCTTTGGAAAATTGCTCGAATATATATATATATATATATATATATATATATATATATATATATATATATATATATATTCGATCGTCGCTGAATACACTGGGAGAAAAATTGATTCCTTATGGATAAACTGAGTCGGTGCTGAAAGCGAGTCTGGATTCTGGTGTCAAACTCGGTTGGAATCAGGCAGAATCAAGCTCATTGTATTCCCGTCGCAGACTCAATGTAATCTCTTGGACTAGATTGAGTCTAGCACGTAGGGTTTTCTGAAGCTCATAGAATGATCACCGTAAGCTTGGGAATATAATTTCTGATGACCAGTTTCATATGATTCTTCGCTCGGTATAGAAAAACTCCACGGCATCAATGTATTCCACCAGCACAATCGTCATGGAATCATTATATTACAGCTCTCTACGAAACATGGATTAGAAAAAGATGCCCCTCCATCAACAAGGCAACTGAATTCGATGCAAGCCTCAAACGAAACCGCCTCTTTTGAATTTGCATTTATAAATGTTTATATATATATATATATTTATTATATTTATATATTATTTATATATATATATATATATATATATATATATATATATATATATATATATATGAGCCTCTCTACCAAGTTCGCACCCTGCTGTGGATTCTACTCTAAACACACATTTGTTCTCCGCAAGTGATGAGACCTCGGAAAATGAAATGTGGTATCGGTTTTTGGGGTATAATTGATGTTTTGGTTTTTTGGTGTTTTTCAAAGAATCCTCTGTCTTATAGCTAGTTCAGTTCAAAACCCATTGTCGAGGTACCTATCACATCTCCTTTCACACCTCGAAATTTAGAAATCAACGCACTTTAGAAGCCCATCAAAACAGCAAACGTTTTAACCGAAATTGAAGTTTTGAGTTTGCGGCCAATCATGTTTCACCCTCCAAAGCTGCGCACTTCTCCAAGGACAGGTTCGCATCATGCCGAGTATCTATTGCAGACTTGGGATGATTTGAACGGTTTTAAATAGCCTGTTTCCATGCCGAGTAACAGGTTTGCATCTTGCCGAGTATCTATTGCAGACTTGGGATCATTTGAAAAGTTTTGAACAGCCTGCTCCATCATACATTTCCCATATACGTTAACTGCCGTGCACAATAAAGAGGCGTTATGACCTCGCTTCTGGTGTTGAACGTTGAGCGGCCGGTGGTGGCGGTGGAGAGGTTAGAAGCGACCCCGGCCGGAGTCGGCCGGGCTCCCGCTGTCGGCACGGCTCAGCGCCCGTCGATTATCACATTGTCTGCCCTCTGCAGCTGATCCAGAGGGTGTCATTTTCTGCAGCGCAACGAGGCGCGGCGCCGCCCCAATCGCGCCCGGCCGGTCTCGCCGCCAGACAGAGCGTCGGAGCAGCGCCTGCCCATGCCGCCGCTTCTCAGGGGCTGGTTCACTACATCGGAATAGTCTCAAAACGAACAATTTCCAATTTTGATTCAGATTTTTATAGTACGAAAGCTCTCATATATTATATATAGTGTGATGCAGTGCTGGAACCTGGCCAGCTTGAGTACTAGACGTCGTTTTCGTGGGATCATGGGTGTCAGATTCTCCTTAGAGTAACCCCGAAGCATCATGGTTGATTGAGAAATTGGCAGAGTATTGGCCCACCCGCCTGTTTAAGTGATACATTTTGCTTCTGTCACACATCTACGGCAAGGTGAAATTGAACGCATAAGATGACAGATATGTTTTCCTACGCTGTCATCTTCTCCATTCATGACGGCTTGCAAGATGTGGCGCGTATAAACAAGATCCTGAAGTTTTATGGAGCGTTGAGAAGCTCTTCAAAAAGCCAACACACGAATCTGTCTCCCAAGCAGTGTAAGATGGATGTTTATAAATGAAGGAACAAATGTTTTGTTGATATATTTTTGCAAGAGGAAAATGACACAAAACAGAAATTGAATACACTACAACTATCGAGCGTTCCACTCCCCACGTTTAAGGCCTCGTGTGATAGGCTCCTGGCGTTCCAGCTGGAAGATACTGCAGTCCAAGGCATATGGTAGGTACAGGAAACGGAGACCTGCTCATACCATCCATTTGCTCAAATTTACTTGCTGCCCTCCGTACAGCCGGATAGGGCATGACCCATACCAAATAAAATCGCAGAAATACAGGCGGATGTACTTGAACGAACCAAACAAGAGCATATGGATATGGTGAGAAGTGGTAAAACACAACGGAGCAGTTGGTCACTTACCTTGTTTTGATGTTGTATGCAGTAGTTCCGCAGCTTCAGGGGTATGATTCCGGAGATAATCTGAAAAAATACAAATCAATGTTGGTACTCGTTTCCAAAAGATAATCACAAACCGCATGCCACAGTAAGTAAAAACGATACACTTAAACTGGGCAGAGAGGAGGGGCAAGTCAATTCATTTCGGTGCAATCACTCAGTTCCCTAAGAATTTTTACATAGCATGTCACGGCCACATACGTTCACATTGCTGTCTGGTGGTGATAGCCACATCCCTATAACAGTTATCAAATCCAGGAGCTTCAACATCAACCCACCATCCTGGCACTCTAAAAATACGAATATAGCCTCACTTTTTCTCTAATGCAGCTTTAGTAAGTGCCTTCCAATGAATCCTTCCCATACTGCACTTCTTCCGGAATCACGATCAGTACAGAACAGTGAACGACGATACCATTAGTTTCAGTAAAGGACATAAATATGTAAAGTTATGGAAACCACGTCGATCAGTCCCCATCCCAGAACGACTGACCGGTTTCATGCCCCCCGGCTACACCTGCCAACACAAGGTTTCGGCTCGCCCGTGAAACTGGCGACAGCCTACACTGAGTCACGTGCATCTGGCCCCAGGCCTGCCCAACCACAGTTCCGGAAATGAAAACCTAACTAAATCTTCCGTATTTCATGCTTCCCTACCCAGCGTGGCGGAACACGATCGCTGTTGCTGAGGCTGTCTGCAAGCTCGGCTGTCAAATCCTGATAATGAAGCTGACTGCAACTTGAGATTTTCCCCGTACCAGTATCAAAACGATATATTCTAGTACCATGGCAACGCCAGTGTGAAGAAAATAGCACCCGTTAGGTGCACGAAACAAACAAAACGTTTTCAAAAATAAATTCATATTTTAAAAGCCATGATTAGGATCAAATAGTTATGATAACATTCCATTACATTCTGATTAAGCGCACCGTTGAACGCAACACACATATCGGCATCAAGCAATTTCAACGTTTACCTTTGGCCCCAAAAACAAAACTCTGATTCAACAAATCTCTGAACCATCACGAGAACGGATTTTTGTTTCTCGCTGCGCACCTGCTCCCGGCGGTACGGCCCTCTGACGAAAGCATGGCCGCGAACCTATGCGATGTTTAATTGTGCAAACTTCGCAATTGGTGGCTAAAGAAATCTACCTTCATAGACTCGCACTCGTCGTGTTTAGACGCGATAACATTGATCAGTTCCCACGGTCAGCCGAAACAAGCCAACATGTATGTTGTCAGAGCTGACTTTTTGGGGACAATCTGGAAGATTCGGAAGGTAGTTTACGTTACTCAATGCTATTTTGAGATCACAGGTTAATGTTCAAAGCACAAGTAAGTTCAGCTACAATTTAGGGCGTGTGCCACTTGTGACGCCAAAGGTCAATGACGCTATTACCTTGCACTCAAAACTACTAGGAACATTTTATATCGTATTTAAATTTGTGAACTGAATGTTCTGTTTTTAGTGTATTCACTGCCTTTTCTGCATGATCAGGGTACTTCCCAAAAGGTTCCAAGTAAGACACATATTTGGCTTTTATGGCCTCGTTTACAATTGAAGATATTGATCTAGATCAATGAACACAGATCATAATACAGATCATCTTACCCTCCACAAGGTCTCCAAAGGGCACGACTCATACGCATGCCCATGCAAGATCATCCATAATATTGGAAAAGGTTCAGGATATTTTTTGGCAATTTCCTTCCATGAAACGCCAAACGGTTAAGAGCAGTCTGAACATTGGGGTTTTCTTGGCCTCATTGCTTCTATGCCTATGTCCGTGTACCCCTGGAACTACCATATCTTGCCTGAGCCTAAAACCACCATGGTTATCACTTTTACCGTTCCAGTCGCATGCGTTTGTCTGCTTCCTCGTTCACGCCTTTCCACGAACTTGGCAGCTCGCAAAACCAACAAGCCGGGACCTGGTCCAACCTACAAACCAGGTGGCATTCGCCCCACCTAGTTGGTGAAAGCTCCATCAGTTTCGTCCTACTGCGAATGGGGCCTGCGCCGAGGACCTACACCAGATATTTATGTCAGTTCGTGCGGCAGCAGCGATACAAACATTTCACAAACGTTTTGAACAGGTATTGCAAAAACTAGCAGCATTGATGCCAACCTATTTTCAGCAGCCAGACAAAGCCTTCCGCGAACGCGCGTGGAAACAAACATGCCCCGCGGCGATACACACATAACATGCCCTGGGGCGTGTTTGCTGGTTGTATCGGGTTGCCAGAGTGGCGGATGTGCGTTGACAGGTTTTGGACAGTGCGTCCTGTGTCGCCGCCTTCGCGACAGAAGACACGGCTGGGTGGCGGTCTCGGTGTTTCCCGTGGGCACGTGCCAAGCGGGCGGCCCGGCGCCGCCACTCAGACGGTAACGGGAAAGCGAGCAAAGGATGATCAGCATTTCCGGAATGCGCTCTGTCAGCTCAGGGTTAGTGAATGAGTGAATCATTCGACGAATGTCTGGATGAACTCACCGCGAAGTTAAGTTCAAGGTGACTGCACCGGCAAACATAAACGTGTTCAAACGCAAAATTATTTTGCAAATCAGACAACCAATGGGAAAAAAGACGATGAGCGTCAAACACATTGGTGAAATAATAAAGCATTGCATAATATTACAGTTCTACGAACATGGCGGATCGGGGGGGCACGGCCCCCGATCGCCTCGGCCCCCCTGAAGGTCGATGGCGCCCCCGAAATGTCGCTTCCCCCCCCCCCCGGATGCGAGTGGCGCCCACCGATATTGGCGCCCACCGATGCTTTTGCGGTCGTGGGCCCTGGTCCGTGGCCCCGGTCCGGATGGCGCCCCCAGCCCCAACCCCTGATATAGAATGGTCACGGAAACGCCTAGAATCAGTACGGCACATAATGTTTTGCATGTTTTGAATAAAAAACAATAACCAGTATTCCCGACATGGTAATGGCTGACGCAATACCCCTTTTACGGCATTTCGATTGCCTGGACAACAAACTCTGCGGATGACACCAATACCTGACCGGCACCCAGCTCCGGCTATGACGGAAAACAGAGCGGCGAGGCAGATCAGTCATTCAGATCAGATGGGTCGCAGATGGCACTCCGTGCTAGCAAACCGTTCCCCCAGAGGAGGCGGCGACCCCTACCGCGCTACATCAATACACAAGATTCCTTTCCAAGCCTGTATTGTCTTCGATACGCTGCGCTGGGCACAGCAGTACGCAGCAGTTAATGCATTTGATGCCTGTGATGAATACCTATAGTGATGTTCCGACTTAAGGCCTCATAAATAGCTCAAGTGAATTTATGGAATTGCCCATTCTTGCTCCGTTCAAGCGCGTAATGAGATTCAGCGGAGCACGTGTATCGGTCGGGAAATCAACCCGGGTTTAAGGTACCGAACGCGAACGTAGGTTTCATCAGAATTCAGCGAAATACTGGAAGATCAGCCAGAAAATGTATTCCGAAAACAAAACGCTCCATCCTTTTCTTGCACAGGATTCAGAAATGTCCACGGCTCTATTTTCACAGCAGCATTGCACATTCGAAATGCGAAGGAAACCAGTAATCTAAACATCTGTGAAAACATGTATGTACCTACAGCTATTTAGTGTTCGCAGTAGTTACATCCCCTGAATGAAATAAATATACGGACTAATGATTTTGCATCATTTAATATAACAAAAGCTCTATACAACCATGTTTTCACATTTTAATACTAAAAACCCGTAGATGCCCTAATGCAACTCCAATAACCAGCAGGTTCTGTCCGATGTTGGTGGAGCCGCCCCGCCTCTCTGTGTCCGTTCGACCTGCTCTTCTCCTCACTGCCAACAAGTGAGGCGCAGCACCTCTGTGACGCCAATCAACGCACTGCCCCCGCTCTCAGCGCCGCTGGCACAGAGAGCTTGTTAAGGGGGAGGCCCGTGGCCTTGAGGGCGTGCTCCCTGTCTCCTAGTGCGTCGATGGTGCCGACGCTACACTAAAAGCGCCGCTCTTCTGCCGCCTACACACACGCAACGCCTGGCGTCGCCGGCGACGATTGCACGTGCGTGGCTGCACGATGGTCCGCCCAGCGAGAAAACATGTTTGAAAGCTGGAAGGGATCGGCCGGCTGTGTGAAGCAGGGCAGGACCAAGGGCGAGACAGTCCCAGGAGTCACAGAAATACACATGAAACAAAGTCTTCAGCAATACGCAAAATACAGAAATAATGTATTTCCACCTACACTTCCACCAACAGGAGCTAGCTGAAAGGTAGTGAAATCGAGGCTGAACACAGATAATGTGAGACGTGCCTTTGAACTGTTCTCCAAACCTTGCTTGCCATCTTCCACATCGCCGCTAATGGGCGACGTCAGGTAGACAAGCTGCGCCCGGCGCGCGTCGCACGCGACAGCAGGCGTCGGGGGAGCAAAAACGCCTGCGGCGAGGACGACGGCGGCGTCTGTTTGGAGGGGGAGGCCGCTGCCCCCCCATCCCTGGTGGCGCAATGGGACGTGTTTCGCGGCGGAGCATGCTGCCCAGTCGCGGTCGCGATAGCAACAGAAACACGCGTGCGAGACCGCCGCCGAGTCCAACCCACACAGTCGAACGGAGACAAATGAGAAAGGTCTACCTGGAAACGTATCGAAATATTTAATGACAGGCAGCGCTGTTTGTATTTTCTCGTTTGCCATACTCAGGAAACTTTCAGAGCCAACCAAACTACGTAGCAGCGTTCCTGCAGTGTTCAAAATGGCCCAGATATTGCTAAAAATGTGTTTTATCTCTATAAGGTATAGACGTCTAATCTGTGACAGATGAAACCAACCAATTCTTTTCCACCATGCTCAGACTCGCCACAGCTTGCTAAACAAGGACCGCTGATGTCAGAGGTGTAGCGCTCCAAGAAGCACCGCAGCGATAGGGTAAGGGCCAGGGCCTCCCCGCCCGGCACTCCGAGGATCCCGAAGACAGGCAGCAGGGGAGCTGTTGACGTAATCTCCCATCGTGCAGACGCCGCAACGTCGTGTTTCAATTAATGTCCGCTCTCTGATGCCGGTCGGGCGCCGGATGTGCCGCCATGGCCGGCGTTTGCAAGCCATCCAGACAAAATTAGCCCTCACTGATGTCCGTCGTTCTGTCGGTGGGCTGTTTACACGACAGACTCCTCTCTCTCTCTCTCTCTCTCTCTCTCTCTCTCTCTCTCTCTCTCTCTCTCTCTCTCTCTCTTCTCTCTCTCTCTCTCTCTCTCTCTTCTCTCTCTTTTCTTCTCTTCTTTTTTTTTTTCTCTCTCTCTCTCTCTCTCTCTCTCTCTCTCTCTCTCTCTCTCTCTCTCTCTCTCTCTCTCTCTCTCTCTCTCTCTCTCTCTCTCTCTCTCTCTCTCTCTCTCTCTCTCTCTCTCTCTCTCTCTCTCTCTCTCTCTCTCTCTCTCTCTCTCTCTCTCTCTCTCTCTCTCTCTCTCCACCTCACACCAATCAATGCCCCGTCGAACTGGACAATCGGAGCACTGTAACTCATTTGAATATGCAAACAACAAAGTACATACATACATGTTTTACGTTTGCAGACTCAATGCAGACCCTATGCACTGTCGATAGACTGGCATTCCTTCGCTAATGACTCAAATGAATCCATTTCCGAATTCTCTTCCGCATCAGTGGCACGGCAGTTCTTCAATCGATTTCATGATCACCTTAACGATGCATTTTTTGTCATGGTGGCTATCCAACGCTTAGCCACCATTCCGAAAAGCAGGTTCAGGTATACCCCTTTTCTTCAACCAGGATTCGCACTGACATATGTTCTGACGGATCCGTGTGAAACGTCCTTCGATGATTCGCTGAAACCTGGTCGAACGGCTGTCCCGTCGCAGCGCCATCAAAGTTTGGCAGTGTCACGCCGCGACTGTCGGCGATCACTCGTCAGCGCCCGGAAACAAATCACGTTAGCCGACGTCGCCATTTTTGCCGCTCAGCAGTTTGCGTGGCTCGCGCGCGTCCCTTTCGCTACGCACTGATGAATACCGCCGGCTGGCGACGGCGCCCGGCGCTGAGCTGGCTGGTAACGGTGCCGACGCTCTCGCTCCTATCGCTGCCGAGTTCTCCCCTGTTCAATCATGCTGATGCGAAGAGGCGACGCCTCTGGAGACTTGATCTCACTGCGTCCGACCCCGGGGCCGCACCTGGGCGAATGATCTCACTGCGTCCGACCCCGGGGCCGCACCTGGGCGATCTCACTGCGTCCGACCCCGAGGCCGCACCTGGGCGATCTCACTGCGTCCGACCCCGCGGGCGCACCTGGCCGACTTGATCTCAATGCGTCCGACCTGGGCGATCTCACTGCGTCCGACCCCGGGGCCGCGGCTGCCCCTTGCAGCCTACTGACCACGTTGGAACTTCATATTCAGCCCATATATTCATTGGATGATGCATTCATCAAATAGATCAGTTCATATCTGAAGGATGTGGAGTTTCTTATGCACTGGCGTCAGCAAGGTCTTTGGTTCAGCATTCAAAACACTCCAAGATGGCACGGACTCTAAACACTACGAGCCGTTTCAAACATGTATTTCTTGGCAATGAACTTCATGTTCTATGAAAACTATGTTAGTTGGTAATCCTGAATATTTCAACACATATGGTATTCCTCCAACAAGGACAATTGATGGATGTCTCAGAGGATTTTTGGTAATTTTCACCCTAATATTTTAGTAATCAATAGTGACTATTTCAAAACTGTGCGCCATTAAACGCACATATGTCTGGCTTGCATTGCTATAAATTTAAATGCGCGATAAAACATGACAGCAGCTAACACATCAGGAGTTTATAGCCAGCTCGTTAAGTTCATGAGCTCAAGGAGACTTTGATTACCTGTTCCAGCCTCTTAATTAACAACCAGCTGCTTAAGTAGCAAACCTATCTCAAAGCGGAAGTCAAAGTCCCCCTCCTTAATGTACAATAGCTCGTGGTAATCTTTTCTTTTATAATTATAACGAAAGAATGACTAGCTCAACACAGCACATGCCTTAAATTAGTTCTCCGCCTCTCTTGAAACATCCGGCGGAAGTCACTCAGCCAATGCCTCAGGTTCCTGTGGAACTATGGGTGGTTTCGAACTTAGTGAAGAGGTGCTTGTTCCTGAAATGTATGTTGATGCGTAGGTGAGGGTATTTTTCCCTTGGAATGATTCAAATAAGCATCCTCCTCTACTAAAGCCCATTAACCCTCGCCCCAGTGAGGGTTTGAAAATCCTCTTGGGTTTTTCCGGCGGCGCGAAAAACCGGCGGCGCGAATCACCGCCCGACTTAGCACACATTATCCTGGGTCAATTCCGCAACTTTCCTTAAACAATTTAAGGTTGGGTTATCTTAGGCCAGGTCACCAGGATAAGCCAAGTGACCTGGGCCCACCGAGTAATACAAAATATTTTCCAAGATTTTTCATATAGATGACCTAGGGTCAGGTACGGATCCGGCGCCACATTCCCTTTAATAAAGCTTTTATTTTGATACCGTACTTTTGGATTGTTATTACGAGTCGATTGATAGGCATATTGACTATGCTAGGTTAGATACCGACCTTGACCTGACCTTCGGTCAGGTCATTTTATGCTTTCACCTAGTATAGTCATATTATATATCATTCGATTTTCCGTAACAAGAGGAAGCGAATGGTGCCTATGACATGCTTGTAACTCATCTCTGTCAGATGCTAGAGCCCGGAAATTATTATCTTACATTTCACCTTCTTTGAAATCTCATGACCTCAGTATTGACCTGAGCCAAATTTGGCAAATATAGTTTCTTCATGAATTTGTAAGAGCTATCCACCAGTGGTCGCGTTTTCCACTATCCCGCATAGGAGCCGAGTTCAAGGGGGGTGTTTGAACACCCCCCACCCCCCACCAGGGCGGAGGTGGCTCGAAGGGAGGCCCATCGGAGCGGGTGTTTTGACTTTAGCTTCAGTAAATAAGTTAAATTCTTACTGTCAATCAACGGAAGGGTCTTTCCCCAGATTTTGTTTTGGTACCCGGGAGCGAGCAAATTCCGGTTCACTTTTTAGAACTGGATCTTCAAAAACAAGCAATTTCTTTCAGATACACGCAAAACTTCCTCAATGCTTAGAGTAATAAGCTGAAACCAACAATTACGTCATTGCCTGGAACAGATGTGAATCCCAACGAAGAATTGTTTTTTCAGTTTTTAATATACATAAGAACAGGAGCGTCGCCAATCATTTTAAGTTGGGGGGAGGAAATAACTCAGACCTAGCAACGGCCGGGAAAGAAGCAGGAGGCAAAGGCAAAACTAAAAAACAGCCCAGGTGTGCTATCGTGGCGGTCCACCCAAAATTAATTCGTGAATATTTACAGAAGCTCGTGTTGATAAACGTTAAGCGGCAAAGATCTTCGATCAAATGCCGATGCTTTGGAGGAGGACGTTACCCCTACTCGATCAGTCGGGGAGGATACATCCCCCGTCACCCACTCTCTGAGCTTTCAACGCCCATGCACATATTCCCTGTTAAGAGCGGAAAGCTCGTCAGGTCTCAGTCAAAATCTATGGTGGGCATGGGTGGAAATCCCGAGGGGTCGGGGCAAAGAAACCCCTGGATTTTTGGTAAAGTCAGTTTAGAGGCTATTTTCACTAAGTCAGTCCAGGGAAGGCTTAATCACTACTGAGAAAATTCCACTCGGGCTTATTTGCTCCTGAGAAAAAAGTACAAGACTTTTCAGGTGCGATAACTGTAAATGAAATCCAGAAAAACCCCCAAATATGTTAATCCAACACCAACAAAGCCATCTTTATTCCATGCTACACCACCTCAGGTTAAACCGCCAGAACTGTTTAACAAACAACCGGCCGCTTCACCCCGCTCGCCCCAACGTCAATGTTTTTCCTCTCCACAAAGTTACGATCACTCATTCTGTCTGCGCGTGCCGGTTATGATTCAAGGTTTATGGGAGTGCGCAAAAACGCTTTGCGCTGTTTGGGGAGCCAAACGGCGTCGGCAATAACGAGCTGGGGCGGAAACAACAGCCAGATCAGATCCCATTAGCGCTGAGGGCGAAGAGAGATCGGGAAACGCACCGCGGCGAAAGCGTCGGAAATCACCACGCCTCGTGACAAAAACAAGTTCACGGGAACGACCGGAGGACAAAAATGTATCGACGACGCCCAGGATAGAGGCTGTGTCCTGATTGGAGAGATGCTGACGACAGTGGCGGATCCAGAACTTCATGGGGTGGGGGGAGCTAGAGGACTGGAGCCTCTCCCAACATTGTTCTCAGAACAGCCTCCAGATATGCATTTACTATAGGCACCATGATATTTCGGGGGGGAGGGGCTTGAGCAGCCTAGATCCCCCCATCTTTGTATCCACCATTGGCTGAGGACACTGCTGACCCAACACCCAATAGGATAGTAGCTTGGCATGCAACACGGATAAAGAGGTGGCACGCTTGTGCCAGCTTGTTAAATATAACATTAAAACCCCCAGTTGTAATGCTACAACATTCTATCAATATTAGCGATTTAAAAACAATAAACTCACCTACGCTTTTCCCGGTTAACTCTTCCAAATTCAAACAAAACATTCCTGGGCATTCCAATCACAATCCTGGACAGAGACACTGTTCGCGACGGTCCCTTCAAGGTAGGCTGCGCCGCAGTACCTGTCCGTTCCCCTGGTGGGTACGCTGCACCGCACGACAGCCCCGTGCACCGGCACAGGACACCATGCTGGTTACGCGAGGAGCCCGCGTTCAATGGGACGGCTCGCCTGTGGCGAAGGTGCGCTCATCTGGATTGAATAAGCTTACCAGATTCTGGAAACAAACTGTACACTGTCTTTAAAAGCATATACTCGTTTAACGGAAGAATAGGCATATCTTCGTGGAGGCGGATCCAGGAGTGCTCCCATCCCGCCATACTCGCCTCCCTCTCCCCAGATACGGATCCAAGGTGGTGGGGTGAAGGAGGCGGTCACCCCACCATTAGGACCCAGAGGCCCACCCCTGACCATTCCGGGTGCCGGCACCCGAAATCGCCTACATGGGCACGAACACTAAGTGCTGGACCTAAACGCAAAGAATGAGCCACCAGATGAACTGGCCTGCTCCACCGTGAGCTGTCCATGATCGTAAATCAGCTGCTCCCGGCAAACCTTTGGGAGCACCATTTCACCATGAACCACCCTCGTCGTCTTTTGGACGTGTTCTACTTTGTCGGTAAACTTGCTTCATACTTCACGATCGGACACATTTTCAGCCTTACGGCGCCCCACTGCAACATGGAGCGCCTTGTGCACTTTTGGACGCCCTCTTCTGCATGTTTGCGCATCCCCTCTCCACTATTGGCCACTCCCGTGTGGCCTTAGGACACCCCCTTCAAACGCCTTCATTCACACTGGAAAGCTTTCGTTCACACCCAACCAACCTCTTATTTGTGCCTGGGCGCCCCATTTCACGACCAGCCTCCTTTTTCAGTCCTAGGGCGCCCCACTGTAACATGGACCGCCCTCAGCATTTAATGGTACACATTATATCGAGTTCATGCAGTATAGTAGTGTAGGTATGCTTTGAGCATCGACCGATGCCATGTTCTGGTCAGTTGCCACTCAGGAACGCCATGGGTGCATTCATGCCCGATGCATGGTTGGTTGAGTTGCCTATTGCAACGAGAACATGCTACGATGCAATTTAGAGGCCTGGTAAATTTCATGTTTTCCTATAAAGCAGAGCTGGTTCAGTTTGACCAGCACCCATGAAATTTTGTCTTCAAGAATACCCAAAATTCTACGGGTAACACTGTTTGGATATCGTTTTAGGACTACGATTATTTGCTATCTTGCCGAGGGGATTTTTTCCGCTGTACCACAAAAAAAGCTGTTTTCCGACTAGAAAATATATTCCTACGTCATTTTTATGAGACGATTGCAAACTCAGCGGGAAGATCTGCAAAGTTATGATTGCCCCTTCCCCTCTTCCACAAATACCTGAATTAAAAAATCACAATCATATAGAAAATCGTGAATTTATTCAGGTCTATGCCGACATCGTAATTTCGGCTAGAAATTAGTCCTAAAATATCCAAAGGCCCGTGACGTGGACTTCAACAGAAAGGTTGGGTAGAGGCGACTGTTTTCAGGCATTCGTATTTGGCTAGGGGCACTTTGAGAGAAATTCGCCCTTTCACTGGCGACGCCTGATATTATTATAATCTTAGTCAGCACTGTTGGCAACGCCATCACAAACAGCCCAAATAACTGTCATAAAGGATCCTTTAATGATACAAAAGCCCATCAGGCGCATCCAGCGCAGGATGTCGGAGGAGGGGGAGGGGGAGGGGGGGAGGTGAGCCCGACTATGACCACCAACGCAAAACAGAGAAGGCTTAACCCTGTACCTCCAATCCAACTAGTGTTTCATAACGAATCAGCAAATTCATTTTTTAAGCGACTCTGTCCGTTCGAAGGTACCACTCTTAAACGTGAAAGAGTACCACATCAAACGTAAAATAAATTATTCCTGAAGACGAATAAAAACTGAATGTCTTTTCCATTTTTCGAGTGATCGTTTAGGAGTAGCTGATATAGAAATTGATTTACACTACCAGCCACCTTCTGCATCGCTCAACATTTTTTTAGAACCCAAGGCTGACATAGAATTGATCTCCAAACCAAGCGACTGGATCCACCCCTGAAAAGCCATCCCCACGATGTTAAATTAGCCGCCCTCCCGTTTAGCCAATATCCTCCTTAATGAATGACTTGATCCGTCCCTGCCCCTCCTCTGAGTGTTAAAACATTGTACCCAATTTTAGCCGATTTCTACCAAATGTTTAAGTGAATATTCCTGAGGATTGTTCTTGACCCCACAAACGTTTGGTTAATATTTGTTTCTGCATCCTCTGAAGTCGGGTTAAAAACACGGACAAAGAAAAAGTACAACGACTACGCATGACAACAACAGAGAACGAAAAAGTCAGAATAGAAGTCGTTAAACTTCCTCCACAGCTTCTGCCACATTGCCACGTCTACTGAAAGATCACTGACGGCCTCTACCGAGCCCCCGGCGAAATGATCGCCGTTCTCAGACACTGCGCAGTTTCTCCTCCGGGCGCGGCGAGTCGAGAGCTCTGTTTACTCGCGCACCAGTTAGCGCCCGGGGGAGAGAGCTCTCCGGCCTGGTGTCGGCTGGCCCTGGTCGGCCGATACTGGTAGTCTCCCCCCGCTGCCTCCACAATACCAGCCTGCCACAGCAGTGTTGGACGTTACAAGCGACCTCCAGCTGTGAAGGAAGCTCACATGCTAAATGTATGTGAATCAACATGCTGCCGGACACCAAGATTACTTTACTTGCCGGACACCACCTCACGGAGCAAAGCAGCGGCGTGAATGTTTGGTTCACACATCTCGTCTCTGGGGGGGATGGATGAGAGACAGGTAATTGGGGTCGCCCGGCGCTGGGTCGTTAGTGACCTGAGCCGCAGCAGACGCCCGAGGGCAGAAAACAGGCCAGCTGATGACATACATCATGTGCACTGGCGCTCTTTGTTCCACCAGGAAACTGCCCCCAAGGGATCCCAGCAAATGGATGACTCGATCTGTTACCGCCAACCCCTCATGAATACGTTGTGTATAAATACAAATATGATTGTTTTTACTCTATCTTTTTATACTTGCTCGGTCCGGGAAAAACTGACTCATAGTTACCGCCGCACAATGATTATTTTCTCTTGCGCCAGCGTTCTTATTCCTCCAATGAAAATGAGAGTAGGGAACGGAAAATGTGCTTTTACAATTTAAGACTGGCTGAAATGTTGGACGCAAAAAATAAACAGTAAGATGTAAAAGAAACGCAAAAGCCGATAGAATATTGATAACATATTCAAATGCCATCAATTTGTATTCCTTTTAAAAATACACTAGTATTGACAGGCAGGTAGTATTAACTTATTATAACTATGTTGAGCTGAATCTTGACTTGAACGTTAAAGGGAATGTGGCACCTTGGTCGAATCCTGGAATTTAGTGTAATTAGGCGTACTTTTAGTCAAAAATAATGAAACCACTCATGGTTTCCCTGAAAGAATTACAATAAGCTCAATATTTTGATTTTAAAATACTCCTCTAGGAAAATAAATAAATATCTGCCTGTGAATGATGTCACGATCTGGCAACCATTACCATACTCGAAACGCTTCAAGGGCTTCGATTGGCTGATGCTCGTTGTGACGTCAGCATATGTCGTCATACCAACAGCTCACAACAATGGCCGCCTGGCGAGAGGTACATGAGAGGTATGTACATTTCAGGTAGGTTTTAGCTTTTTTCTACGGAAATATCGAGTTCCAAGACAAATGATATATAGAGTTACCGGGTTTTCCGACTTGCTCTATAACATGGCTATATCAGTAAAAATCACGTTATGAAGGTGCCACACTCCCTTTAACCAGACTCAAATCAAAAAATATCACAATACTGCGGGGGTATATAATTACAGAAACAACTGCTGGGGTTAATAATTATCTTAGAGTACCCTAGAAATACCTAAAGGCTTACAAGTCCCCAGAGTATCTGAAGGTCCTAAGTTGCGTCCTGCTTGTACCTTTTTAACACAGTCAAGAGGTCATCTTCCCAGGCTATCATTTTAACGAGGTTAATGCAATCCTTCCACGTTAGCGGGGAAACTGATCAGAGCTCCCATTAATAGCTACGCTCCCAATAATGGGGAAAATTACCCATAGTTGAAAACGTTTCTTCCAAAACTTTGAAGTGCACGTTTCCAAAAAATGGAAACACTCGGGATTATGTTTTAATCCACCAGGCTGCCATAAAATATTATGGGAAGCCTTCTGCCTGGTCGTTTCATACTTTAAGCGAAATTTTAGGAGCGGGGGGTCTCCTTAGAAATATGATAGTCCACTTTGAACTATACGTTAAAAAACCCTCCAAATGTCACTATCTCATTCCATCAGAACATACCGATGAAACAAATTGATTTAAACGATAAATTGGGTGCTTGGACATAGTTTTCAAATTTATCATGGATCAATGAAGTGAAACAACTTTTCATCGCAAAGAAGTGAACTACACTTTTTCACAAAAAGTGCCGCCAGGAATGCGGCAAGTGGGGAGTTAATGCATTCCAAAATGTATTGGTTCTATGGATTATCAGCTGCAATAATGCTCAGAAGTGTTAATTAGGCAAATTTTACATTACCTTACAATTATGCGCGTCAAATACCCATCAGTTATTAAGCTACTCTACCTTCAAACAGTACTTTTTCTTCTAATGGATAAAGCAAGAGCAGTGCGCCACTTTCTGAACCATAACCATTCTAACACCACAATTTGAGCTAAATTTCCATACATCACTAATAAAGCCTCACGAAGAAGTTTTGTAACATATCTGTTGTAAAGACCCTCATGAGACCCTCATGAGGGTCTTTTTAGACGACAAAGAAATAATTTCGTTCACTTCTTCGCCCATGCGTTGGGCAATCAACAAGAGCAGGCGTGAGCTCCGATAGCTCTTCCAAAAACAACAAAACTTGGGCACTTCTGGTGCACTAGCGTACACTGATTTCTATGAAAATACCTATTCTTGAAAACGACCCCCATTCGGAGGGAGCAGGCCACCCAGTCACCCTATTTTTATCCTAAATTGTCAAATTTCAGACAGAAGTTTTTTTGAAAATGTCATGCTATCCTAAGCATAATTTAAAAGCTACAAGGTGGCAAAATCGGAAGCAATATTGACATTACGGATGAGAAGGAGATCTGGTCATGTTCAGGCCTAGAAGAGTGAAATACTCGTTGAAAACATTCGCCATCCTTTCTTTGGCCGGTAACGGCACCAAAAGGCCTCAGCCGGCGACTTGTCGCGTGTTGTTGGCCAGTGTTCTAAAGACTGAAGGCTGGCGACGCCATGGTCCGTTTCAGGCCGGCAGAGTCCGATAACCTTGCGCTGAGGTGAGTTCAGACATCAGCTGAGAGCCATGGCACCGCTCCAAGGGCGCTGCCCCCAGCAGGGCGTGACTTCTAACAGACCATGTGGATGGTGGAGGCAAAAAAGACACAATGCCATTTTATGCACACTTTCCTGTTCTTTTTTTATGAAGCTCTCAGTGGTGTTCATTATTTTGTTCATATTGGTTTCCAAATATTCATTCTAAACTGTACCATTAAACTACCAATTAACGAATAAAACGGTCCCAAAGTCAATTGACCATCTGTCGGTCCCCATGGTTCTTTAGTGTCTCAGACTCCTGGTTTTCACCTCTGAAACAGAGGGCGCTTGTCTTGGCTGAGTCAGTTGGCATTCCATCTAAAAGGGTTCATCTAAACGGAGCCAGCCTGACGACCGGCCCAGCTGATGTAGTCCGCTACTGGCCGGGCACGTTTGCCCGCAGGCGACCCTCCGCGTCCAAACACAGGCAAACCTCCGAAACAGGGCTCCCCGGCAGGTAGGAGCACCATCCAGTAGTGCGGCCAGACACATTAGACATCAGAAAAAAACCGACCTTGCCAACATACTTGGGAAAAATCAAAGGGAGCCAGATAATTGGATATCTTCTCCCTGGTCTACTCATTTCTATCAGGACTGAGCTTAACCATACAGGTGCAAATATTCCTTGTAACAAAGCAGAGCATCATGACCCCGAAGCCAATCCACTTGGTCGGTGCGTTGTGCTTTTCTCCATCAGTGGACTGTATGGGTCATCAGAACATGGCAAAATGAATGGAGCGTGGCATAATATTATTTTCCAGAGTCTGGTATCTGGTGTTTTTACCGGTCTAGTTCTCTTCTGTAAAAGTTTTGTTTATTTGCTCGCAAAAATTGGTCTGTGTCGAGGAAAGAAATGAGCCTTGTTGGGCCTGGCAGCAGTTTTAGCATCAGGGCCTACAACCTCCCCTCCAGAAAAGCAACATCAGCGCCACAATCACCTCCTGTATCCACGATCCCAACGAAAATGAAAGCTTATACTTGTCTAACATTCACAAAATGGTGGGCTGCCGCTGTCGTGCTGCTACCGTTTTTCAGCAGCACAGCAGCAGACCGTCAGCACGTAAAACCTCAGAGGCCAGCTCCCGAGGACATGATACAGTCCTGTGACGTAGAGTCACGGTTTATCTCTGAGCGACAATGAGAGTGAAATCACCTTATGACATTTACACACCTGCATCAGCTTAAAACAGCTTCGTAAACGTCACTAGGCATTCTCAGGAGACCTGTGAGGCCGAACGCACTGGACCGTTGTTGCCACGTGGCAGACATCAGTGACATTTTCCAGTTTCAGTGTTGATGGCAGGGTCTAGCACGATCATCGGGCTTGAAAAAAGCTTTCCCGCAAAGCCATAACCGAAATGAGAGTGCACTGCGACCGCACTGGATACGTGACCTGCTTGCTGGATTTGGATGAAACTCACACACTATGCAACGAAATTGGATGCAGATTAAAAGGCTGATACAAGGGCAGTTTGCGTGCAATCGAAGGCGAGCCTGCTGCGTGCCCTTGCACAGTGCAAACCAGCGCGCACAAAGACAGGGAGAGGGTCACAATCAGCTCACTGTTCATGTTTTGTAAAGTAAATTAAATAGCCAATGGAAGCAATGGCGTTTTGTAGCATGCCCATGCTGGGGCAAAACATTGAGAAACGTTAAGATATAAAAAATGTATGCGCTCTTCAGACTTCAGTGGCATTTTAGTACGCGAGCCAGACGACTCTTCCAGCTTGTCAAATCTTCAAATAAACTTCAAATATTTTAATCATTTACTGACATTATGAACAAAGATCAGCTTTCTAGGATTTTTCACTAAATTTTCAAGTGTGTTTATATCCAGTACACCGAGGTAAGCCAGCCCAAAAAACAATGGTATTTATACCACCGCTGACATATTTCCTTAAATCGCTCCAAAAATAATCCAGGTTTTTTTCCAGTGCGTATTAAACACAACTTTAATTTCCTTGCACCGAGTCAGGTGCGCCAGTTTGAAACACTTATCTCGTGCTCAAACTCTAATTGCTAGCGTCATTGCAAAAAGTGCGCTGCACACATGAGACATGCTCTGTTTATAAGTATATTAAAGCCTCTCAAAACAGTAGAGGTGTCGGAAGGTGCTGTTTATTTTTATTTCATTTATGAAACCTCCAACACGCCGAGTGCCAGTGGGTTTCAATGGCGTAGCCAGGGGTTCATCGGCCTTTGCAATCCACGGCCCCGGGTTCATCGGCCTTTTGCACTACATTCGGCCTGTCTTCCATTTGGTCAGTATTTATCATTCTTTTGATGAGCAGGTTCTAAACACCAACTTGGGTCGTCTTACCTCCCTTGTACCGATTTCTCGCTCCGCCACTGTAAGGCGGGCATGTGGAGCAAGGTGTTCTATGGGGGCATTGAACTCTCACTCCATGAAGTAACGACTGGACGCTCAAGACATAACACACACCGTGGAGGGGGATCTGCGTCAACGCGCAGTGAAGGGGTCCTAAAGTGCCTTCCGTTAAATCTCGGAAACAAAAAGGGTTAGACAAATTCCCGTTGTGAGGCTTATGGGAGCCATGGCAATTCTACATTACAGCCCATTAGTATTTACCTAAATCAATACCTCTATGTCAAACGAGGTGGTAAATGTCCAATATGGGCTGTGTCCGGGGACCCACTGGGAAATGCCGTGATTACGCCAAAAAAGCCAGAAAGACATGAGCGGAGAAAAGTCATAAAGGGAAGGTCCCACGTAATTTTACCTGAAACCTTCAGGTCAAGGTCTATCAAGGTCACTGGTCACTGACGTAACGAAACAATATATTCCCAATAGTTTACAGTATAACTAGCGCTATAGCAGCCTTTGGTGTGAAATGAGGTTTGAACTTGAAAAAATGCATCTGACCTTGACCCTTACATTAACAAACCTTAACTAAGAAGCGATAACATACGTTTATACTGAGTAATGTCATCTGACCAAAACACCGTGGGCAATGAATGACCTTGAAAATGCCTGTGAGACATGAAAATGTTTCACTAGTGACCTTGGACCTTGACTTTCATGAGTGGCGACCTTGACATATAATTACGATTATATGGTGTAATTACATAGTCACTCCATCTACAGTGGCAGACAAACTGGGGTGACCGCGTGATTGCGACATTCTGACCCTAAAGCCTATAAGCAAGAACAACAATACTGAAATATTTTCAGACTTCTTTCACCCACCCAGGTGCTCATGACTTCCTTCGAAAGTAGCTGGGTAGCATTTTCCGCCTACGAACGGTTCTCCAACCACCTATAAGAAATAGGTGGGGAGGGGCCCTTTACTGCGCGTGTTAAGCCACCACGGTATCGCAGCCCTAGACATATTAACATGTTATAGCTTATAGGTTCTTGAGGTGATTCGGTTCTTTTTCCAGTGAAAAATATAGTTTTACATAGTGCAAATGCAAAGAGGAATCTCCGAGATTTTCGTAGGCTTCCTTGGGCTCTTCTGTTTGCTGCGCTCGGTGCACTTGACGCATGCGTCACGTGCACCAAAGCCTGTCCATTCAGACATTCAAACAGGTATGTTTCTTTGTAACTGCTAAAAGAGCTATGCAGTGGCGGATCTAAGGGGGGCTGGGGGCTCAAGCCCTCGCCCCAATGTCCGAGCCCCTATAGGTAAATACATAGGCAAATGGGCTGCCCGAGGTAATGGTGGGTGAAGTTCAAGCCCCCCCCCCCCGAACCGAAATTAATTCATGGATTTGCCACTGGAGATATGGCATCAGACCGTCTCAGTTCATAGAAGACTTAGTCCAGTACAACATGCACTCGGTATCAGCTCCACAGATGACGCAAATAGCAGCTATTCTTGGCCGAACTGGAGTCGTTTGACTGACGCTGAATCTAGTGTCGTTTAGGTACCCGGGCAATTTGTGTGATATTACCTCGCAGAGGACTGCTGCCCAGCCTATTCTAGACACTTCTGGTATAATCTATACCAGCTTCTTGCCATTGATGCAGCCCAAGTCTAGCCCAGCTCAAATGTGCAGAATGCCTCAGCCATAAGCCAAACATAGTTCAATTGCAGCTGGAATAGCACCGGTGAGAGCAGTCTCATTTCTCGCGCACTCGCAGGGTTCCCATGAGACTTCTACATTAACAAGCATCTGCGACGTCACAACCTGCACGCGTCCTTTTCCTACTTAAAACTAGTTTTAACTAGTTATTATCCATTAGGCGCCTTTTAAAATGATCTACCATCCCTCCTCTTGAGAAGTCGGCAACATCATTGATGCTAACGTGTTTTATTAGCTGCATACCTTTTCACACTTTCTTTATACTGGGTTTTGATTTTGATGTTATCTTTTTTTACTCTTTGAAGGTGTGATCCAGTATTTTTAAGCTCTGGCATCCCATGATGATCCAAATATGTATATAATGATTACAATGTTTCCAGCATCGGTACCAATGTCGAACAGTCATGTCTCGACATCTCCTGTCATTAGCTCAGTCGCACAATAACGTGATTATCGTGATTTTCGCATGCCTGGCTGAACACAGAACTGCCAACACTACATGAGACGGATCCGTACCCTCGATGTGAACCAAGAAACCGGTGTATCAGTTCAAGAGGCAATTCAAACCTCCGCAGGGATGAACCCAACGGGTTGGTGCATCTTTAGGTCCAAAGAGTTCATCCCGGGCACCCATTTGATAACAGGTAAATCTTCAGTCCCGCAAGCGATCTCTTCAGGTGTTGAATCAACCTTAGCTACGGGCAGTTGGAATGCCGCACTTGAATGACAATTCTGCTCAACTCCTGACAAAAATATGCTTCGGCACAGCCCAGTTCTAGCGCTCAATGCTGTCACAAGCCTGCCATCGCAGTATTGGCGATCCCTGCTGGACCTAGGCTCTGCTAGCCTTGGGCTGCAGCCAGCACCATGGCAGGCTCTGGAATCCTGCTGGCCTGGTGTGACACGTGGCATCATCACCACCCACTCCACGAGGCGCCGCCGGCGCGCCGGGCGGCCACGCGCGCTGCCCGGAACCTGATCGCGTGACGGTGTCCTTTTCCAGCGGCCGTTCGCTGCCACCCGGCGCTGGTGGTGGCAGTAGAAAACCCGCCAAACCCCGCAGAAGATCCACTTAACCGACATACCGCGGAGCACAACAGTAAATAAAAAGGAAGCCCGGGAGGTTTATGAACGTTCTACTGCGGTTAGCACTTCAGAGTATCATTGGCGCAATAACGCCCATCGGAATGTCCCACCATCGCCTGATGACCCCAGGCTCGTCGCCTTGCACCATCAGTACGTCACGCCGCCATGTTATAGGCTAGCGATGCCGCTGTTACCGCCAGTACGTGTAACAGCTATGCCGGGCTGGCACGGCACCGTCGCCGCCCCCGTCCGGCCAGCAGCGAGCCATATACTGCACCGGAGTCAGCCTGAACACCGTAGAGGCATATCGACAAAGCGTGAAGGTATGCAAATTCAAGTAAGAAGCTTTCGTTCAATTTCATTCATGTAAAGATAAAGCCTGTCGACACATCCGTTCGTTTTCTGAATCAACCCTTAACATTTCTGTGTATAGATATTTCATCAAACACACATTTTTCTTGCAGGCAGCAGCACTCGGTTCTGAGTGCTGGGTTCCGTTGACTGATGACCTACCAACACCTCAGACACTTTAATGACTCTACCAAGCACCAGCATTAGACCCCCTAGACTGCACCGGAGAACACAGTCATCCTCGGCGTCTCCGGAGACCCACCAATCAGTCATGCACTCACCTTCCAGGCGACAGGTCAAAGGTCACCACTGGGCACGCCCCGCCGGCCGCGTTTCGACGCACGAGCACACCGCGCACGAGGACCGACGCAGTCCGGACCCGCAGGCAACTCACGGGGGCCGACTGAAACGTCGGCAACGGCGAGACCCCGTCCGACGGCACATGGTCGCCGCCGGCAGCGGCGGCCCAAAAATAGCGCCGCACCCCTGCGGCAGCCGCGGCAAACGCCGACGCGGTGTCGGCAACGACGGCGCGTCCAGACGTGATGCCGGCCACATCGCCTCGGACGACACATCATCGCTGGTCACAGCAGGTGGTCTCTTCAGACGGGATCCCGGCACTGCGCGTGGCAGCCGGTCAGAGGCAGCGCTGGAGACGCGGGTCCGCTGACCTTCGGCTGACGAGAGCGCCACTTAAGCGCGCGACATTTGGGACGCCCGGCGGCCGGTCAGCCCGGCGACGGGCCGCCGGCGACAATCTCCGACAGCACTCCCCCATCGCCTTCTCGGAAGCTTTGTTGTTGACAGAATCACATGTCTGTACCACTGTCAGGTACACAAGTATTTCCAGTGAGTAACAATACCAGTCCATAAGTCATATTAATTAGGGCATGTTTAAAATTCATGAAAAATATTAACTTCGGGAAATATAGGGTCCTTCGATAGCACAACATAGACACGACATTCCTTTCATTTAGCCATTTGAAGGGAGCAGTTCCCTCAATGCAGTTGAAATGCGCCACGTGGCGAACCACAGCCGAAAGGGTCGCGGTGTCTGCGCCTTCCCGCTCAAGACCAGTCGAAAAACATGACAGCCGCCGCATCGCTCTCCCGCTGAGCACGCGACGAGAAAACACGTCGCAACATGATTACAGGGCCGTCTGACGGCGGCAGATGCTGGTGGCGGCGGACCAAGAGGGTGGTGAGGAAACACGGAGTGTTTGGCAAACCACACCGGCGACACGCTCCCGCCGGCATCAGCTCCAGCGCCGCGGCCGGTGGACGCTGCGAGCCTGAAATGCGGTCACGCGCGGCTTTCATACCCGGCGAGCTGGCAGTTTGGGTTAGGTACGGTCACCGGCGACGTGCGGGCTAACTGGGTCATTGCGGAAGATGGGGTAAACTGGCACAAGGAGATTGAAACATTTTGATATTCTGCCGCCGTCGGCTGTCTGAGATGCGGTGGTTTCGACAACAAGGTGTAGAGCCGCGCAAGTACGTACCCGGGCTGCTCCGCGTGTTCCCGCAGGGGGTGTAGGTGAGTGAATGAATTAGTGACTGAGTAAGTAGACCTGTACAATATTCAATATTCGTGCTGCAGCTACAGCCAGCCTACATGCCGAAATCAAGACACTGCGTGGAGACGGTGCGTTTCCATATAAACCGCATTTTAACGCCCTCGTTTCATAACATACAATTTTGACAAATGCATTTCAGGATCAGTGGAGGAAATGTCGCACCTAGCTCACAATACACTTTGACACCATTGTAACCCCAGGAAGTCAAGCTCAGTCCCCTTACTACCCCACCAGAGACCCCACAGAAACAACAGTCCACTGCCTGCCCCCCCCCGATGACATCTGACCAGCAGAGCATCCCCCGCGGGGCGGCACCACAGGCAGCTGTTCGGCGTGGCCGGCGCGTGCGTCGATGCCGACGCCGATCCATCGTCGGCGGCGACAGTCCGGACACGGACCGCAGATTACGCCCGAGGCGCCGGAAGCGGGCCGTGTCGGTGTCACCGCTCGCTCCCGCACGACTTTCGCCGACCCGAAAAACCACATAAACGACGCCGATGCACGCCTGGCTCGCACTCATGCCACGCACTTCAGTAGAAACACGTGACTGTGTCAGGCTGGTGCAGGTGGTGCTCATGTTGATCTTGCAGGCATCTACGGGACGCTGTGTGGGTCAGGCAGGCACAGTCCGCGGTGCAGGTTCTCACCGAACCACCATCACCGGCGCAGGTTCTAGGTTTGGTTCCAGGGTGGACACGCATTGTTCTAGGATGGACCGACGTCGCAGTCTGTCCGGTGCCTGAACCTGAGTACTGGCCAAGTAATGCCTTGTGTGGCGGATCCGATATTCGTGGGGCGGCTGCCATCCGAAAGGCGGCATTTTGGGCGGAAAGTTATGGCGGTGGGTGCATCCTTGGGGGGCGTTGCTGGAATCGCTCGCACCGGGTTCCAAGGGGCGCCGGGGGTTTATCGGGGAAAGTGTGCCCCTTGCCACATGAATATGTCTAGACAATGTGTTTAATTTAAAGGTCTTGGACCTGCTTTGGATGTCTGAGAACGTCACACCTCAAAGTTTCATTTTCCGCAAAATGTAAATCATGTTGACCATGACATCAAAAAGGAAGACACCAATACATACCATTGGAAAAAATAGCAGATGCTTTCGCCACTTCCTTTAACCTTCGCCCGGGTGGGGGTCTTTTACACCCCCTCGGGTTTTTCTGAAGTGACCAAAAACGGCGGCGCGCAGGCCGCAAACTTGGTCTAGCTGTTCCTTCATCATTTTTAATCTTTCCTGAAAATTTTAGCTCAAGGTCATATCAGGTCAGGTCACCAGGTCAGGTGAAGTGACCTCACCTCAAAAATACTTAGGACGGCATAACTAAAAGAAGGGTTAATCGATCAGTTGAAACTCATACCACATCTTGGGCCCACCAGGAGCTACAACATTTGTTCCGGGATTTTGATATTGGTGACCTAAGGTCATGTGCAGAGCATGACCTCCCATTGACAATGCATGGGGAAAATCACCAAACGAGCTTTTCTCAGTAAGTATGGATGGAATCAACTTCAAACATCGGTTGCGACTTGCTCTTAGCCATTTCTGAAGCTGATGTCAAATTTTTGGCTTGTGCCTTGAAAGGTACCTTGGTCAATAAGCATTTTTGGTGTTTTTTCTATAAATTTTGAATAAACTAAGATAGAGCTTTTATTTTGTCACCAAGTGTTTGTATAGTCACTGGAAGTCAAATGATTTCATGACTATACCGGTAGTTGGGTCGACCGTTGACCTGGGTGGTAATTTTAATTTGACCTGGATAGAATATCATATTTTCGATTCGTATTGACGAGAGAATTGCAATGGTGCATAAACTATGGCTGTTCTTGTTTGGTTTGGAAGCTATTAGCGAAAAGTAAACGCCTTTTGCTGGGTGGCTTGGACATTCCCAGAATATGCCCATATTTGGTGACCTGTGCTCCCTAGGCTTTGACCTGACCGAAAATGAATGCCACTGTAATGAAGCGCATCTCAGGTTTCGAATGGTGTTGAAAATGTTTCTGCTATCGTTTTGGATATAGGAGGTTTTTTAGTCCCTCTATTGGATTTTGCCTATTTTGCCTCTGGTGACCTTGATATTGACTTGACGAAAATGCTGTTTTTTGATATCATTTTCGAGGTTTATTGCCGTTTTGTGTTTTTCTCTTTTTTTGAGATCGTGGGGGTTTTTGCCCCCCGGGTGGTCCGCGGTTAACTGTTGCAGTGGCACATGGAGGTTTGTGAATGAAATCACATTTCAAAAGTGACTTACTGCTTTTTTTAGTATATGCTGTTTTTATTTAATTTTATTTGACTTTTTACTTCTAAGAATATATTTACTTAGCTGCAATTACCGACAAATCCGATGCCATTTTTCTCCTAATGCTTTTATAAAAAATACTTGTACTGGTGATATCACAACCCATACAGGACAGCAATCAATGCATCCGGCCCAGTCGTAAGATTTCTTTGGCGAAAAAAGTAGTCACATTAATCAGTGACCAGCAGTAATTTGTGAGCGCCACCGACCAGGATTACCACCACCATCTTCAATACCAGCATGCATGTGTTGGCCCAAACTAATCCCAGCTGCCCGTTAGCATCTCCAATACCGGAATTCCACCCACCATCTGACCTTCACCCCTGACTGCCGTCTCATAATACCCCAGCGCCTTTCCCATTTGAGCCACATCATGCCGCTCTGCCCTCTCACCCCTCCGTGCCCCCTCCTCCCTCGCTCATCGGAGTAGTCTGGAGCAGAGGAGGGTGACAGGGAGGGGGGGGCACGAACGCTGGGAGCTGTCGGACGCACCATACAGAGCTGTCGTCGTGTGTGGGACCTCACCATACGGTGTCAGTGTTCACTGGAAGAGTAAATAATTTGCGAACCCTCACTGGACGATTAATGGTAGTTTCAGAGCCACGCCTGGTGGTGGACGCGAGGCAGACGCTGGGGGATCGGTAGAGACAGGTCAGAGGCGTTAATTGGATGCCCTGATAGGTGGGTTATGTGTCTGCTCTGTTTCCTGGATAGAAATGACAGATATTCGGACATATATCGGATCCCTGTCATGCTTTTATGTATGCGACGAGATCACGACGAACCTGAGACCATAAATCATTGACAGCAGCCGCTTTTTACACTACTATTTAGTGACTACTGCTTTTAAAATTTGATGGAAATCAAAGCAAGTTTTCAATTTTGCTGCGTGCAATAACTATTCTCACATATGCTAAAAACACAGGCCCATATATAGAAAAATGTGCATACTACTTTCCTGCTCAGTTTCGCGACGTTGAAGCAAACCGTCAGGAAAAAATAAGCAAAATTCAAAACTACCCAAATCCATACCATACCAAAGTCGCATCCCGTCTCACCATAGCACCCCAGATCACTGCTGGCATGGAGCCAATATGGTGCAATCAAGACTGACTGGAACTCGTGAGGGATTCAACAGATACGCACCGACAGCTTATTGACACTGACGCGCCACCCAATACGGGAGCCTGCGATTGGATCAGTTCCTTGACTGCTGGTTAGGGTGCAACGGTGACATTTTCCGGCAGCTCAGGGCTCAAGGCTCAGCTCAGGGCAGAGCAGACTCCGCGACGGGGTCGGATTGGGGAGGTGGGACAATTTTAGAGCACCCACTACAGTGAGTCTCCTACTTTTAGGGATGCTCTTTCAGTTGCAGATCCAGGACTAGAGTTTCGGGGATCATTTCAATTTTTGGAGGCCTGTATGTTAATTCCAGCAGTCTTTTATATGCCTTGTGGACCTGCTGCACCTATAGTTCGTTGGGGGAGGGTCTTCTAGAACAGTGTCCGGGTTCTTTGCACTGACCTGGGCACATAGGTACGTACCACGCTGTCATCAGGACCTTACACGCAATATCAGAGGCATCCTTTACTGTTTGGAGTTCCCCTGTATGGAAGAAAAAGTATCTTCTGTAGAAGATTTTGTGCCTGCATTTAGGAAGCATGGCCTTCTTTGCTTTCTCAAGGTGTCCGTGACTGGCCAACTGGTTGGTACAGAGCATTGGCCTGTGGACTTCGAGACCTTCTAGAACAGCTGAAAGACCCTCTGCACTGGCCCTGGAGTCTCCATTTCCGCCACTGTGTTCTCTTTTGCCTCAAGCAAGACCTCACACAGGGTTCAGGTGCGTTCTATATAGTCCTGGAGACTCTGTCTAAAATCCATAAACATTTTTTAACTGCTTTGTAGACTGTCATTTGTTGTAGCAATCAAAACCTATAAGGTTGGCGCCAAATCCTATCGTGGGGGCGCCGATACTCTCATCTTGAGGGGAGAGCAGGGGGTGGCAAGGGATAAATCAGGGGGGAGCACCATGGAACTTCCAGGGGGCGCCTTGTCCATTTCGAGGGACATCAAAGGTCGATCGGGGGAAGGCAAGTGCCCCCTTGTCATTGGATCCACTCATGTGACGAAGTTATGATTATGACAATGTGTGAGGACTCAGATGTAGACGTACGATAGAACTAACGACTATGCGACAATATAACCCTTTCAGATAGTGTGTCGATAAGCCACCCCCTCCCCCTCATATCCGCTGACGACCGTGCCGTCAGCAGTTGACCACTGTATCCAAACATTTGCATATTTCATACAGTGATATATGCGCGTCAAACTTTCGAGCCCGGAACATTTAAGAACTGTATTTGTTGGAACTTCAAAATTACTTTCTGTTGAAGACCACACCGCGTTAAACAGACGCTTTCGTCACGCCATGATTTCCCGACAGCCCCCGTGACCCATTCCAGACCGGGTCGGCGACCCTGATCGCCCCGCGAGGCAGCAGGAAGTGGCGCGGGGCCGGAGGGAGGGGGGCGGGGCTCTGATTCGGCAGCTCACTGCCTCAGCTTCGTCGCAAACACAGCTGTCGTGTCCGCTAAAGTGGTGCGGTTGGCGGCGTGCGAGGCGCTGCTCGGCATGCAACCAGCGGCCGCCCCTCCGCCTGGCCTCCAGAGGTGCGTGTGCGGTCGCCCGTCACCCGCTGATGTGTTTGTTAAAATATCACGCCAGCGGCGGCGCAGTGGCGAGCGGCACTAAGGGCGGGTGCCTCGACACACCAGCGCACGCTAGCCGGCCGGCTAGACTGAGACGTTCGTGTTTGTTTCAGGAGTTAGACACTCGGAAATGCTATGGAAGAGGGACACGGAAGACAGAAATGGGACCTACGTTTTGTTGGGACGGAAGAACCTGGCTCCTCATTCAGATGGTGGTTTTATTGTGCGGCAGAAAACCGAATCAAATATTCAAATTGCAGCTGCAGAACTTCAAGCTCGACAGCATAACGCTGTAATGTTTTAATTTGCATCTGTTTTATTCCATCCGATTGTGTCGGTGTCTCGATTTTTCTATGCTCGCCCACTTTGGGTCTCATTTGTAATCAAAGGCAGAGGTTTCCATGGGGACCAAATGGACAAAACAGTCGGCTGTTCGTCAGCCCAGGGGAAGAAGGGGCGTGGCTCTGGGGGTGCAGCGCTGGGGGGCGCGGCTGGGGCGCGGCCCCGGCGGTGTGTCGGGCCGTTTATGGGGCAGCCCACTATCTAAACGGATCGGAAAGCCTATTTCCGGTGGCGTATTGCAGCCTGTAAACAGGACATAAATAGAGATGAGACGCCTCCGGCTACAAAATGGATGAACACATCTTGAGGCAGAGGCGCAAGAAAAGAACGTGCAACAGAGCACACATCGACGCATGTTTTGTAGGAATCGCAGTATTGGCAAGCCCTAGAGCTTCAAACACAGGTATGTGTTGGACCGATTATTGTTTTGTCTTTCCATCACTATTCCTGGGAGAGGCGCGGCTGCACTGTTGATCCGGGTGATATCATAGCCGACGGGAAATCACACTGGTTATCCCAGATACATCCCGGCGCTACCAGACCAATTTCGAGATGGCGGCACTACAGCGGTCGTTTGTGGGTCACAGTCATATGCGTCACACACAAAAACTCGTGTGGTTTTCCACAAAACAGGGCGGTCCGGTATTTAACCTTTCTCCTGACAGGTTCTTGGCTTCTCCTATTCCTGACAGGTAGGGCGGATTTGGCCTCTCAAGATCTTTAAATATGACCGTCCGAAATGAAAAATTCAATGTGGGGCCCATTTGTCTCACGATGGACTCCATTTGAACAAAAGCATTCTTAAATTAAAAAAATCATTCTCAGGAGCGTGCAATATATATATATATATATATATATATATATATATATATATATATATATATATATATTAACCGTTTGTTAGACTCTCCTCATCGACCCTTTACCCTGTAGTTTTATTATTACAACAACAAAAAACACTTATAAGTATTGATGGATAATTGATGTCCAAATAACAGATCTTTCTGTTCTGCCAAAATCCTAAATTCAATGGTGGATCCAGGGTCAAACTATGTGGTGATGTATATTTTTACCAGCCTTTTGTTACATATGTTATCATATGTTAGATGCTGCGTGACATATGTCACAAATAGACAATGGAGTAATGTAAACAACACATCAGAGGGAGATACAGGAACGCAAAATAGTGAGGCTATATGCACATCACCAATGTCTAGAAGGCATGTATCTACAAATGTTACTAAACTATTGACTTTTCATACTGCCCAATATTTACCTGCCCATGCCAAATCCGAAGGGGATTTTGAATGATCTCGCCACCTTGTTCCGCCTATGGATGTATTTTATCTATCCGGCCTTGCATGCTTATCCCATTCATTGCACTTAATATACTAAAATACGCTTGGACATGTGCAGTCCTGAGAACGTCTATGACATCTTATTATCGTATGATATAGGTTTGAGACCATGGTATGTATGGTTACTATTCTTCCTCCCAGCTATCCTGTAAGCAGTATTTTCACTGTAGAAGAGTACAATCTAATTATGGACAAAACGGTTCCGGAATTATGGAAACAAAATTTTGTTTCCACCTTAATTCACTCAGAATAAGCATACATCACTTTCCACCTTTGATCGAAAAACGAGGTTTTACATTGATAAAAGACTTTTGAACTTGACCTGTGACCTTGACTTAGATTGAGTAGCTTTAACTTTGAAGTCATAGCATAACGTACGTGATAATGAATAATGCCACTGGGTCAATGACCTTGATCTGTAAACTTTGACCTTGAACTTTATGTGGGTTGACCTTGACATATAATCCCGATTATATGCCGTTGTTGCATCACCACTCGGTCGACAGTGCAGGTGAACTGGTGCAACCGCGCGATTGCGACGGTCTCATAATATAGGTTGGATTTTGAACGTCTTCAAGTCAACAAATCATGAACCGATTTTCCAATTCCTTCCATCAGCCGACGCACGCATAAATTCTGTACAATGTTAGCTAAGTAGTGATTTCCGACTGTGAACGGTTCTCCGGTCACCTTAAAAATATAAGAGGACACTTTAGGAACACTTCACTGCGGGTGCTAAATTATTGTCTTTGAAGGGTGATTTTGTTTGCATTTCTACAATAAAACCGTTTATTTTCTGTAATATATTGATCGGGTAGTTTTCCTAAAAATGTATTAACAATGAGCAACGCAACATTTTGGGAAGCGCTGAAGTTGCACCGAAGTCTCAGTCACCGTCTGCCTATGACCTTACCCACGCGTCAGCTTCACGATCACCGCCTTAGTATGCAGTTTTTATGGCGAAACACGCAGCGGGTGGCGTCGGCGCCAAACTTCCCGCCACGGCCCCATCCCAATGAGTGTTCATTATTAACAGGCAATTTGGGTATGGTATGACCGCGGGGACTCGGCAGACTGTGCGATCAATGATTGGCGATGTTAACACGGTGGCCAGGAGCGGACACAAATCCAGTCACCACCGGGCCGGGGTCTTACTCAGACCTGCTCAACATGAATCCAGTCGCTACTGAGATGGTCCCACTCACTCAAACCTGCCCAACATGAATCCAGTCGCTACTGGGCCGGTCTCACTCACTCAAACCTGCCCCACATGAACGCAGTCGCTACTGAGATGGTCTCACTCACTCAAACCTGCACAACATGAATCCAGTCGCTACTGAGATGGTCCCACTCACTCAAACCTGCCCAACATGAATCCAGTCGCTACTGAGATGGTCCCACTCACTCAAACCTGCCCAACATGAATCCAGTCGCTATGGGCCGGTCTCACTCACTCAAACCTCCCCAATATGAATCCAGTCGCTACTGAGATGGTCCCACCACTCAAACCTGCCCAACATGAATCCAGTCGCTACTGGGCCGGTCTCACTCACTCAAACCTCCCCAATATGAATCCAGTCGCACTGAGACGGTCTCACCACTCAAACCTGCACAACACGAATCAGTCGCTATTGGGCCGGTCTCACTCACTCAAGCCTGCCCAAGATGAACCAGTCGCTACTGAGATGGTCTCACTCACTCAAACCTGCCCAATATGAATCCAGTCGCTATTGGGCGGTCTCACTCACTCAGACCTGCCCAACACGAATCCAGTCGCTACTGAGACGGTCCCACTCACTCAAACCTGCCAAACAAGTGGGGACGCTTATACATTGATGATTTTCCTGTAGTAGCAATTGTTCCCCATTATAATCCCTCCAGTTTTATTTCAATAATTTTAACAGCATGATGTGTTAAATACCTTCGATGGGATGAGGTACTAAATTTGGCGACGATCGGACCAAGTCACGTATCGTCATTTATCCCCATTTATTGACCACCCTGCCTCGTCGTTGCGTGCGATGCGGCTAAAAGCGCTGTGGATCAGCTTGGGTGATCATCACAAGTGCGGGCACCAAGTCTGGCGCGGATCGGCATTTCTACACTTTCAAGCGTTTCTAGTACCCTAATTTTGAATGGTATCAAACCCATTGCCACAGGAAGAACGAACGTGTTGAGCATGCACCGAGTGATCTACGAAAATGTCACTGCACGCATCCCTCTGACAGAACCAGGGTATTACCCGCAACCCTCTCCCGAGTTATCCGTCCTTCTTCTATTTCAAGCCTCACTCACTCAGGTTTCTATTTCAAGACTGTACACCATCTCCTATAGCCAGAACAGGGGGTAAGGCCGTAATTAAAAGTAAATACTCGGTAATCATGGTCGTCGTCCGCTCTACGATTATTTCGGACGAGGGAGGGGGAGGGGGCGAAGTAAGATCCCGGCAGCGGGCGCTGATGTGTCAAACAATGCACTGTGCCTGTCCACTCAAATGCCTCAGGCAACCCGATAATCCTGAATATATCCACGAGAGAAAAACTGACCAAAGTTCAAGACTGACTGGAGATCCGGTTGAGACTGCGTTTGGCTAGTGAAGCGCACTTCTAGCGTGGTCGCGAGGTAGTGGTATCGGTGCAGTGGAGCGCGGAGTGCGTCGCCGGCTGGTTATTGGCGGGCAGGGGCGAGCCGCCACCGCGCCACGAGTCGACACTGCCGCCAGACAAATGATTATTGGGCGGGGGCGGAGGCGGCGGTCCGGACCTAATGCAGAACAGATGGAATGGACAGGGGACACGACTAGCAGCGGCGCCCCCATGATTGCGGCAGCCGAGAGGAGAGATGAACCCGACGCCTGATGGCTCGCAGTCAGTAATGGAATCAGCGCAGAGCGGACAGCAGAGCTCCTGCTTCTGTCAGGAATGATGTATTTCGCTGCACTGCTGAGTGACTGACTTACGGTAGGTACAGCTGTTTCCCAGCTTCTGTGGCCAGCCTCCGTTGAGCTTCATGAAATGTGCTCACATCAGGCTTGGACATTTGTAATTTCTGATTGGCAAGTAGGGAGCGGCGTATTCATAAACCCGAAAGTGAAGGCCAAATCACGTTAGACTTGTAAGATTACTTGTTTATTGCGGTTTTATGAACATCAGTTTACAGTACATTTTAAATTTCTTGTTGGATATATAACTTTGTGTATTACCAGCAATAAATGCATGTTCATGCGTTCATGGGGGGGGCTAACCACAACTCGCTTAGCGTGATATAAGTGATTCCCTGAGGTAAAGCGAGCATTGGAAGGCGACAATCTTAGCATAGAAAGAAGGCTCGCAAACAGGGCGCTTTGTAAACATTCACACGAACGAATAACACGAATCCCGCAGCTGAACAAAGAGCCCCTCCCTACAAAACACGTGGCCATCTAAACATGTAGTCCAAATGTGACTACCTTGCTCCACAAACGGCCAGCCAAACACTGAAGCTTTTCGCATGTTTCAATATCCGCTGAAGCAAATAATTATCATGTAAGCATAATATATTATAATATATAATAAATAAAACAGTGTTGGGATTTGTTTGGTATTTGTACCAAATTTAGATTCACATCTCGAAAGGGAACGACGGAACGACCGAGCAAGATCTGGAATTACTTGGCCCAAACTTTGCCCCTTGGCGCGTGATAAATACAACCAATATACAATTTGAGTTAAAAAAAAATCGGAAAAAACTTCAAGGAAATACAGAACACCTCTAGCTTCTCGAGTCGCCCACGAATGTACGAATGTACCATAGTTACATTGATGTTGCACTGTGCGAATTATCCAAATGCATACAGCACCTCCACCTACATATTCATAACGTCCATAGATCAAGTCTACCCCAGCCTGCCCGATCGAGCCGGATATCCTTATAGGATTACCATTCGAACGCAGCGACGGGACGGGTACGGGAAGGGAGCTTAGTGCCCCTCAGTTGCGTGAGCCCCTCGGTCGCCGCCTGGGAAGCCATGCCATGCCGCTTTGTACCCACTAATCTGGGACGCAGTCGTCCCGGCATGATCAACTGCCGTTTTTGGTATTCCCGTTTGACCAACGGCACATTTTGCGATTGAATTTAGTGTTTTCCAATGCTAGTGCCGGATGGTCTGTCGGCATACTAGATGCGTTCCTATATTTCAGATCGATGCTAAAGACTTTGATTGCAGATGTCTAGCTATGCATTTTTTATATTCTTAAGAACGTTCAGACCTCGAATCAAGACGCAGAATCCACAGCCGATTGTACAGCCTATCCAGAGAACACACTCCGATTCAAATATCCATTACCAGCTAATCTTAATTTTTCCCGTCTGCAGACAGCGCAACCGGTATCGTTGTCAGCGTGTGTACCCACCAATACCATCCACCACCAGGCTTTTCAGACGCTAACGCGGGCCGGGCGGTAGCTTAGAAAAATACGGCCAGCTCCAGCGTGTATGCACGCGGCCCGTTCGGTACACACCACTGAACCGCAATCGGTCATTACGGCGGTGAAGCCTGCGCCGTCTGTGTATTTACACACAGTCTGCACTAGCGAGTTGCCATGGCTGCATTCCAATAGCGCTGTACAATCCGAGGACCGCGTTACACGGCAGCCGATTGTTGGCTGTCCGCTGTAGACCGGTGTCTGTTCACCCATAGCCGTTCACCGGACGCCTGATCACAGGTCAACCTCGGCATCGGAAGTTGATAAGTACAATTTCTCACACACAGTTTCGATTGGAATCACATGATAACAGGCCAACCTTGGCATCGGTAGTTGATAATTACAATTTCCCACACACAGTACTGATGGGAATCACATAGGGGCCAACCTCCGCATCGATAGGTGGGAATCACACTTCCTCACATACTGCTTCGATGGGAATCGCCATGATAACAGGACAACCTTGGCATCCATGGGTGGAAATCACATTTCCCCTACACACGTTTCTGATGGGAATCGCATGGTGACAGGGCAGCCTGGGCATAGATAGGTGGAAATTACACTTTTGCAAACACGGTTTGGATAGGAATCGCAAGATAAAGGCCAACCTCAGCAGATATGGGTGGAAATCACTCTTCCACATATGGTTTGCACATATGGAGTTGCAAATACCGGAACAGTTGTGTTGATCAAACTATTATTGGAGATTCATGGAAACAAATGAAGATCAATTTGTTTTATTCATATGTAAGAATTTGATGGTCCGAGCACTACATGTCTGTATGTGACAACATTTCAGCATACAAAGTATCCCGTCCAACTAAATGAGTCCATCTCAACTAATTCCCGGACCATGTAGCGAGGATATGATCGGTCACGTCCCATTTAAACTTCCGAGACAATTTTGGACGAAAATATCCCGCGGCGTTCTCAAAGCAGTCTGATAGTATTCGTCCCATTCCTTGTTATTCCATCCCATTTTGTAATTTCATCCAATTTCCCGTTCCACGAAGAGCTTTACCATGTATGGTACTGCCAAGACCGCTGTTTATGTTCACAACTTGGCCTAACAATTTATAGTCCTCCAGGTATTCACTGTGATGGCGATTCTGTAAAAGCACCCATTTTCATTTGAAACAGCCTCAGATAACTGAAATGAATTGATGCCGTATTGCAAGCCGCCTGAGGCATAAATAGTTCCAGCCCGAACTACACCACTACATTTGAAATAAACATATTTTGATGGTTATACAGTTACTGGGCCCGGGAGGGTACATGATGGATGTTCAAGATCGGACCTGACAATCACTGCATGTGTCAGACTATTCGGGGAGTGGAGCTAGGAGTAAGCAAGCCAGGAGGCCGGTTAAGTTCGTCTCCAACGGAACAATCTTTGTATCCCTACAGTGCCTATATACTATTAGGAACCAAGGCCAAGGTCTGAAAAGAATAGTGCATACAGGTCGGAAGAAGCGGGGAAGGAGCGCACGCCACTTTAAATAAAAATAGATCAAATTCGTGCGGTCGTGATCCCCAAAACCGACTGTGACACAATTCCAACGATATCATTTTAGCACCGAAGGCACTCGACAGGAACAGAGACTATAGCAAGTGCTGCACATTTTTAGCTTCTTGAAATGTCCGGGTTGTCTTCTTTTTCTTTTTAACTGAGCTATTAAATTTCCATGATTTTGGTTCAGGGCACAAATATTTGCAGCTATAGCTTGTAATTTAGTGCACATAAAAATGTATATGTCCAGGCCATTAAACTTATTGCAGCTCTAATCTTCCAATTGTACGTCGATAAGCAAAAACAAGTAAGGTGAAAGACCAATACACCGATGGAGGGTAACTATCAACGAAATTATAAAGAAGGTAAACTGAGGTGCATCTCTGTTCAGGGTATACTTTGTTTTGTAGAGCTAAGAAAACGTTTAAGAGGAGCCATAAAACTGGTTTATATTCTCCTGTTCCTGTCATAACTACTGCGCAAACAAACAATGCGCTCAACGCATTTCGTCATGTGTTCCTAAACATCCTGAACATTACCAAACATTTCTTATCGCACATATCACAACTGTCTCGTAGAACAGGGAACCGAATCGAGCAGACTGTCCAGCCCCGTACACAAACCACCGCACATCCACCCTGTAAGAGCCCTGGCCGTGCCAGCAGCCCACATGCTCCTGATTGTCGTCCCCACCCACCCGCCGTAGCTGTGATGGACGCACCCGGCATTGTCGCGGTGGGCCCCCGCTGAAATAGACCCATTCGTGCGGCACAGGCACAAATATTTACGGTGGCATCCCGCGGAGGGTCCGGCCAAGCCACCGCAAAACAATATTGTGGTCTGCAGCTGACGAGCGAAGACGTACGCAGAACACAAGGAGTGGGGGAGGGGGAAGGGTGGCGGCGTCGACCGACGCGACGCAGGGTGTCGTCGTCCGCAGACGCTGTGGGCGTCAGCTGTCACAAATAGCTGAATGGAGTTCTCCCGTCGTAAACGCAAGCTGCTCCAGAGGCGTTCGTAGTCAAACTTACTCCAGATGTTGAGGGGATAACGGCGCCTGACAAATGGTTCTATGCCAACCAAACATCCACAAGAGAATGGAGGAGCGATGGGCCTCAGTTGGTCACTGACGGACGCGTTTCAAAGGGAATTTGGCACCTTTATTATGGAATTTTAACGGACATAAGCACGCGATGGAGTATGCCCAGAAATCACTTGATCGACGTCTCATGTGCCCCAGAACGTAACGTTCACTGAGAAAAAAGGTAAAATTCACCTCAATTGACCCCGTCCTGCCCAAGTGGCCACATGGTATAGGGTGATTTCGGACACCTGACGTAATGTTAAAGCCCTGCTGCACGGCCAGATTGTTATTGCTCGGACTTCGCTAAAGGGAAAAGTCCACTTTGTTGAGTTCTAAAAAGGACAATTTATGCACAAAATAAGTCTGAACATCAGGCAACCAAATTTTGTTTCAACCTCCAATGCAGCTCACAACAAATATATCGCCTCTTGTCTTACTACACAGAGTTGACCCAAGCATCGCTCATGATCACGGATCTGGCAGCTTGCGGTGACTTGCGGCATGTAAGGTTGCGTGGCCATGCCATTTTCTAACATGTATCACGTGACGTGCGCTGTCAGAAGAAAAATGATGCTTTCATGGTTTGGTAGTAACTTCTTCATGGATGTAGGGGTCAGGCTTTGGGGACCTTACTTCCTGAAGGTGTTTTCTGGGCATCACCAGAAACAGTACTCTGTAAAACCATTTTGTATTCTTGGATGTCGCGTGTTTCAATTCTTAATGGGAGGGAACCAGTGGAGGTTACAAGATAGGCCAGGGTTCCAAGCTGACTTCGTCCCCCCATCCAGCCTCATACTTCTGGTCGCAAATAGTAATTAAATAGTAAGGCGTCATTCGAGGTAAATATGGGGGTAGGGTTGAGTCCCATCTCTTCTCCCCCCTTCTGAAATGCCAGTCTGGCTCTACGGCTGGATGAAAAATATCGATAATTTCACCAGAGGTGGCTAAGAAGTCGAAGAGGGTCTGCCTCTGGCACTGGTTCGGCAGCTAACCATGGAGGGGGTAGTTGAGACCAGAAGGGCATGCCAGTTTTAGGGAGCGCGTTGAAAAAACCTCTGCATGGGCCAATTTGTATAGTAAATTGTTCGGTGACTGAGCTGGACAGTTTCGGCTTTTTGCAGACCTGGGACTCTCCACGTGTGCCTGCCGTGAACAAGAAGCAAATCCAAAGACCAAACGGGGGAGGGTGAACCCCCTTGAATTCGTCCCTGTAGCTATACCCTTTTTTCCAGGAGCTGCCTTATTAACATTACTCCCACAGTGCAGCTGGGCACGGGCCCTCCACAGCAGACTATTCACGTCCATGAGAAACGTGGCAGTCATCGCCTGAGCCTGCTGCTAATGCGCTTGGCCAGCGGTTATATGTATTGCCACTATCAGGCCAAGTCGCCGGGAGTTGGCGATAAGTGGCAATCAGCTTTGAAGCAATATGAACAAAAAAATACGTGGTGCAAGGTTTCAGTTTTTGCATCAAACCTTCAACTGATGTATTTTCCGAGAATTTGTCTCCATAAGCTGCTTTGATTTTTCTGAATGCATCGTAAAATGTCACCTCTTCTGAGAGATGCTTTGCATTCCGATGAACTTTTTGGTACACCGCACCGTGGTTATCACAGCAACATACTGCGATAGTTGTGATATTAAGCTTGAAGCTTTCTTTCAATAGTTTCGAACAGGCGAAAGTCATACCGTCATAAAGCATAACCATGTTCGTGGAACATGAAACGTATTAACTGACTGAACACCTTCGCAGTAAGCAAAGGTTTGCGGGACCCATCACTCCCAGAGGCAGGCTTAGTGCTATGCCCTAGCCTCAGCCTAGTTGATTTCCCCTCTCCTGCGTCCCCCTATCAACCACACTGGAGAGGGGTCTGGCACTAACGTGCACTGGAGGGGGCCTGGTAGGCCCCGGGATCTTGGAAGAGGGGGGCCTGGTGGGCCCCCGAGATCTCGGAAACTAAGGGGCACAGAAAAACGCTGGTTGAATGGTGGGTGGAGGATATGGTGACCTACATAATAGACCATTTTCATTGACTTAGCTCAATATCTCCATGATCAAACGAGGGCATAAAGGTCAAATCTTGGCCGTGCTTAGGACCAATGGAGAAATGTTGTAACACTGAGGAAAACAGTCAGGAATATACCAAAGGTGGACCAGAGTCCTAGTGGAAAGGTCACAATATTTTCAAAAATTCTGGGTCAAGGTCATTCAACGTCACTGACCTATGACGTCACAATATGGTATATTCCCTATAACACAAACTACAACTAGCACTATATCAGCCGTTGGGCAGGAAATGAGACTGACCTTTCCTCATGACATTTGACCTTCAACCCTGAAATTCACATTAAGTTACCTTAACTATGACGTCATCGCATAATGTAACTCCAACTGGGTCACGCCATTTGATCGGAACCACTGGGGCCAAAGACCTTGAAGTACTAGTATGACCCTGACCTTGACCTTAATTTGAGGTTTACTCGACATATCATTCTGTTTATATTGCGTCATGACTTCATCACTCGGCCTCCAATGCAAGCGAACTGGTCCGACAGCGCGATTGCGGCAATCTCAAAATTTAGGTCTGAGTTTGCAAAGCTTTAAATCCAAACGTGTTCATCGATTTTCAAAAACTCTTACACCTATCGACGCGCCGTTAAATTCTCTTAACTGTGACCGAGGATCGTTTCATCGGCTACGAGCGGTTCTCCCGCCATCTCGGAAAAAAGTGGAAGGGGCCTCCGAGGCCCCCATCCAATGCACGTGATTTAACTCCAACCAAAAATTAAATTAACAATAATACAAACAAAAAATCACTAATTGAACATATACATACTAGAACCAATCACAGGGCTCAGCTTTCCCAGCATGTTTGACATCACTAGCCCGTAGTGACGAGGGGGCGAAGTCAGCTCGCTGGGCGGCTGTTATGAAGGCCCGTGGGCGACGCTCGTGTCCGGGATCGGAAGCCCTCCAAGCAGGCCGGTCTGGTCGACCATCCGGCGGCCGACGGCGGTTATCGTTTTTGTATGGCTTCCCGACCGACGACGATGACGACGGGAGGTCCGGCCAATGTTGTCGGACGCGGGAGCCGAGTCGACGCCGCGCCGCCAACACAATTGGTGGTACCAAAACATCGTGGACCAACACCCGACGCGGTTCAGAGAGGACCAACAAAGGCGGCCAAACCGCCAGAGGAGCGAAAAAGCCTCATTTCTCGACCCAATATCGTTTGTCAGACAACTGAGAAAAAGTTGCGCGGTTTCGATACATTACTGGTGCTTCCAGCACACAGAAAAAGTCTCACTCGAGCGCGGAGTGGGAGCCGCCCACAAATCACCGACGTCGGGCTATTGGGACGCGACAAAAGGGCGTGAAGAGGAATTCAACAAGGAATTATTTGAAAGGTGGAACACCAATTGAGGATGTTTCAGTCAGAGCTGTTGATAAAACACCCAGAGACTCTCGGTTCAAAAGTTTAATGCAAAATAGATTGAGGCAGGCGACCTGTTCTCATGCAAATGCAGAACACTTACGAATAATTCGGTATATAGTCTAGTCTCACTGCGTCTTCATGCATCTGCCTTGATTGACCCTGGTTCAGCTGTGTCTGTATTTGAGTGTTTCATTGCCAAGAAAACTCGGACCATATCCTATCCATATCCAAGTTTCCGCGCACCACCTGAGGTATATTTGCTGGCCAACAATGATTACACCCCAAACATTGGGAACTACGACTAAATCGACAACAATAAAATCCAAATCCCATGTGAAAATTAAGGGCGTCACCACCATGGGTGCCATAATCCCCATGACCACAAATATGTAAAGGCCTAGCCCCCATTAAACTTTGGGAGGCCCTCCCGCTGAACTCGAAGAACGCTTTTCGGTACACTGAGTTTTTAATAGACTTAAGAATCTGACGAACTTGAACGTGTCACCAGCAGGCACATATGACTACCTTTCTACATGCAATTATCTAGCTAGAAAAGGCCCTCCTCCACCCAACTTAACGGGTAGCCAGGCATGTGCTCCCCCGTGATCCCAACTGCAACAGCATGACTACGGTAACAACGGAAGATAAAATGTTGCAAGTCACGGCACGTCATGCTAGGAAAAAAGTACCTTAACACAAGCAAAATCGATGTCCGGACTGTGAGTAATAAGAGACTGCCAGATAGTATGACTGCATACCTAAAAGGAGCTCGAACACCACTTATATTTAGTTAGGTAAGATCGCATCAATTTTGTTCATTACCAGCAATACCGTTAATCAGATTTCAATTGATAGTTACAAATTAGCATTCCATGTTAGTCTCACTGAGATTCTAACGAAAAGATAGCAAATATTTTACGCATTGGAACTCCTTGGGTCAGAACGAGAAGTTTAATTAAAAAAGTATGAGCATCCGCTCTGAACAAAGCAAGAACATCCGACGACCCAAGTGGCGCTGAAGTGCCCATTAACGGCAGAGGTAGGCCCATTAACTTTATCGATACCCGCTCTTGGTATATACTTGAGGCCCCTGACGTGCGCGAACGAACCCCTGACTAACAAAATATGCCCCCAAATGGTAGATGATACTCGTAGGTCATCCAAATAAGGTTAGATTTCCAATATTTCAGGGCCAGGGTGTTGAACATGTGAATGAGAGGCAATGAAACCTTTTCAGCGGAGTCAACGGCACGCAGAGGGCCCCGCTTATTGGGGGTTATTGCAGAGGAGGCACCAAATGTTACGTGACTCAATTATATTTCACGCCAATGACATGCATAGGAGGTCCTTCGACTAATAAAGGCCACTTAAATGGTTACAGGCTAACGTTTTCACTATTTCAAGGATGGGACATAAACAGGTGGAGGAAACCCCGCCCATCGATGAAGTGGAGGCGGAGGTTCCACTTTTGCGAGATGAGATATCCCGCGTCACTGAGGATGCTCTCTGATCAGAATCAGGAATCAGAATCAGAATCAGGCAACCTTTCCCATATTTCAAAATCCGGCCATCTAATAGGCCACGTATTACCCAGAATTGCCCCTCGGACTAAATAAGTGGCACGAGAAAGCAGCGTCAACAATACGTACTCCACTTACGTTTAAGGCATGGTTGGAAATCCCGGGGGGTTGGGGGTCAGGACCCCCTGGAATTTGGTTCTCCCATAGGCTTCGTATAGGGCTTGTATTGCCGTGCCAGTGTTAACCCACCCAGGACCCCCTGCCCCTGGATCGAGAAGAGATCTCCAGCCATGGTTTAAGGACCCAAGAAAATAATGTAGGCCCCTTGTTTTACTAACGAAAGATATCAAACAACTGACGAACAGCAGAACAAGATGGGATACAATGGTATGATGAGCAAACAATAGCATCTAAACCGCCCCACAGTGGAGGTTCCCGTACAGGTTTAGGGGTAGGAAGCCCCTTTAGAATCTGGCCCCATGGGAAGAAATCCATGACAGGGCCCCTGATCTGAGTAAAAACAATTGAACTTCTCGGTTAGTCCAATCAAATCCCTCAGCGTTTCGAAGATCCATTTGGATATATAATCCAGAACACTCATATATATATATATATATATATATATATATATATGTATATATATATATATATATATATATATATATATATATATATGTTGGGTCGATATGCTGTGCGCTTTCATATTAGGATTCAAGAATTCAAACTGATTAATACTTTTAAAAAGCGTCGATTTTGTGCGTGATCATGCCATAAGCTTGGTGAAATATTACTATGTGAAACTTAAACCTATTTTATGTCCTTTGCTACGACTTTGCACAAACATACTGAAAATAACATTAAACCTATTCGTAACATCGAATCTAAATCTAAAAACTTTCTGCGGCTAAACAAGCAATTGTATTTAACGAACAACAAAAAAAAATATATATATATATATATATAAATATATATATATATATATATTTATATACTAATAAATATAGAATAACCCCATCTGTCTTTAGAAGATATTTCCGGTCTGCCCGTGAAGAACTTTGAATGAGACCAATCCCCCGCAGTCGTGCCCGATAAGTACGGCCCCTCTGCTCGCTTGGTAGCATCGCCTGCTGCGTTATCAGCTCTCTCCTGCTCTCAAGGGGACGATGTCGCGCAATAATGCCCCACTGCCCACTTGATATACAATATGTGCGCCACAATCGCCGTTCCACTTAACTAAGCCGGGGCAGACGCCAAACGCTGCACCGGCTCCAGAACGGAAGCGGGCCGAGCAATTAGTCGCATCCGGAGTCCAGACAAAATATCCGGACATGCTTTCTACGACTCCAGAGAAGGTTGCACCTTTAATATATATATTCAGAAATACTGTGAAACTTTATTCTCTTGATTGCTAAAACATATGTTTAGAATGTTGACTACCACCACACTATAAACGGTGATATTCGTTATCTGAGAAGTAAAATGGGAATGGGTTGACGAGCTGTAAGTGCCAACATCTGCATAAGAATATTGGCATCTGTGCTTAAGCCATGCGTCTGTGGTTTTGGTAGAGGGATGATTGGAGTAGCCTTCCCAGACTTTCAAGTCTCCACGCTACGGAGGTCTATTTGTGCGGCTTCCTCCTTCAACTTCAGGGCGAAAAGTGTAATGAACAGAATGTTAATCGAATGCACTGTAATGCAAAAGACAGTGGAATCACTGGTAAGTCTCGCACAAGCAGTGACGGGAAGAGAGGGTCAAGCCAGGGTCCTGGCGGGTGAGGCAATAAGGTTACCCGGATTTGACGAGCTTAAAATCGCTGAAGACACCAGGACATTCCTAAACGTATAAGGGACGCTCCAGTTACTGACGTGAATATCCTAACATAGCGATTTAGGAACTGCGTCTAGATGGATGCGACGGCGAGGAAAACAGAGGTTTTCCTCACATTTCTTTCCCTATACCTTTCCCTCCCCTTCCCCTGCCAGTTTTGCGTAGAGCTCTACATATACAAAAAACGTCTTTGATATATTTGAAATATAAATGTTATAGCAATGTGTACAAACAGCGTTTTATCTTTAGAAATGCCTTCGAAATTCTTAACAAATACTCGCGAACTGTTGATAAACCATCTATATAACTGCCTACACGTATGAAAGCCGCAGATGATGACGTTTATGGAATTGGCCCTTAACATGCTTTATTACAAAAGGAAGCTCTCAACAAAACCGCCGTAAAACGCCTCGATATAAAACTCCAGGCACCGTTTTTTCTACCTTCGCTTCCTCATAAAGCTTCCTCAACTTATCCACACATATTTAAGGAATGCCAGGACATTTGAACTAAAAACTGCATGTTCTTTCTAATTACTGTGCGGTTTAACCATTTCCTGAAGGTTCCCAGGTCTGCTTGGTGGTGGCTTCCAACTAGCTGTGATACTAGGGCTGTTCACATATGACGTCAGCAAAATCTGGGGTTCTTCGGCCTCCTCCCCCTTAACAGCCGCACTGGAGGGGGTCTGGTACTAACGCGCACTGGAGGGGGCCTGGTAGGCCCCCGTAAGATCTCGGAAACTAAGAGGCGTAGAAGAACGCAGTTTAATAAATGGGTGGGGGCTATGGTGAACTACACCATGACCAGTTTTCTTGAGCTAGCTCAATATCTTCAAGGCTAAACGAGGTCATAAAGGTCAAATACTGGCCATGCTGGGGACCGAGTGAAAAATGCCGTGATTATGCGGGGAAAAAGGCGAGAATAATATAAAGGCGGGCCAGGATCATAGAGGGAAAGGTTGTAAAGAACCTCCCCTACAGTTTTGGGCTCAAGGTCATTCAAGGTAATTGACCTATAAGGTCACAATATGGTTTAATACGTATAACGTACAATATGACTAGCACTATAGCAACTGTTTGGCGGGAAATGAGGATTGACCTCTCCCGATGGCATTTGACTTTGACCTTTGACCTTTGCCTTCGCATTGAGGTACCTTAACTATGACGGCATAGTATAATATACGTCAGACCGGGTAACGCCATTTGACCGGAAGCACTGAGGTCAGTGACCTTGAAGGTGCTGATATTACATTGACCTTGTGACCTTTGAACTTGACCTTTATGCGAGGTGACCTTGATATATCACCCTAGTTATATCGCGTTATGACGTCACCACTTGGTCTCCAATGCAAGTGAACTGGTCCGACCGCGTGATTACGGCGATCCCAAAATGCAGGTCTGACTTTGAAAGCCTGTAAGTCACACAATTTTCTACCGATTTTCAAAACTTTTTTCAACGTTCGCCGCGCTATTAAGTTCTGTTAAATGTGGCCGCGTATCATTTTTCGGCTACGAGCGGTTCTCCAGCCACCTGGGAAAAACAGGTGGGGGGCCTCCGATGCCCCCTTCCAGTGCGCGTGTTAAGCTATGTAAATACAGAACGAAAGCTCCGATCCCAAAAACACTTTGTGGATTTAGTACGAACGACCATATCCGAATACATTAGATCAGTATATCATCAAACCTAGTGGCGGATCCAGGACTTCATTTCGGGGGAGAGCGCTAGGGGCTCGAGCACCACCCATCGTTAACTCAGATCAGCCTCTGCCTATGCATTGGCTATTAAAAAGCAAACATTTCGGAGGGAATTGGGCCCCCAGCCCCCTTGTTTCCGCTTCTGGTCAAACCTGTTTTTCACTGATGCAATCCCAAAGTTATGGAGATGCAGGACACAGATGCAGGCATGGCCTGGCATGACCTGACATGAGATGACTAAAACTTAACATGTTGAGAAAAGTTGTGCAATCAAAGATAAGGGGTGCCATGTACGGCGGCATTTTGCACTGCGGTTTTCGGGCGCAGTCGGGGAAAACCTGATGGGGATATTCAAACACTGAGTGAGTGTTAATAGAATGACAAGGGCGCTCAAAGCCCACTGCAAATGGGACGGAATTTTTACGGACGGTTAGCATTCCAAGTTCAGGCAGAATTTACATATAAGCTAGTCTAATAAGATTGTTATAATAGTACAGGGTGAAAAACCAAAGTATAATTAGCTACCACTGGTCATCATAGAATCGGCATTTTTCATGGAAGCTTTTCTTTTTCAATGCCCGTCTCCATGTCAAGCTCTCCTTGCTGTTAATAGTAAATCAGCTTCCCCAAGTCGGATCATTTGCCAAAGGCTTTTCGCAGCAAAATCTCATTGACGCCGGTAATATTTCGACTTCATAAAGTCTCGTGGGAGTGAACTAAGACCCTAAAACAGATGACAGTGCTGACAGCCGATCTGCTTATTTTTCCTTCCTTGGCAGCCGTTGTCCTTCGTCATCGGCTATGGCGCTACGACTGGATCAAGTACTACTACAGCTCGTTTATTATTGTGAGGTTGCCCGTCAAGGACAAGCAACTTTGGGGATATTGCCGCCCCGGTAACTCAGTTGGTAGAGCGTTGGGCTCCGGCCCGCTTCTCAGAAACAGCAGTGACAGTGCATGCCCAGGCTTGGGATCAGTTCCCCTGAGACGCTACGGTGCTCAATAAATAGTTTACCCGACGTAGGTCGGCTGGCGACTGACTGGGGAGAGGGTGACCTGAGCGAGGCGGCCGTCCCTGTGCTTTTGGGACATTAAAGTTTGACTTCTAAATTGACCCTTCATTGTGGGAGTTGCTCGTTCGGGTGGTGGGGTCGGGGTCTCCGTGACAAGTCCCTTGACGATTTAAGTTAGACTCCGACTCCAACAGCCGTACTGGGAGCAGCTTGGACAACATTTTATTAAAAAAGAAAACATATTTCCTGTTCGTACAGCATTGGCACACACTGGCGGACGCAGAGGGGCAGCAAGGGGCCATGGTCCCCCAATATGGCGAAATTTCGGCCGATTTTCTTTAACAAATTTAACCCACGCCCCACCGGGGTCCAGCGCCACCTTGCCCCACCGGGGTCCATCGATGGCCCCCTCTAACTCCGAAAATATGGGCGTTAGGCAAATCTGCGAAGTGCAATAGAAAGCTCGCGTGAATTCGGTAAGAAATTACTTCACATGTTTTAGTGCTCAGGTCAATGGTTTGACCTCCAGAGGTCAAATTAGGTTAAGATCGGCTATTTTCACTCAAATATGCAATGCTTGGCAAACTGGGCATAACTCTTATGCCATTAGAGCTATTGAGATCTGGTAAAGTACATTTGATAGAAATTGTCGTCCTTTGTCCGCTATGTGAAACGTAAAGACCTCCGCCAGTGGTTTGACCTCCAGAGGTCACCTCGTGACCTAAGATGACCTGAGGTCACGAAAGGTCAGAAAGTGACCTTGCCGTATATTAAATGAAAGCCATGACGAGACAAACACGATGGTGTTTGTTTCAGCGCTCTAGCTTATACAGGTCAAAGCTATTGTCAAAATACTGTTTTGACCCCTGGTGACCTTGGATGACCTTGGAGAGGTCAGGGCAAATATGGCCCCTGGAATCCGTGGGGTGTCCAGAACGCTTTTCTGAACAAGCTGAGCATTTTCAATCGCTTTTGTGACTTTAAGATCATAAGACAGCTCTCCTCCATGCTTTTCAATGGGAGGGTCACCTCGTGACCTGACCTCAGGGCACAAAATAAAAAATCCCCGATATACACCTTGTAGACCCCGGAGGGGCATAAAGTGTGGAAGTTTCAAATCGATCGACTTCGAAATGTCGCTCTTAGAGAGCTCTAAAGTTGAAGTGAGGTGACCTTGGTTGACCTCGTCTGGTGACCTGACCTTGGTGACCCGGGGAAACAATTTCGGATGGTGGCAAATGATGCAGTAAGAGATAGAACCCTCAACCGCTGCTGCGCCTCTCGTTTTCTGCTATCCCGAAAAACCTTAGGGGGCCATCACCCGTGGTTAAATGTTTACGATTTCTCCCGAGTGGCCCCCACCCCAAACGGCGCTCCTGCGACCGCCCCTGTTGCCACACAGACTAGTTAACAATCGGTAACACATTGTGCGTATACTAAGGGACGATCTTACCCTGAGGTAGAATTTCCGCACTATTACTAGAAATCTTACAAGCTCGTAACATCTGCTTCAGAAAGCTAAGTCCGAACTTATTTACATCATGTTTTGAGCTCAGAAACATATTCCTAGCGTCTTTCGTACGTAACACATCTGATTCATTTAAAAAGTATTTCGTATTTGAAGAATTTTCTATACTTACTGCCTGGACGCGAATCATTTTTCATGTCATGCTGTAGCGCAAGTTCGTGGACTCCGGACCATCAACACCACGACTTGGACTGAGGTGCTGCTGATCTGAGTCGGCATTAAAAATTAGAGCTAAATGTGGTATACAAAATAACAGCTCACATGGGAAACACTGCAAAGAGGCCGGCATGACCACTTACCTTATTCAGTGTATTCTTGGTAAGTTTCCCCTCAGCTGCGCCTGTTGCTCCCGCTAAAATGGTATAGATGTATCTCACTAACGCACCATAACACTGCTGCACTTCTCACTGGTCATAGCGTATCAGTCGGCGATTGTTTGGTTTCACAACGTTCCGACCTTAAACAGTAACCCAGCCTCCTGCCACTAACAAGCGTAACTGAGGCTGGCGGCCAGCAAGCCCTGCTCCTCCCCGCGGCCAGAGGTGCCCCTCCCCGTCCCCCTCCAGCCACCCCACGCCCCGCGGCGCTGTCCACCAGATGTGCTGGGAGACCCGACGCGGGGAGTTAGCGGCGGCGGCGACAGAAGGTCGCGGGTCGTCACCTCACGTCTCAATCCGGCTGTGGGAAGCCGACTTCCCGTGACCGGGCACCGCCGCCACTGAAATCTGTAACGCCGCCACAGCGTGGGAAGACGGGATCTCGCTTAATTCCGCCTCGGGCTATCAATCAAAGGGAGAGCCGCACGTGGACAGTTTGCACTGATCGTGTGAACTCCAGACCGCTATGTGATGCATGACAGGCTGCTGCGCCACGACTTTGTTTTTAGGAATGAGTAGCTTAATATATTTTCCTTTCAGCACATATCTCACGTAATGGTTTTTGCATTTTGCATTTACCCTCTGTCTTTACATTCCTAAAGGACTCTGGGCTAGAAGTTTCTATAAATCACCCTCCAGTATATATGATGAGGGTGCATGGTGCACCCCAAAGTAGGACTGCCTATGTTCCAATCATAGATGATCCACTGCGAAATTTAAGCAATAGTTTTGTAACCTTTAAATGGTTATTGTAGGCTAAGGATAGGTTATGTTGGGCTATTTTGAAATCAGGTTAGGTTAGATAGGTTAGATTTCTTCACCGCAGTGATACCTTTCACTGCGGGTCTATACTAACCACACCTATACTCTTACTAACAATCTAACTATCCTCCACTCTTTTCTGCGCGGCGGCTGCCCAGCCGGAGAGGGAGCTGCAACTCACCTCCGGGTTGCAGGGTAAATTCGCGGCACCCTGGCCAGGTGTTTGCGCACTTTCTAAAATACGAAATTATTGGTTAACGGTTTTCGGTAACGTATACAAGCGGACATCAACAGCTGACACACAAATTCTAATTCATTTAATTCAATTTAATTTCAACTCTAATTTGGTCTTCACCCAGAATACTTTGATCTGGGGTCTAAACTTATTAAGACCTCCTTGGCTGGCTATGCCATTGCCACGCGTCCATTTGCAGCTAAAATCTTGACCCATTACTTGAATAACCTTTGCTTTAACAGACTAACGTAGCTTGCCCTCAAAATTCTAAATTTCTCCCCACTCTTTGGGCGGGCGGTGCTTCGAAGCCTAATAAAGATTGATGATGATGACCCTCTCCTCAAGACTTTCCCCTTTCATCAATCATCATCAATTTATATCGAACATATCTGGCATGGCATAATCCAACTTTTCACTTGTTCGACCCAAACAACACAATCTACAAATATGTTTCCAGCAATTGGCATCCACCACTTCTCCTCCACCCTCAGCTGCCGCAGAATATCTGATACCTTGTACCGACAGTGGTAATAGTTGGGCTAACTATATTGTTGATGGCGGTTATCACCGTGGGGAGCATCGCCGTTCGGAGCGCGATATACATCATCGGCCCCGGAAATTAGATCGGCAACTCCCAGCATGGCCAGTATACTGGCGGTACGCAATATCCTGGCTGGAAATTCAACCTAACTGCATCGGCCAGCGTCGTTCCCTCCAGATAGACAATGATTGGAGCCGAGACGTATCAGGTGGCGGCAGAGAAATCGCCAGTAACTATTTCGAGAGGCTTTGGATCACCAGCGAGTGGCGAGACAGAACAGTGGAGTGGTGTTTTCACATGATAGCTATGCGATTTTGGACAAATGCACGCATGTAGTTTTTAAGGGATTACTCGTCTGGAGACCATGGTATTTGGTTCTCTTCCTGTATGGGCGAATTCCCATACATATTGTCTTTTATTTGGATTATTATACTTAACCGCGCATCAACCATTGCAAACAGCGAACAATTTCACTTTAATATTAGTGTCTGTCATGCTTTCTGTGGTAGATCGGACTATAAATCTTAATCTCAGATATTTCAGACGATAATCCGAAACTAAGTATACCACTCCGACTAACTCCGCACTGCAAATTGCTTATTATCTTATCATTGCTTATACAAACCGTTCTTTATCATATACCGTCCACTGAAGAGTATCTTGTTTTAAATGTTTCGCATTACGACGGTAGAGGGCAATGTTTATTTCACTTTAATGGTTATTATTATCTCAATGTGAACGCAGGAGTTAGAGGAAAGATTCTCCGTAAAATAGTTGGTATTTTTGACCGGTTAGTCTCTTAACCCTCGCTCCACCGGGGAGGGGACCATCGATGTCCCCCTAAAGTTTTTCGGGATATCAGAAAAACGACAAGGCGCAGCACCGCGGTTGAGGGCTCTATCTCTCACCCGATCATTTTCCCACCGTCACTAAAACATTTTACTCCTGATCACCTAAGGTCAGGTCACCAGGTGAGGTCAACCAAGGTCAACTAACTTCAACGTTTGAGCTCTACAATAGCTACATTTTTAAGTCGATCGATTTTAAACTTCATACACTTCATGATCCCCAGGGTCTACAGAATTTATATCCGGGATTTTCTATTTCGTAACCTGAGGTCAGTTTACGAGGTAACCTCTCCCATTAAAAAAACATGGGAAAAGCTGTCTTATGATCTAAGTCACAAAAATATTGTAAATACTCAGATTGCTCAGAAAAAAAATTCTTGGATACCTTTTCACGGATCTCAGGGGCGATATTTGCCCTTTGACCTATCTGAGGTCATCACAAGTCACCAGGGGTCAAAAGCAGTATTTTGACGATACCGTTCGACCTAACCAAGGTATAGCGCTGAAATAAACGTCATTGTGCATATCTTATCATTGACGTTCATTTGATATACAACAAGGTCACTTTCTAACCTTTTGTGACCTCAGGTAAAATTAGGTCACGAGGTGATCTCTGGAGTTCAAGCCACTGACAGGGGGTCATTATGTTCCACATAGCGAAAAAGGTCTTAAATTTTCCTATCAAATGTACTTACCAGATTGCAATAGCTCTAATGGCATACGAGCTATGCGCAGTTTGCTTAAGCATTGCACATTTTAGTGAAAATAGCCTATCGTGACATTACTTGAATTCTGGAGGTCAAACCATTGACCTGAGCGCTTAAAAATGTGAAGTAATTTTTTACAAAATTCACACGAGCCTTTTAACACACTTTACAGATTTGCGCTTACCCCAATATTTTCGGAGTTAGAGGGGCCTTCGATGGCCCCCGGTGGGGCGAAGGTGGCGCCCGACCCCGAGCGGGGCGGGTTAAGCCACTTATTCCCGCAGCATAGTTAGGATTCCAGCAATACAATCAGATGTAGGTAATTAGGCTCCAAGGCGTAAAACAGCTAGAAGTCAAAATATATCCCGATCAGCATGGCCTGTTTTAGGACTGCCCGTCGAGGGAGAGGCACATGGTTGTGACGGGGAGGGGCGTCATTCGTACCACGGGGTGCCACTTTTGGACGCAAACCTTATCAGGCAAGCACCAAATTCCATTGGGGGGGAGTTGGCCGATATTCACATCCGGGGGCAGATGGGGATGGGGCGGGAATCATAATTTCAGGGGGCTCCATCGATCTTTCACGGGGGGGACGCTGTAAGTATTGTAGGGGGCGCCAAGAGTACATCGGACGACAAATTCGCCCATTACCCCCCCTCCGAATCCATCTAGGCCAAACAGAATATTAATTCCGATTCAGTAGGCATGGGAACTCAGCGGGCAAATATAGTAAATTGCGAACATTCTTTCCGACAAATTTGGGAAAGCCAGTAAGATATCAACTGCATCGTTAGATACCATTCAACTACTTTATGCAGCATTGCTTCAATCCTGATTTGTTATGCGGATTGTATTAGGGAGTCAGAGTCAGCGCTGTGGAGGTGAGTCGGTCCGAGACGGAGTCAGAGTCAGGGTCGATTCAATTCAGTCAACTCCGACTACGCTCCGGATTCTTGAGTCCAAATGGGTCATGAGTTGGCAAGGGCGGACGCAAACCCGAGTTTGGGGAGGGGGCCAAACCCATGTCTGCCTCTCTTCCTGGGAGGAAGTGAAGGTTTTTGCCCTACAGACCTATTGTAAACACCTTTTTCAGTGCTCGACAGACCTAGTATAAGCTACCTCTCCAAGTACATAGTCGCTCTCCAGGCGGGGGTGGGGGAGGGGGTAGGAGCGAATATTTTTTTGCTCTTCAGACCTAGTGTAAACACCTTTTTTTAAATTTCCGGGGTTTGAGGGGGCCAAAAGATAGTTTGATCCCCCTCCAGCGCTTTGGGGGGGCATGGCCGGAATGGCCCCCTGCGTCCGCCAATGTGAGTGGGTTATCATGAGTTGAACAACGGTAGCAGGAGTAGCACAAACGGAATACGAGGACTAGAAGGATGCGATAACTTTACACTCTTCTTACTAGATTCGTCGTTATTCCTACCCACCTCCAAACAGAGCCCCCTGCCATAGCAACGGTCGTGTCCATAGCAACGTTGGCCAGAGTCAGGGGCGGACGCAGACCCGAGTTTTTTGGGGGGGGCAAACCATGTCTGCCTCTCCTCCTGGGGGGGGACGTGTAATTTGGATGCTCGACAGACCTAGTATTAACTACCTCTCCAAGTACATGATCACTCTCCGGGGGAGGGGGTGGGAGCGAATATTTTTTGCTCTACAGACCTAGTGTAAACACCTTTAAAAAAATCCGGCGTTTGGAGGGCCAAAACAGAGGCGTAGGAACCGGGGGGCCAGGGCGGCCACTGCCCCTCCCCCACTTTTCTGTGATGGGCCCCCGCAACGGAGATAAGAATATCAACAACTGTAATATCAAGCAAGAGACTCAAACTGGTCCGATAACTTGCCCCAGAAACCCCTTAAACTTACCTGTACCCCTAAACTAAGCTGAGGTCCTATGAGTCGATTTTAAGGCCCCTGAGCTGTTCGGGTCCCCTGAACTGGCCTCTGATGCCATACGAGCCAATCTGGGCCCCTTGAGCGGAACTGAGAGCCACTGAGATGGTTTGGGCAGCATTAACTGCTCTAGGATCCCTAAGCTGATTTAGGAGGCGTAACCTTGAACGGGGCCCCTTGAGTTAGCCAGACCCTATATCCGCCGACCTGGGGGCCTCTGAACTGAGCTGGGACCGGAAAGTTAATATTGTCCCCTGAACTAATCTGGGTCCCCTGTGCTGCACGGGAGGCCCTAAACTTATCTGGGACCTCTGCACAGTAATAGGGCCCCTGACCTGAACTTGGGATTGTAGGCTTTAAGTGGAACCCTGAACTGTTCTGAAACCCTATATATGCCGACAAGGGGCCCCTGAGCTGATCCGGGCCCATAAGCTAATCTGGTCATCAGAGCTAATATGGGCCCTTGTGTTGAACTGAGGGCCCCTGAGATGGTCTGGGACTCCTATAAGGCTTTACAGCTACTGACCTGGCGGCCGTGAGCTTAAATGGCCTCTTGAGATGTTCTGAGACTCTATATCAGTCACCCTGGGCCCCCCTAAGCTGGGCTGGGCCCTAGGCTAATTTGGGTACCCCTGTGCTTAACTGGGGCCTCTGATCTGCCATGGGGGCCCCTGAACTCTTCTAGGCTCCCTAGGCTAAGCTGGGGGCCGTGAGCTTAAATGGAGCCCCCTGAGCTGGTATGATACGAAACCCTATATCAGCCTATCTGGGGGCCCCTGAGCTGAGCTGGGCCCCCAAAGCTAGTCTAGGCCTTAAGATAGTCTGGGCACCCCTTTGCTTAACTGGTCGGCCCCTGAACTGGTCTGGGACCCCTGGGCTGAGCTGGGTGCCATGAGCTTAAATGGCCTCTTTAGCTGTTCTGAGACCCTACATAAGCCACCCTGGACCCCCCTAAGCTGAGCTGGGGCCCTAAGCTTATCTAGGTACCCCTGTGCTTAACTGGGGCCTCTGAGCTGGTATGGGGGCCCCTGAACTCTTCTAGGGTCCCTGGGCTAAGCTGGGGGCCGTGAGCTGGTATGAGACGGGACCCTATATCAGCCGATCTGGGGGCCCCTGAGCTGATCTGGGCCTCCAAAGCTAATCTGGGGCCCCCTGTGCTGAACAAGGGCCCTGAGCTAGTCTGGTGCCCCTGAACTGTTCTACCGTCACTGAGCTAAGCTGGGATCCGTGATCTTGAACAATACCCTTGAGCCGTTTTCAGACCCTACATAAGCCGACCTGGGGACCTCTGAGCTGAACCGGATCCTTAACCCATTAACGCCCAGCGGGTCATTTTTGTCCTCTGACTTTGACAGGCTGCAGAATCGGTACCAGTGAAGTAATCTTCATGTTTATGATATGTATGTGTGTTTCAGAGCGTGGATAAGCTGGAAAAATGTATTTGAAAATTCTAGGTTTTTATGAGACGATTTTGGTGGAACTTATTTTGGCGAGGTTTTGGTCAGCGTGAGAGAGCTCGGCAAATTTTGTATTTCGCAATAACATATGGAAAGCTGAAAAGGTTTTGCATGATTGACATTAAGCCAAGACCACTAGGAGTCAGATGGTGAAGAAGCAGTAAGATTTTCTTGAACGGCTTTGCCATGAGACATCGTGAAATATGAAGCGGACAAAAATGACCCGCTGGGCGTTGCGGACATCTGCGGGCCGCTGAAAATGAGGAAAAGGATGTGTCCTGTCCTCCCGTCTGGTGCGTTAGGTGCATAATGTTACCTAGAGGGAAGGGAGGCATTGTGGGTCCTGCGAATGCAGGGTTGCCAGTTTAGATATTTTTCATCAAATTTGAAGATTTTTAGAGCAATGTCGATACCTTTGGAAACTTTGAAGTTCATGAAATGCTTCCTAACGTTTTCGGGTTCTGTCTTGTTTTGGGAATGATTATCACATATTTTTAACGGAAACATGCAAGATGGTTCCAGTATTTTGTAAAGGCGTTATTAAATACAATTTTCAGGGGTTTTGAAAACTTATCGAAATTTTAGCACTGACTTCACTGTTAAGCTAGCAGAGCCTTGTCTTTTCCCCTTGATGGATTGTGTGTAGTGGATAGAGAGGATAGGAAACAGTAGCGGATTGAGGACTTCATTGGGTGGTGGGGGGGAGGGGTTAGGGATTGTCCACTACTGATTGAAAGCCAATGACCAGCTGACAAAATGAGTTAGAAATTATCGCGGCCGCCACGCTGGTTTGTTTTGACAAGATGGTGTAGTGTCAAACGTCCGGAGCAGTTTGAAATGGGTGAAGGCATGGGAAGTTCTAGAACTTCTGTCTAAAACGCAACTAGCACTATTGCGGCTTGGTTCTAGTCAAGTGAAACTACCATGAGTGAACATCCCAGGGAGGAGGAGGGGTCAAGACCCGCCTGGATTTTTTGTCTCCCACAGACTTTGTCTAGGGCTTGGGTTGCAGTGCTAGCGTTAAACCATCCAGAACCCCTCCTGGATCAAGAAGAAATCTCCAGCCATGGAGACATAAATATATCGAAAGCATAGTTGTTAGCAATGCCACAGATCAAATGTTTTGCAGGAAAAGAAGCAAAATAAGTGTTTTAAGTGCGCAAGATAGCGGAGCGGATCAGGTGCATATCATCATCATACCATCACAAAATACATTAGTCATGAGGATGAGAAAGATGATGTGCTGACCAGCGTTACAATGACCAGTGGCGTGCCTGGAAATGTGGAGGTTCACATTGATGCAACTATGGAGCGCGCTACTTGCTCCAAAGAAAAGTTGGAAAGATGGAAATGGACCCGTTTGGAGATTTGGAGATTAATCAAGCAAATGTACACCGGGTGGGGGGAGATAACGGATTGAGTTTTCAAAACTTTTCATCTCTATGCTGAATATTACGATTACTCGTAAAAAGCTTAGTGAGCATCAGTCACAAAGTCTGGGAGGCAGAGGAGGAAGGGGGTAAAAACAAGAGAAACGGTTTCTAAAAACCTTTGATATTCAAAAAATTTCTTAAAATACTATGATGTTCACAATTTTAGTCTATCCCCGCAAATCATCAGTCTAGGTTAACCACTATTGTATACTATTTGCAAATGCAGTTAGTGTTGTCTTTAATTAAACCTTAAGAACATAAAACTGTCTAAACATTTTACTATGGCCAATATACAAGGGGAAATAAAAACACTTCACAAAACTGCAGTAAAAGCGATGCGCATTGGGCCGCTGAGTGCGGTGACTGCGCCGCCCGGAAGCCGGCCGCGCAGTGCCAGCCGATGTCCCAAACGCCCAGCGGGTCATTTTTGTCCGGTGTCATATCTCAGAATCTAAAAGTGATATCGATTTAAAACTTTCGGGACATCTTATTGGGCATATTCTAAACATAGGAAAACATTTGTTTTGCCAGTTTGAAAGCTGGAAGTAGGTGCGGGCGTTAATGGGTTAAGTTAATCTGGCACCCTGTGCGAATCTGGGGCTCCCCTGTGCTGAACTTCTAGGGGCCCTGTGCTTATGTGAGGTCCCTTGATAAGCTGGTCCCGAGGCCAATGCACTGGTCTGGGCGCCCTGAGCTGACTGATCTGGGTTCCTGGGGCCTGGTCAGGACCTTGGGGCCCTCCAAGATAATTTCGCGACCCCTGGGCGGCATAGGCATAGGAACCGTGGGTCAGGGGGATACTACCCCCTTTTGTGGTGGCCCCCGCAACGAATATACAAATATCAGCAACTGTAATATAGAACAAGAAACCCAAACGATCCCGATAGCTTGTCTGGGAAAGTTCCAGTTCCGTAGTACGCCGCGTGCAAGCTCCTGGAGGTGGAGCGCTTCGTGAAAAAGGCCAAGGCACCTATTACCCGCGTGTTTCCAAATGAGCCCCGAGAACTGGATCCAATCAAACTCCATATCATATCAATCCCAACACAAAGCATGCATCGGACACGCACCCCGCACAAAATACTGAGCAACAGTCGTCCCTGAGCCATCGAAAGGCGTGACGAGGCCGGCCGTGTTCTACTACGAAATGAAAAAAACAACAACACGGAACTATCCAATGAAAGGAAACAGCGGAAAATAACGTAAGAAGTCATGTATGGAAATACTTGGTGCATGCTGGTGTGTCAATATATGAAAAATTGAAAAAGGAGATTTTTCCCCATGATTTCCAGTTCAATTATGGTCTAATGAAAAATAATCAAAGCCAAAAATAGTCTAGGTAGTTTTAGCTATCCCGTTTTCGACTGAAAAATGCATTTCTAGGTCAATGGGGCATTCAAACCATTTTCACTAAGAGCATTGCTCTTTATGTTTGCAGATGTTTCGACTTTTTATCGCATTTACAAAAAAGTATCTAAAAAGGCACAGACAGTGCCCTGGTATCAAACGATCACACTTCTCTATGCCTAGATAGCTTCGAATCACCTATTTCATGACACAAACGAGACGAGCTATTTGGGTCATTACGGACTCCTTCTTTACAGCAGCAGGAATTGATTCAGGGAAAGGATGGTCACGGTAAGTCTAGCTATCTTTCAAGGCCTAAAATAGAGTTTGAGATTGATTGCAAGTTCCATATATTTGATCGTCAACTTTGTGATGCCGAGGAGGTCCTGCTTGCTGTTGATCCTGAACATCAGTTTGGTGTGCTGAGCCCATCGCCTGATAAAACCATTCCTCTTCCAGCACGACAGACATAATTGACTGCTGCCATTTGCTTTACAGACGTGGCAGCTACAGCCATGGCCTGCGTGTGGCAGACGCAGTGCTCTACGTCCATGGGCTTCCCCATGAACCCCGGGAACTTGGATTTGATCAAGCAGCAGGTGATGATAGGCTCGGTGACCCCGTCCCAGTCAATCATATTTTTGAGAGTGGTCATCTGAATGTTGACGTTGGGCAGGGTCCGCAGCCTGAGAGAGGTGTTCCCCACCTCCTGCTCCCCTCTGATGGAGATGATCTTGTGGAAAGTGGTCCCCCTCTCCTCCGCCTCACTGCAGAACATGCCATGTTCATCAGGATCTCCTCGGAGTGAGCGAACCATTCAGAGGAGCACACGGTCGGCATGATAGTCAATTGCACCATCTAGGGCTGGATCCCGAGGCATGAGAGTTAGGATAGGATGTTTCTGGAACCGTCTACCAAGTTGTTGATAACCTTCATCTGGAGTCAGTAGGGAAATTGGAACTTGGAAGGAGATTGTCGCTATCATTACGAGCCTTACTTTTCCTACTGACTACAGGTGTAGACCAGCAACGCCTGGCTGGACAGCCCTCGGAAAGTCATGTTCGAGCTCTTCTGCTTTCGTACCCAGCCCAAGGTGGTGCAGTTGAATGCCATGCCCACCGTGTGCTCCTCTTCAATGTTCATTCACACCGAGGCGATCCTGATGACATTGCTCTGCAGCGAGGAGGAGGAAGTTCGTCTTTGCCAAGATTATCTCCATCAGAGAAGAGCAGGAGAAGGAGAGCACCTCCCTCAGGCTGCGGATCATGTCCTGCCCAAACACACAGGCGTCTGCCCTCAACACTATAATCGACCGGGAGACCACCACCAAGTTTATCATGACCTGTAGCTTGACCAAGTTCAAGTCGCTAGAGTTCGTGGGAAAGCACATGAAGGTAGAATACTTCTCCTGCCGCCCACACATAGGCCATAGAGAGAGAAAGCTGTAAAGGAAGTGACAGCTGGAGCCAGTTCAGTCTGTAATGCTGAGAGGAGGGATGGATTCATCTGCCAAAGGGTATAGCACCTCGAACCGGTGCTCAGGATCAAAGCTGGGCCTCGTCGGCATAATAACAATAATTTTTGGGGCTTATCGACGCACCAAATACCAGGGTTATATGGCGTCGCAAACTCTTTCCCTGTTGAAGGGGTTTCTTGGGAGCCAAATTGCTCTTGCACAAGGAACCTGCCGGGCCCTAAACCCGGGTCGGCCACGTGGAAAGCCAGGCTGCTAATCACTATAACACCATGCCCACACCTCCTCGGCATCACAAAGCTGACCATCAAGTATATTGCACTTGCAGTCATACTGGAACTCTGCATCTTAGGCATCAAGATATATGTATAGGCTGATTTAGGGTTGCGGACCAAAGTAGGTAAGGAAGAAGTTCGTATGCCTAAAGTACGTACGCAAAAGTACGCATGGTTAAAGTACGTCGAGATAAAGTACGGCCGTGTATAATAATCTTAATGGAAAAAGTTCGTATGGAAAAGTTCGTACGGGTTAAAGTACGTAGGGGTAAAATGTTCGTAATGTAAGAAGTTCGTACGGGAATGTTCGTAACGTAAAAAGTTCGTATGGAAATAGTTCGTACGGGTTAAAGTACGAAGAACTAAAATGTTCGTAATGTAAGAACTTCGTAAGGAAAAAGTTCGTACGGGTTAAAGTACGTAGAGGGGGGGGCATTCCACGACATTTCAGCACAGGCCTTACACCTTTGTCTCCGATAAAATATGAGTATAAGGTTATCGGCAGAGGACACACAGAATAACTGACGCATATAGGAACTGAGATCTGCATGGGACGCTTTTTCAGCCTCCATCCCGTTCTCTCCAGTTTTTGTTCTGTTCCAATCCCTTCCATTCCAAAAATGTCAATAAAGTCGGTCCCATTCCGTCTCATTACATCATTTTTCCTTGAAACCTGGCCGAAATTTCGTTCCATTCCACCATGTTCCTAATGATCCCTGGGAAATTTCGTCCCATTCCGTTCCATCTCTGCAAAATCCTATCCCATTGCGTTCCATTCCTGTTCCATGCAGAGCTCTGGTGACAAAACCAGCTCGGAAGTGCCAACCTCTACTGCATCGTACGATGACATTGGTGGCGCACTAGAACAACAGCCTACGCGAGTCTGGCTTTTCCCCAGTCCGGTCAAATTCTCTCGGCAGGGAAAATTTCCGAGTTTTAATGCCAACGGGATCTAAATATCACAAGCTTCTTTGTTTCCAAAGAGGATGCATAAAAACAGAATCTGAACTAAAAAATATGTTTCAAAGGGCTCATACGGTCAACGAAATACGACACTTCATGGAATAACCCACCAAAACGATGGTAATTTCAGAGTTCGTTAAATTTCTAACGGGGAGGACACAGCTGTTGTGATCATACGGGAAGAAGTTTTAAGGTATCATGACAGGAATGTATAGTTTTGCTTAGGTACTTTTGGCATACGAGTTTCATACCCTACGTAAATTTGCTTACAAACTTCTACGTAGGTACGTACTTTTGCGTACGTACTTTTGACATAACAGTTTTATACCCTACGTACCTACATATATTTGCTTACGACCGTATGCCTACGAAGTTTATCTATGCGTACTTTAGTCATACGAACTTTGGTCCGTAAATGCGGATTTATTGTGATCAGCCTTTACCTGAATCAATAGCTTCTGATGTAAAGAAGGGATCCGTAATAAAATTAATAAATGTTCCCATTTGTTGTCATTAAATAAGTAAATACAAGTTGATTAGGCGAAGTAAGGCTAGTTGGTATCAAAGCATTGTTTGTAGTTTTCTAAACAGTTTTTGATTTGATAAATATGATGAAAACGACCTAAGCATCTGTAAATGTAAAAAAACGTGTTGGTGGTAAGACATGGTTGAAATCCTCCAAAAGAGCAAAAAAATGTATTTCTTATTTGAAAAAAATATGGGTAAAAAGCCAAAAAAAAATTTATTTTTATTTTTACTATGATTTATTAGATCATAATAGGTAACCGTGAAGTCATAGGAAAAATTTAATTTATCAATTTTTCATATATTGACAGCCTAGTGTGCATGCGTGCCTTGTTAAAACCAACCGAGCTATCAAAAATTGTTCATAATTATGGGCCCCCTTGGGCTGAGGCCCCCCTTGAGGTGGCCCCCTCTAAGGTTGGCCCCTCACTTTTCAAACCCTTCCTACGCCCCTGGGCCAAAAGATAGTTTGGCCCCCTCCAACGCTTTGAGGGGGCCATGGCCGGAATGCCCCAGCCCCCCCCCACCCACCCTGCGTCCGCCAATGGCCAGAGTCAACAACGACTATTTTTTAACTCACTACGTGGAGAGTTATTGAGGCGTGGCTTGTGTTATTCGAGGTAGCGACTGTTAAAGAAAGTGAATGATGGGGTATAAGGGACGCAAGCTGGGCGGCATAACAGTGTTTTCGTGATTTATGAAGAAATACGAGGCTTACACATATTTTGAAGATATGACAATGAAAAGTATGTATGTAAGTGAGGACGCAACGTAAGCTCAAACAGAAACAAGGTGTTTCTTCTTGTTGGGTAGAGATTCACAAACGTTTGGTCAGGACCCGCTTGGGGTGACGGAGCTTGTCTATTTGGGTCACGAAGGCATATCAGATTGAACAATGGTAGATTTGAATTTAAACTAAGACTAATTTGATGCTAGCAGCCTCCATTGATTTAAAATTTGCAGGTCTATGTTACTCACCTCCAATGTAGTTTTTGAGAGATGGATACATGTTGAATGCCGAACACATTGCCGCAACGACAGAGCTCTTCGGGCTGGGGCCTTGACACTCTGGATATATATTTTGTGAGAAAAAAATCCGACGTGTTTTGCAAAACTTTGAAGGATATTAACCCACGCCTACCGGGGTCTGACACCACCTTCGCCCCACTGGGGCCATCGATGACCCCCTCTAACTCCGAAAATATGGGGGTTAGTGCAAATAAAGCTCGTATGAATCCAGTATGATTCTACGCCCCATGTTTAAGCACTCAAGTCAATGGTTTGACCTCCAGAGGTCAAGTTGGGTCACGATAGGCTATTTCCACTAAAATATGCAATGCTCAAGAAACCTGCGCATAGCTCTCATGCCACTAGAACTATTGAGATCTGGTAAAGTACATTTGATAGAAAAATGTCAGGGCTTTCTCCCGCTATTTGGAACATACTGACCCCCCGCTAGTAGCTTGATCTCCATAGGGCACCTCTTGACCTAACATGACTTGAGGTCAAGGGAGGTCATAAAGTGATGAAGGTGAATATCAAATGAAAGCCAGCGATGAGACATACGCGTTGACGTTTAATAATTGCTCTAGCTTGATTATGTCAAAAGTTATTGTCAAAACACTGATTTTGACCCTGGTGATCTGTGGTGATCTCACATAAGGTGCATATCGGCCCTGGGATCCATAAAAAGTGGCCAAAAATACTCTTGAGGGAAATATGAGAATTTGCAATCATTTTGCGACTTTTAGATTATAAGACAGCTTTTCCCATGCTTTTGCAATGGGAGAGGCCACCTCGTGACCTGACCTCAGGTTACGAAATAAAAAACCCCGGATATGCAATGTTTAGACCCTGGAAGGGGTCATCAGTTGTACATGTTTTCAAATCAATCGGCCTAGAAATGTTGATATGATAGAGCTAAAAGCTAAAGTGAGGTGACCTGGTCTGACCTCGCCTGGTGACTTGATCTAGCGGGGCTCGGGGTAAAAAATTTCAGGGATGATGAGAAAATTATGGGGTGAGAGTACGATTCCTCAACCGTGGTTCTGCGCCTCGTAGCTTTTTTCTGTTATTCAGAAAACATTAGGGGCGCATCGATGGCCCCGGTGGGGCGAGGGTTAAAAAATTCTCAGTCATACTTAAAAAAACGAAAGTCATTCCTGTCAGCGTATCGGTGTGTATCATTGTATATATTCAGCAATGATGGCAGTGGCGGATCCATGAATCAGTTTCGGGGGGAGGGGGCTAAGGGACTGGACCCTCACACGCCGGTACTTCGGGCAGCTCCTCGCCTATGTATGAGCTAGGGGGCTCAAACATTTGGGGGAGGGGTTTGAGCCCCCTAGCCTCCTTGGATCCGCCACTGGATTGTGGCTATTAAAATAAAGAGTCAAATAGCAATGGAAAACTTTAAAAACATTTGATGTGAAAATCACAAGCAACAAATCTATTAATTTATTTGTAAAGCAAATGGAATAAAATTGAATAAAATAGTATATAGAAAATTTAATTTCGCTCTCGATCTCCGTTTTCATTGTGGAGAGTGATATTTCTGAGACAGTGTGCCAGGTACAATCAAGACATTGGAAAACAATTATATTTTTTCTCTATATTGTAATCCATTTTCAAGAATGAAGTAATGCAATCTTCGAAAAAGAAGTCACCATGCCACGAGGGCTAGCGATCACTGTTGTGTGGGAAAACAAAAGAAACAAGCAGGAGGGAATGTCCGACCGGATCCCAGGCGGTGGTGGGTGCGGAAAGAGTCCATGCGGTTCCGGGATATCATTCAAAGCCTAAGATTATATCTGCCACTTTAATGTCAAAATTATTTCTGTAACTTGTTTCGTTTAGAAGTTCAAAACATGCCAATTCAAGAAGGTGACCTTTGGTGACCGCTGGAAACAATACTTTTGACCTGACCGCAAAAATCGCTGTCCGAAAAGTCCCAAATATTATAGAATATGTGTATTTGCATCAATAGCAGCTTCAATGAACTAGCAAGGTCATATTATACATCATTCGATTCCAAGTGAATCACACCATGGTCAAAGCAGCCGTCGATATTGGACTGGCAACAGCAATTCTGGGCATTTAATGTAGCAATGGCTATTTTTCTCTCTCTCGTAGCGCTGGTTTCTATTTGGGCCAAATAGAAACCAGGCAAATTATTTTCGGAACTTGATCTAGCTCTGCCAGGACACAAGTCACGCTCTGTCATCATCGAAAACGCATTTTGGTGGAACAAGATGGCCTTACATGAGCTCAGAGATTACATCATTACTTGTTGAATTGAACTGACCTGATATCGAATTTCAGTACAAGTTGTAATATTTAACTGCAAGCAGAGAGCCATGATTCTCATTCAAATCAGTTCGGAATCGTTTGCGAAAAAGTCGAGCGAGTCACTCCGGGCGGTGAGTGGTTAAAGAACGATGTTGAGATCCTAAAATTAGTCGTAACAGGGGTTGGAGTACACTGGAGGCCATAATTTTCAGAATCTGTAGCAATAGTTCTCAAACTAATAAGGCACACTTACAACAAACGTCAGCCATTCTTAACTGACTTCATCTGTGCAAAATTCCGCCACGACGCTTATTGGAGTTCGGCTCATGAGCCATTTGTCCTTTGGCGGTGTAAATTGGTTCACTTCCCTTCGCTGCTAGAGTGAGACGTGAATATGTTGTGCAGCTTCGGTCAGACGACTGCCAGTAACTTACGGGTGTGTAATAATGTCACGTAATAGTATTGAAACGTTTATATTTTCTTGCACTTAAAGCCCTTGAACGAGCAACGCGTGTAATAATCAGTATAATAGTTGTTCCTTTTCCGTTCATATATTCCCCACCTGTGTACAAAAACACCGGAGTGCGCTATATGGTGTACTAACCAATTGTTCTGTTTGTTGGTATTCAAATAAAACGTTGTCAGGTATTTGAAACTGAAAAGTAGATGAACTAATACCGTGCTTATCTAACACTGCTAAAAAAAACATTTTTAAGGAAATGTGCCACTTTTATCATGAGTTTTGCATTGACATATATGTTTGGTAGGGCGTGTTGCGATACCATGACTGACAAATTGCACTTCAACCAAAGTTCACTGTATTGTATTTTCACACAATGTGTATTGTACAACAAAGGGAATTAAAACCCTTATTCAACAAACTGAAAATGATTTTTTGTTCATTTGCTTGCATCAATTCGATCAATATAAATCCTAAAATATTTCCACTCTTTCAAAGTATCATGCTAGCGAGCGAGCCACCCTTGATTCATGCCTGCTGTACTTAATTTACCTGTTTCGTATGTCAGTAACCTCCAAAGAGACGATATAAGTATTTCTGTGATCAAAAGTGACATACATAAATTTCAATACCATCCTTACCATAGGGATTGAATTTCGGGGGACTAGGGAGTAGAAATTTAGATGACGCACTGTCTTTGCAAAATGAGTCAATGTTGTTTCTATAATCACGGTTAGTATTTTTACACGAAAAACGTAGTTTTGATGATGCCCTAATTCGATTGAAAAGTCAGTATTTTTGCTCCTATTGAATTACAGCGTGAACATAGGATATTTTCAAGATTGTCTGACTACTTTTGTCATAACAACTGTTTGACATTAAACAAGTGGGATATTTCGTATTGATTAGCTTCTCTCATACACACCACCACTGGCTATTGGAAACAAAATATCGAGTAAGCTGAAGGTCCCAGGGGCTGATCCAAAACCTGCCCAATCCCAAATATCGAAAACAGATGTATCAGGCTTAGGGGCAGATCCAGCTGGTCAGTTTGGGGAGCCCAACCTGTGCCGTGGAGAAAAAATTAAATAGTTCAACTCCGGGAGTGCCCCAGCCCATGGTGACCCATGCTAACGGTTAGTTTAAAAACGCTCATTTGGTGTAAATATGGCACACAGGCGGACGCAGAGGGGTTCAAAGGGTTATGGCCCCTAAATGATTAATCGAGGGCTATTTTTTTAAACAAAAAACACTATGTTTTTTACTATCTTTCCTCAAGGTGCCCCTCCCCCTAAACGTCGCTCCTGCGACCACCCTTGATATGACACGTATGCACTCCTGCCTTCACTAAATATTAACATACATGACTTCTAGCGTTCTTTATCACCGTTTTCATTCAATGAATAGCCCCATGGTGTTTTTTTCAGCCCGTAGTGGAAGACTGCCAGTCTCGTCACGCCTGTCGATGTCCGACGGACGTCTGCTGCTCGGCGTTTCGTGCGGGATGCGTGTCCAAATTTGTGCTCTGTGCTGGGAGTGGTCTGGGCTGGAGTTTGATTGAGGCCAGTTTGTTAGGCCCATTTGGAAGCACTCGGGTAGTAGGTGCCTTGGCCTTTTTCATGAAACGCGCCTCGTCCAGGGTCTTGCACGGGGCTTACTACGGAAATTAAACTTTCCCTGCAAACTATCAGGCCCGTTTGGGTTTCTTGTTTATGATGCAGTTGCTGATATTTTTATATCCATTGCAGGGGTCCACCGTAGAAATGTGTAGGGGGCAATGGTCCCTGCCTCCCCACAGTTCCTATATCCATGTTCCACATTTAAAGAAGTGCCTTGTGAACGGACACACACGTTTAAATCTATTTTTTCTGACGGACACGTCCACTGGACATAAATATATGTATAATTGTCAACTATAGCCATCACAGGCATCTCTCTACATTTCCTGGCGGAAGTATGGCAGCAGCAGACTGACCAGAGCCGGGGATGAGTGGCTGGGCCGCTGGACAGTAGAGGAGCACTCCTGGCCGATTTCGAGTGGTCTGGGACAGCGCTGTGGTCACCAGCAGGCGCAGCTGGCGTCATCCGGCAGAAATGACACGACCACGCTGTCCGACGGTGACATCACCAGAACCGCCGCCACGTGGTGCAGCGCTGCCGTTTGTCTAAAAGGCTGAATGCCTTCTGGAGTATGGAACAGGAATTTAGGTGATAACTGGTCACAGCGACGTACCAGGTGTCTGTCGGGGGAAAGAAGAAATCGTCAAGAGATGGAAGATAGCTTTGGATGTTTAAATAATATAAATGTAATCACCAGGTACTACTGAACCAGAGAAAAACACGTTCTGACCATTGTGTTGACAAACAGTTCCATCCACTCGTTCATCAACAAGACTTCTTTAACGTGCAATGACCATGCTTACAAAGTGTTCAATCTCGCTGGCGTCGTGGATCCAGTCGTCTCCGTGAACACAACTTGATCATATGGCTACACATATTTAGGCACATCTATCATTTGCCAACTAAGATATTCAGGGCTGGTTTATAATGTATGTACATAGACTTCACATGATTATACATTATCTCCAACAGCTTTCTTGCCAATTTCCTCGATGCAGAACAAGAGAACTTGCAGACTGCACGGGGAGCGGCAACTCATCTGGGCCGTCAGGCGCCGTCTGTTCTGCAGAAGCGCCATTCGTGCAACATGCGTGAAGGCCAGGGTGGTCCTTGTTTCGCCATCACCGCCAGCGTTGCCAAATGAATTCAAAGATGATGGCGCATTCCAGGAGTCTAGACAGCCTAATAAGCTCAATTGAGAGCGCTTCAAATATATCCAGGAACTATGATTATTGGTTATGAGGGTTGCGGAATGTGACACAAGATGTTTATTTGGCATTAGACAATTCTATTTCGGCACCGCCTAAGCTCTTTTCGCATCAAACGCCGCCTGGGGTCCGGTCGGACCCTCACGATCTAAAAATACCGGAGGGTATACGGAAAAATTAAAACGAGACTGGAAGTATATTACCTTCTTCTTCTCTCAAGCCTATTTGGAAACGCATCCGTTGACCCGGGACGTCATAAAGGGCCAAAATGGGTAAAGTTTTGACCCATTTAGGAAATCAATCATAAGTCAAGAACCATTAGAACTATAAAAATCAAAAGGTATCAATGAATTTGTCCTGACCCAAGGATTCAAATAAAATGTAAAGTTACATTGAAAGGTCAAGTGATGACCTTTGCCTCAGGCCAGGGTCAAATAATGACATCTTAATGTCATGCTGCACATCATTCGAATCCTTAGGTCCTACTCACCACTATGATACGAAATGTATTGTATCTATCTCTTTAAAAATATAGGCACGAACAATTCGAAAACCGCGATATTCGGTGACTTCTGGTGGCCTTGGCATTAAAATCACCTCACAATTGATGCCAACCAACAGATAACTCCTTTCCAAAGCTTTCCAATGATGTTTGGAAACCTAATCTAGTTATTCTAGAAGCCGAGTTACACCCCGATTTTTTCAGCCTGATTTTAGAAGACCATTATCACTTTACATAGGTTTAGAAATGACGTCATAACTCGTTGAGCTTACCAGAACTAGTGACAATCTTTGGTAATAATTTTTTTAATTGATCACCCTAGAGATGTGCAAAGTGACGCACCTCTCATTTAAGTAAACTTGGAATTATTTGCTAAAGGCCAAGGGGTCCGATCACCTTTCTCCCCCAAGGCAGTGAAGGGTTAACCACCTATTCGAGCTTAACGAGCCTTTAGAAATATTATCAGATTAATTATTTACAGGTACGCCTAACATTGTACCGGGGGGCAGTGTTTGGATTTAAAGCATCCCCTCAGTGGGCTTAGCTTTCTTAGATTCTGGTCATTTGAATGTTGCAGTGTTAAAGGGAATGTGGCACCTTCATAACGTGATTTTAACTGAGATAGCCAAGTTGTAAAGCAAGTCGGAAAACCCGGTACTCAATATATAATTTGTCTTTGAACTCGAGATTTCCTTAGAAAAGGCTAAAACCTACCTGCAATGTACCCTCATGTCCCTTAGCAGAGGCCACAGTGTCATGACTGTTGGTGTGACGACATATGCTGACGTCACGATGAGCATCAGCCAATCAAAGCCCTTGAAGCGTTTTGAGTATGGTGGTGGTTGCCAGATCATGACATCATCCAAGGCAGATATTTAATTCTTTTCCTAGAGGAGCATTTTAAGAATAAGAATATTGAGCTTATTGTACATTTTTCAGAGAAATCATGAGTGGTTTCATTATTTTCGGCTAAAAGTGCGCCTAATTACACTAAATTCCAGAATTCAAAATTCCAGGACTAAATTCCAGGACCAAAGTGCCACATTCCTTTAACTATTCCAAGCATCATTCCACATCGGATCGACGAGATGATAAAATTCCACGTCACATATTTCTTTTGAACGTCGTCCAGGGAGTTCTCTGGAATGCAGATTTACGCCACCATATTTAGAGCTTGGCTCGTTCAGCGGTTATTTCGTTTCAATCTCCGGCATGGCGGCAATGTAGAACAATGGGTCAGAGGTTCACTGGCAGATCCAAGTGGGGGGGGGGGAAGGGGCCGTGGCTCCTCAAAAGAAAAAATAGTATCCTTTGGCAGCCCCCCTCCCTCAAAAGGAACCAAATTTTAGCCGTGCTTCTTTGAGAATGCTATGTTTTCACGATTTCTTCTGGATTTGCCTTCCCCCAATGTTGGTTTGGCGCCTCTAAAAATTGTTCCTGGATTCGCCAATACAACGGCAAGATGGCTCCATAAGCAACTCCCTTCTTCTCACCATTCTAACTTTCCTTTTAGCTGTATTAATCACTTCTTCCCCGAAAAAAATTGATCAGCTTTTGTATACTAATCTTATAACGAGGATCCGAATTGATAGTAGTTTTTGGGCGGTAGCTTGTGGGTAAGATACGGTATGTACGGTTTGGATGGCACGTATGATTTTCGAATTTCCTTGCCTTTGAATTGGTATGATTAGGATCAAATTTTCTGTCGGCTGGCTCGAATCACATTTTGACGCCGCTGACGCGGGTCCATTCAAGTCATGGATGGAAATCGGGGGGGGGGTTGGGGGTCAGGACCCTCCAGATTTTGTGTCTCCCATAGGCTTTGTATAGGGTTTGTATTGCCGTGCCAGCGTTAACCCACCCAGGACCCCCCTGGATCGAGAAAATATATCCAGCCATGATTTAAGTCACCGAGGGCGCACCGGAGTCCATATCTTAAAGGGAATGTGGCACCTTGGTGGAATCCTGGAATTTAGTATAATTAGGCGTACTTTTAGCCGAAAATAATGGAACCACTCATTATTTCTCTGAAAAATGTACAACAGCTAATTTTTTTCCAAAATACTCCTCTAACAATATCTGCCTGTGGATGATGTCACGATCTGGCAACCACTACCATACTTGAAACGCGTCAAGGGCCTCAATTGGCTGATGCTCATCGTGACGTCAGCTATATGTCGTCACACCAACAGCCATGACAACTGTGGCCTGCTGCTAGGGGTACATGAGGGGTACATTGCAGGTAGGTTTTAGCTTTTTTCCACGGAAATCTCGAGTACCAAGACAAATGAGATATTGGGTACCGGGTTTTCCGACTTGCTCTACAATTTGGCTATATGGGTTAAAATCGCGTTCTGAAGGTGCCGCATTCCCTTTAATGCGTTGCCGAAGGCAGTTCCGAGGAAATGACGGGACAGGCTCGAGCCCCCTCAGTCCCCTCCCAAATGAGGTCCGAGATCCGTCACTGCCCACAAATATTCAAATTAGCAATATACCTACCTTACTCCTACCACGGTGCAGCTCGAGCTGGGCTACCTGAGATGCACACCTGTCAGGGTTCAAATCTCAGCATCACCAATCAAAAAGTTCTCGCACGGGTTTTGTCTGAGAAGCTCTTTGTGCAAAAGCTCTCGGAGTGGCAGTCTCCTGACACCGATTGCACGTGTCATAAAACCATTGAGAAGCTGCTGGGCAAATGCAGGCCTTTAAGGTTCTTTTTCGCAGCAGTGCTTTACACCAGGCTGAAATCGAACACAGAAGGTTCTCTTCAGCAAATGGCGCAGCGGGACCCTCTAGCCAGAATCGACCACGAAGCCCAGCTGCCGGAGGCTATATCAGCGACACAGACAACACAAGTTTCGAGTGCACTTCTGTTAGAGTATTATAGCCTCCAGGAACAAATGGGAACGACCACGGCTGCTGACGACGACCCAGTTATTGGGTTTAAACGGAATTGGCGCGTCTGACCAGAGATGGGAGACGTGCAAATGTCCACTAGGATTTTCCATTCCTTCACCTTACAATTAACCACTGCGGGTATTGGGCAAAAGCAAGGAGAGCACAGGTTTTATGTAAACTTGAGAGACTATAAAAAAACAGACAATATGTTGTCATTTATCACAGCGAATAAGTAACAGGCAGGGTTGGGAGGTCTGCTATTTGCGGGCTCTCCAAATAACGGTGTAGCGGTAGTGGTTTCTATGACCAAGAAGTAGCATGGTAGTGGGTAGGGGAGTACAAAAATCAAAACTTGTAGTGCTAACGAAAGCATGTTAAGAGGTCAGTCACTCCAAACAATTTAGGTATGGAAATCGAAAGACATGATTTTTTTTCATAAAAAGCAGAACGAGTTAATGTTTCCGGTGCTCGATTTTTTTCGTATCCAACAATAAAAGTTCTAGTTTATTTTGTAATGTAAAGGAAAACAAATTTTTCTTCAAATGTATAAAAACACGATGAATAGAAAATCATTTTGGCCTAGCGCCTCAGCTGCTTATTAAAAAGGGTTTGTATGCCTTACTTTATAAATCAGCGATAACGATGTAGCAAATCAGCGGGTAGCGGGTTCACTGTTTGAAAAATAAGCGCTAGAAGCGGAAGCAGTTTCAACTAGCCAATATTAAGAAGAGGTAGCGGTCTAGAAATCATTGTTAGCGTAGGTCACCTCTGGAAAGCATGCGGCTCTGACCGGTATATATTATGCATATCATTTTATTACACTATATTTAACATTTGAACGTCACCACGGCAGCCGAATACAAAATTATAAGTACTCTTTAGAAGCTGCTTGCTACAGCAAGCTCTTTGTAATCTACGCTAAGCTTAAGCCAGTGGCGGATACAAGGGGAGGAGGGTAGGGGCTTAAGCCCCTCCCCGAAACGTCAGAAGGCCTATAGTAAATGCATTGCCGTAAGCTGATCCGAGGCGATGGCAGGGAAGGCTCCAGCTCTCTCGCCCCCTCCCCGAAATGAAGTCCTGGATCCTCCAGTGACTCACGCTACTGTGCACTGCATGCGGTGCAGTCGAAGTGGTCCGGGTCGTCTCATCCTGACCTTGTTTTTTATTCTCGTTTTTTTACTCGATCACTGCTCTGCCCGCATCATCATTTCGCTTGTTGTGGTTTCCTACACCTGTGAGCCGAGCTCTTTAAATCGCCTTGTTGCTTGCTGCTGTTTTTTCTTCTTCACATTCATTTGTTTGGGGTCACTGGTGCTTTTGCCTTCAGTTTTGCGTACTGCTTTTTTCCAAAATCGTGAAGATCACGGCAGCTATGTTAGCGCACATTGCTTATTAAAAAAAACTAATGTAGCACAGTTGATGACACGGTGAAATCGACTGAAAGCTTTAATGTGTATCCCAAATATGCGTCATGCGCGACAATTCACTTCTTACCAGTTGCAACGCGTTTGGTTTGGTCTGGCTACCGTTTTACCGAAGAGGCCGTAACTCGCTGTCTTTAATTCCATCTGGGATTAAATCGGTATCTCCGGTCTGGAGACCGGGATCGGGCCGTCGCTTTAATCTCTTTAATGACGCTTCCGTTTGCCGTCGGCGTCTCACTTGACACATTATCGTTTTGCACGTAATTTCCCAATTGTGACTGCATTTGCATGAACAAACCGGTGGAACTCGGCCACAAGGAAAGTCTCGAGACCGCTGCCAACTCGGACAACTCGGGAAGAAGTGAGTCTATAAGGAAAAGTTCGCAACTGGGCAGGAATGACTTCATGTCGTTTCTCTGAAAATTATTGCATTACTTTCTAGAACTACTGGAGTTCGCGCGAGCCACCAGATGCGATTTGCCCAGCCAGAGCGATACAAGTTCGGCAGAAAGCTTTGCTGCCAGCCCCAATATGCAACTTGGTAGCCCCTCGTGGGATGATAAAACCATGTACCAAAATATAATATTAGCCAAAATTTGCTGACAACACTGGGTTCGATTTTGTTTTGAACCCAATATGTATTCCCCCAACTAAATGGCCTGTCTGGAGGGATCTAACCAAGCAGGTCGAGCGCCTTGTTTGCCTTGCTGACAGCAAGATTAATGTGGTACTCAAATGTTAATTTGTAATCGAACCTCACCCCAAGATCTCGCATAGAGCTAAGCTTTTCAGGGGAATATTCTCAATTGTGTACGTGGTCAGAGCGAGAGTGCGTTTTAGAACCACCCCACCATGAATCCTCTACGCTTTTTCGCGTTGAGTTAGCCCGCGCCCCACTGCGGGTCTGACGCCACCTTCGTCCCACCGGGGGCCATCAATGGCCCCTCCCTCTAACTCCGAAAATATGAGGATTAGCGCCAATCTGAAAATTGCGTTGGAAATCTCATGTGAATTCAGTAGGATTTTACTTCACATGTTCGTACGCCCTGGTCAATGGTTTGACCTCCAGAGGTGAAATTGGGTCAAGATAGGACGTCAGATTATTGAGATATGTAGTAGATACTGAACACCGAAGGTTTTCAGGGGAACTGATCCTAAGCATTCACCAGTGCACGGCCACCGCGCGGTTTTCTGGCGGGCCGAGGCCAGCGCTCTACCAACTAAGCTACTGGGGTAACTGCTACATCTGTCACTTGATGAGCTCAAGTCAATATCGAGGTAATGACAGGTCGAATAATGTGACAGGTGAGATAATTTTTTTTAGTGTCTGACTTGACGTGACCTAAAGCCAGATCAGTCTGCATCAGACCTAACATAATCAATACGCATATCAATCGACTCGCACTGATAACCCAAACGTGATGGTAGCAAAATGAAAGCTCAATCATCCTTTCCTGCGAAGTTATTAACCCATCACCGCCTGAGGGTCCGATCAGACCTCTCGCGCTCGGTATTTTTGCGAATGATTCTAAGCTGATTCAAATGAGACACGCATCGCTTTGCAGACCTCTAGGGTGATCAATTTGACAACTTATGACCGAACATTGACATCAGGTCAGGTCAGGTCAATGAGTTATGACGTTATTTCTAAACCTATGTAAGACGATTATTTTCTCCTAAAATGAACTTGACAAAATCAGGCTGTAACTCGGCTTCTTAAAGAGCTGGATACGGAGTCTAAACATCATTCAAAAGCTCTTGAAACAAACAATACGCATGCTGTCATCCATTTTGAGGTCTGGTCAGTACCAAGGTCACCAGAATTCATCAAATGGCACGATTAAAAAAAAACAATTAAATTGAAAACGTGTAAGCTGGCCTGTCACCTCGAGTCCTGGATGTAAAATATACTAAGATTATACATTCGGGCACAGCCCTTCATCAGAATAATGCAGGTAATATCACAAATTCTCAGTCGTAGTGTAGCCAGACCTCGAATTCATAGTCGCTACAATATGACTGAGAATTTGTGATACTACCTATATGATTCTGTGATTCTGACGAAAGGCTGTGCCCGAATATATACATTCTTAGTATATTTTATATCCAGGACTCGAGGAGCCAGGCCAGCCTACACCTTGTCAGCTTATAACCATACTCCTCACCGCAGCACTGCAAAACCTATCAACAATTTTTGGAATTGTTGGTATCTATAACCTTCAACAAATCAAAATACACATTTTGTATCATAATTAGTATTAAATTCATTATCATAGTAATGAGCATGACCCAGGGATTTGAATGATATGTAAAATGATCTTGAAATATCGTTATTTGACCTTGACCTAAGATCAAGGCCATAATTTGACCTTAGAAGGGCATGCCGCATATCATTTGAATCCTTGGGTCAAGACAAACACATCAATATCTTTTGTTTTGTTCTAGGTATAGTGGTTCCCGAGTCATAAGGTACTTTCTAAATGTGCCAAAAGTGTATCCATTTTAGCCCACTGTGACGTCACATCTCAACATATATGGCTCAAACTAGAATAAAGAGTAGAAGAGGGAAAAGGTGCTTCCGGTGCCAGTTCAATTTTTCTACTTTTTCTGGTTCCCGAGGTCGTAGGCGGGTCCGAACAGTACCCCGCTCCCAGACAGGGGTATGTACAAAAAGAGCCCAGGTGGTGCCGGGTTAACCAAAGCCTGAAAACCCGCTTAAGTAGTCCCAGATGAAATATCAGAGGTCACAGGTTCAAAACTGCAACAAGACCCTGGAGAGTGCTACAAGATACTACTGTTTGTAGAATGGGAATTATGTGAAAATTATTTTCGGTGTTCGTTGTTTGCAGCTTGATTATACAAAATGTACTTAGAGGAGCTTCAAAGTTAGAATTTCGCACCCGGGTGAGCAAGGGAAATCGAGTGAAAACCTCATAGAGATTCTATGCCTTCGTACGTTTATAGACTTTACGATCAGTCTGAATCTGAAGGTCGTTCTCAATATCTGCTTCCGTTTCCAAACCTGGATCAGTAAATCCTTACCTAGACAATTCTGCTTATTTCCGTTCCGTCCCAAACCTCAAGCCAGCTCAAGCATATTGAAACGACTGAAGAGTTTCACAGTGTATGCGCATGAAATCAAAGACAATTACAATTTCCTCAGTCCACAGTCAAAAACAAGGAAAAGCAAGACTGGTACATCGCAATGCAAGCTGGAACTGTCTTACAATATAGTCAGTAAAATGAGTAATTTGGAAATATAGTTATCTGATACCTGCGGTGAAAATAAATCGCCGTTGCAACTGTCACAATACCTGTCACCATGACAGAGGGAGGTCGCCCCAGGGGCGACCCCGCGATCCACCACACTGCACAGCGCGCGTGTCGAGTCCGCGTCATTAGTCTGGATAAGGCCCCTTCTCTCGCCACCACGTGCGTTTTATACTGGCAAGGTGTGTCCTTCATGAATTGGCGCTCACTGCGTCCGCCTTCTGGACGATTCCACAGCCCGGATATTTATGACAATTAATTATAAGCTGTATCAACATTAATAGACCTCTTTTTCGACCCATTCTCGTTTTCCCCATGCACTTCCAATGGGGAGGTCATCACCCGTACCTGTCCGTAGGTCAGATATATAAAAATCCCTTTGAATCAAGTTATGGTACTCGGGCGGCCCATTATATGACATGAACATCAGGCCAAAACGTCAAATCTGCTTTCTTTGGTGCCGTTGGCAACTTTTATTAGATGAAGTCACTTGACCGGGCCTGGTGACCTGACCTGAGATGACCCAAACTTAAAATTTTCGGAAAAGTTGCGGAATTGATACAGGATGGTCACTCGATCATTAATCGATCATGTTCCATGGGTACAGTGCCCTGCGTCGTCGTTATCTGGTACTGTCGAGAAAAGAAAACTCGGGGAGGCGGCACCACTCCACCGGGGTGATGGCTTATGATGACAGGAATTCCGGACCAAGCACTGTCAGGAAACCAAAAGGCTATGAGCTGTATTCTTGACGTGCTTTTGGCAGACCACTTTGTGGCAAACAAAGGGGTGGCGAACCGTACTCCAACTAGATTCGCAGTTGCCCGGGCCTGGAGGGCTCAATAGGCACCATTGATCTTCCATCTGCCTAATTAAGAGCTGGGCTGAATGTAAACATGCAATCAGTGGTCGATTGCAGGGTTGGCCTGGCCCCGGCCGTTCCAGCCGGCGCCATCCGCCGCGTTTCTCACACTTACAAACGGCTAGAGATGCAAGTGAAGCACCCCCAGATGTGTGAAAGCCCGGGTCACTGGCCGGAGCTTGGGCTGGACACTCATCAGCAGGGTTATCTGCTTTCACCAACGGATATCGATTCTTACCCAGATATCAGGAATGGCTGCCGAAACGAAGAGGGATTTTAGAGTTTAACGAAATGGAAATCGATCATCTCCAACCCTTAGAATTCCGGATAAGTACTGGAGTGTGTTATCGTTCTTTGTTGAAGAGACTATTCATACCTCAAAGTGTTTCAGTATCACTTTAAAACATGTTCAATCTTTTGGTTCTTCGAAATTTTCCCGAACTTTGTTGGCCATTCGAGGGTTTTCTTACCCCTAAGTAAATTTCCATCCCAGTGCCATGCCTCAAGTGGTAATTTACTCGAATATCAAAGTCATGCAAAACCCAATCCACAAAAATGTTACTCCAACTTTTAAGTCTTCCAGAGTTCCAAATAATGAATGGCGATGAAAGAGAACTTTTATTGAGAGATTATTGGATGTCCAATTTTAATTTGCTTCATTATTTCGTGTTGAGTCGACGTTTTGTCTTAAGTCATTTTGCGGCTTTTGTAAGTCTGACATCTATTCGAAAAGTTTGGGGTTCTTCAGGAACCTTGGTAAGTTTTAGCTCAAGTTTTGGGTGCCATAATCCCTGGTATCTAACGTTTTCAAGTCTACCCCAAAATAATCCGGACAACATTTGTATTCCCTGTGCCAAAAGAAACACCAAACCTTTCGTATGCCAGTTCATTTGATTCCGTCTTCTCACCTGACCTTACGATATGAAAACTCCAAATATTACGGTAAAGTACAAATAGAAAGATAATAGAAAATATAAAAGATAAAGATAAATAAAGATAGGAATAGAGGTTAAATCTGTATTTTTGGATACTTTTACCGCTCCTAAAACCTATTTCTTCTTTCTTATGTATCCGTGAAACCAAATGCAGGTGAAATGCTCGCAAATTGCTTCTAATTGGATCTTACTTATTGGCGATAGGTATGAATCAATGAAAATTATTTTGTGCTTGTCAAGTTGTCATGGTCCAATTCAATTGTACGTCTCTAGTTTCAAGAGTGCAACACGAATTGGATATCCAAACAGGCTCATGAATAGTAGGTGCGATGGAAAGAGTTGAGCAGACAATTTTGATGATTTCGTATTTTTATGAATATCTAGGTACATTTTTGTTGCCAGTTGGTCTTCCTCAAGTCATCTTTGCATGTTGACGTAGTATGGTCTTATTATACAGTATGTTATTTTCAGCAGCGAGAGAAATCTGATGATGCCTGAATATTGGCTCTAACTCAACCGAGTCAGAATCTAGAGCAAAAAATATATATCCAGCCTGTCACCTTCTTTAACCTGACATTACCTCAACTGAACCCAAAAGTGACTATGTAGTTCCGTAGCCATTGCTCACCAGCTATTTTTCACCGTGAACTTTTTCCACTATAGGTGCCAGGACCAAGGGAGCCTTCGAAACCTGCCATTGAGGTGAAGATGGAACAAAATCCAACTATGACGGTGGTTAAGACCCATATCTCTGGGAGCAAACGACCTTACCCGCATATAGCCCTGCTGCTTTGCTCCCGTGCCGTGCGCCGCTGGCAGGATATAATTCAATAGCACGTCTCTAGTTTTAAGAGTGCAACACGAATTGGTCATCCAAACAGGCCTGAATTGTAGGTGTAATGGATAAAAATAGCCAGACAATTTCAATGATTTCGTATTTTAATGACTTTCAGATCCATTTTTTGCCAATTAAATTGGTCTTCTCGGAGTCATCTTTACATGCTGACCTAGTATGGTCATATTATACATTGAACCATTTTCAGTAGCGATAGAAATCTGATGATGCTTAAATATTGGCTCTAGCACAACCCAGTCAGAACAAGAGCAAACAAATAACTATCAAGCCCCTCACCTGTTCTAAATTATCACTGCCTCCACTGAACCCAAAAGTGACTATGTAGTTCCGTAGCCATTGCTCACCAGCTATTTTCCACCGTGAACTTTTTTCCACTATAGGTGCCAGGACCAAGGGAGCTTTCAAAACCTGTCACTGGGGAGAAGATGGAACAAAATCCAACTATGACGGTGGTTAAGACCCATATTTCTGGGAGCAAACGACCTTACCCGCATATAGCCCTGCTGCTTTGCTCCCGTGCCGTGCGCAGCCGGCCCGATACATACATCAGTGTATCAGATACAGGACCACTACGAGAAGCAACTCGAACACAACGGTGTCACATTCCATAAGCGCTGTTATATGATTTGAACGAAGCAAAAGAGAAAATGCATGTGAGAGCATCACGAAAACAAAAGCGGTCGCCTGGATTCCGAAAATTTGACGTTGAGGCTGCTAGCCTGTATATTGGAGAAAGGGGCTTAACCGACCTCCGTGCTCGTCTCTCACGTAAACGTGAAGCCTGATTATACTCACCCGAGTGCCGTAAATGTGATTTCTGCCAGGTCTCATCCTTCTTTGGCTGTGTGTGAGTGGTGCTATATGCCGGCGACTTTGTCCAAGGTGACACGTAAGCAGTGGCGGATCCAGAACTTCATTTCGGAGGGGGTAGGAGTTCGAGCATTCCCCACCATTGCCTCAAAACAGCCTCCAGCTATCCATTTACTACAAGCACCCTGACGTTTCGGGGGAAGCTGGAGTCCCCTAGCCCGCGTTATATCCACCACTGCACGGAAGGTAAGTGTTAACGTTCAAAGCTTGTAGTCTCGTGAACTTATGTGTAGTATGATATCTGTTCTGTTTTACGTTCTTTCTGAAATATTTTCGGAAATATATTATGAAGGTTCGTTCGTACTGCCTTCCGTTAGTGTTCTTGCCGTGACCTCTCAACGTGTGGAATCGGGTAAGTACCTAAATACATAACATCTATGCCATTGGTTTGTAAACAAAATATTATTTGTGCGTCTACTTTCTGCAATTCCCTCAGAGGAGTGAAAACGACCATTACTAATATCCTAAACAAAATATGCTTCTCGCGCGCTTTAGACGTTAAAACGGGGAGGTGCCGAATGCACACGGCAGACCTCCCTTGTTATTTCGCAGTCCTGACGCACAGCAAAGTGTGCTTTCCTTTGAAATTCTTCCCGTGTCTTACATTTTACGCTTTCATCTTCAAACGGGTGTACACACAAGGTACAGTTTGGAGTATGTACAGTACATGTACACTGTACATACATTAAGGAAACGTACCTTGTAACCTGGTTAAGAAGCAATCCACAGAGGTTCGTTTCATAAACATGAAGTTCAGCTAGGTCTCCCAGCGGCCTAAATTTGAGTATTTCGCAACAATATGGTGACACTTCAGAATTCCCTGCCCAAACTTAAATGTACATTCATGCCAACACACTTTGCTAGTGTCTCAGCAAAACATAGAAGGCTATTACTTCTAAAATGTGTATAAGAATGTCACTGTTTAAATACTCGCAGTGATCCGGGTTTTCACAACCTTTGAATATGCGCTGGGAGAAGTGAAGTGGGGGGGGAGATAGGGAGGTGCTAGCTTTTCATTTACAGCCAATGATCGTGGAGAGGTGTCCCTCCTCTGTCTCCTCGATTTGAGTAAGTGCTTTGATGTGATTGACCACTCTCGCCTGATCAAAAAACTCCAGGCTCATGGAATTGATACCTCATGGTTTTCGGCATACTTTCGGCACCACACCCAGAGTGTTAGTCTTCCGGCTGACAATCTGGGTGTTTCTAAAGTCTCTTCCTGTCTCCCAAACAACATGGGAATTTTTCAAGGTTCATGTCTCGGCCCTTTGCTCTACAGCATCTTTGCTAACGACCTTAGCCTGTACGCTGAGGATGCGGTCGTAGTACAGTACGCGGACGATACCCAAATCCTTGTCAGCGGTAAAAAATCACATTTCCGATCTCTCATTAATCGCATGGAAAAGGCATTAGCTTCATTAGATATTTGGTTCAGGGGTAACGGGCTTAAAGTAAACGCTGACAAGACCCAACTTATTTTGCTAGGAAGTGCTTCCAACATTCGACACATTGGCGATTTCTCTGTAAAATTTCGCGGTCTAGATTTAGTTCCTTCTATGAATGTAAAAAATCTCGGGCTCACCTTCGACCGCACCCTCAGCTGGAACTCTCACATTTCTCTTCTCACTCGTCAGTGCTACGGAATTTTGAGTGGTCTATCACATCTGAGACACTGCTTGCCTCCCGGAATCATCTCGCCGATAGTCAGCTCGCTGGTGATTTCTCGGGTCCGTTACTGTATCACCGTGTTTGGCAATGGTACTCAAATCAACAACATTCGGCTCCAAAAAATCATTAACTATGCTGCTAAAGTGATTTTCGGCCGCAAAAAGTTTGATCATGTTTCAGGCCTGTTACGTGACCTCCGCTGGCTGTCGGCGGGTGAGCTGGAGAGGTACCACACACTTGCAGTTGTACACAAGGCAGTGTGTCTCGGGGAGCCAGAGGAGCTGGCCCGGGGATTCGTACAGGTCGGCTCTGTTCGGGAGCGCAATACCAGGCAGAACCATAATATTTGCGTTCCCCGCTCACGAACCAGCATGGGGCAGCGCAGGTTCTGCTCACGGGGTGCCTCCTACTACAACGAGCTACCTGTGGAGATGAGGAGGTTACCAGTACCTGTTTTCTGTTCTGCACTCCAGGACCATATAATCACAGAGCGGGATTGAGGCGCGCTGAGTGACTTGTGTTGTTGAGAATGTTGAGTATTTTATGCATAACTGTATTTTAGCTGGATTTTTATTGTTTTAATAGCGTGTGTATGTGCTTCCATTTTACCACCCCTTTACTGACGTGGAGTCGTAATAGCCATGCGGATTTGTGGATGACTCTGAATAAAGTCTTTGTCTTTGTCTTTGTCTTTCAATCTGAAATTAAGCTACGGGAAAACAGTGCATTTTTAATGCCATGAGGTTTTGATTTTTACGATGTTTTTACGACCTTAAGTTTTTACGATCCCGGCATTCTAACCAAAGCCAGCCATAGCACCGAACGTTGCAGTTTTAGGTAAACATCAGCTTTCTGGCCTAATCTATAAGATAAATGATAAACAAACAATGTATCAACTTATCCTCTAGATCAAGTCAAATAGGTGATTTTCACTTAAAACTGCAAATGTCGCTGCTATGACTACGTTTGGTTAGAATGCCAGGATTTCAGGCAGCAACTCACTTAACCCTCGCCCCACGGGGGGCCATCGATGGCCCCCTAAGGTTTTTCCGGGATAGCAGAAAAACGACGAGGCGCAGCACCGCGGTTGAGGGCTCTACCTCTCACTGCATCATTTTCCCATCATCCCTGAAATTTTTTACCCCGGGTCACCCAAGGTCAGGGTCACCAGACGAGGTCAACCAAGGTCACCTCTTTTCACTTTAGAGCTCTGTAAGAGCTACATTTCACAGTCGATCGATTTGAAACTTCCTACACTTCATGATCTCTCCAGGGTCTACAAGGTGTATATCCGGGATTTTTCGATTTCGTGCCCTGAGGTCAGGTCACGAGGCGACCTCTCCCATTGGAAAAGCATGGGGAAAAGCTATTTCATGATATAAAAGCCACAAAAATGATTGCAAATACTCAGACTGCTCAGAACAACGTTTTTGGACACCCTTTCACGGATCCCAGGGGTCATATTTGCCCTTTGACTTTTCCAAGGTCATCCAAGGTCACCGGAGGTCAAAAACAGTATTTTGACAATAACTTTTGACCTAATTGAGCTAGAGCGATGAGACAAACACCATCGTGTTTGTCTTGTCACTGGCTTTCATTTGATATACGGCAAGGTCACTTTTTGACCTTTCGTGACCTCAGGTCATATTAGGTCACGAGGTGACCTCTGGCGGTCAAACCACTGGCGGGAGGTCTTTACGTTCCACATAGCGGAAAAAGTACAGGCAATTTGCTATCAAATGTACTTTACCAGGCTTCAATAGCTCTAATGACATAAGAGTTATGCCCAGTTTGCTTAATCATTGCATATTTGAGTGAAAATAGCCGATCTTGACCTAATTTGACCTCTGGAGGTCAAACCATTGACCTGAGCACTAAAACATGCGAAGTAATTTCTTAATGAATGCACGCGAGCTTTCTATTGCACTTTGCAGATTTGCGCTAACGCCCATATTTTCGGAGTTAGAGGGGGGGCCATCGATGGCCCCCGGTGGGGCGAAGGTGGCGCCGGACCCCGGTGGGGCGCGGGTTAAAGCGTGTAAATAAAGTACCTAATCAGTGCAATATGAAGACTTTGGGTTTGGTTTCATCTACAAGTACCTCACAGCTAGGTGACCCGCCTTTAAAAATGATATAATTTTGAAACCAGAGTGGTCGCTTTCCAAACAGCATTTTTGGACTTTGAGAGAGCCGAGCCTCAAACCAAAACTGGAGATGATTACAACTGATAAATTGTAGAAACGTAGCAACATTTTCCGCCACGTAAAAACGTATTTCAGAGGTGTAGCATATGATTAATTCTCTCAAGGAACCAAGTCATCAGGCTTTCAAGCAAATGACAAAGTTTAATACATGCTTTATGATGGCGTGTTTACATAATGTAAATTTATGCAGATAGCATCCTCTCTTCCGAAGATCAAAGCAAGGATCTCAGTTTGCGAGGCACATATGGTTATGGTAGCTTTGATGCTTCTCTTAAACTTCTCAAGTGTTGGAAGAAAATCGAAGTCATATTTCATTTTCAGTGCTAAAATATTATTTTGTGCAGTAAGTTGTTCACTATGTTCTATTTTTAATATCCGTGATATAATTATTCACAGGCATAATTTATTTCATTTGAGAATGCCAAAATGCAGAGCTGTTCATATACACCGAACTATTTAAGCTATTGTCATCCCCAAAAGCCCTAACAAAATACGTATTAACCAGGTTTCCCTGAGGAGAGCGGCCATGGCGATGTGTCATGCCTCCTTAATCATTATTGCTTTTGACACAATTTCACGTGTATCAGTCTAGATTATATTGACTCTCTGAAAGGACCCATATTACAATTTCGTACATTTTTGATGGTTTTATTGATTTCGTTCTTATTTCATTAGAGTCACTCCCAACAGTTAAACTTGCCCAGTTACAGGGAGCAATGGCGTGGGTGTTTAAGGATCCTCTTTATGGTCTAGCCACTTTAAGACCATATCATTACGCATGGACTTTTTAGAAGATTCTTGGAGCTGTAGTTTTATCAAGAAATACAGGCTAGAACATATCAATATCTCAATTTATTGTATATTTTACTTTTTGAAACTTCAGCTTTCAATGGGGGAACGTCTCAAAGGCCACGGGGACAACTTAGGTCGTGTGGAATGCACAAGTTATTAAGTTAACGCTGAATGGGGGCAAGCCATGGCCGTCGAGAGCTGCATGCGCCCAGAGCTGCAAAAAGTCAGGCACTCGGGTATCAAAGTGCGCGACAGATTTGAGCTCGCTAGGGTTTTCTGCGACAGATTTTAAAGCTCACGAAAACAGAATATTGCTGAAATTATATTAGAAAGTACTGCGGATTCAAAAATTGTCACCTCTTTCGGCCTCACAAATTGGCACCTCTTCCTTCGCTGGACAAGCGAAGGAAAATAATCCTTTACAGGACAGGAAATTCTCTCCCATACCTGGCCCGACGCGGGCACTTTCTCATTCCCTTCCACGTGACACCCTGACCCGACAAGTTGCCGTGAAGGAGAGGAGGACACGCTGTTTCTTCGTTTTATGCCAGTTTCTTTCATTTGAAAGCCGGCATTGGAGCCCCGTGTGTTTGGAAACCGGCCCACCGGCGTGTTTGTTTTTGGTGGCCGTGAAGTAAATGCATAAGAAGGTCGTTGCAAATACTATAATACATTTGAAACGGACGATTCTCGTGTTAGGGTTGAGAAGTTCAAGCTCAAAGTTCACCGCCTTTTGCGCGAACACTCAACGTTGGGCGTTATCAAACCAAAGCTGAAGCCTATTCCACCGTCTCGTGTCAAGCTAAAATGTGGATTTGAGGGATGTGGATATTTTGGGGAAAGACGCTTTTGATAAGCAGCACCAGCACCTCAAACATTCTGGGTTGCCCTGCAAGTTCAAGAATGCTGGCTTTGGCGAAGGAGGTCGCTTTGAATCATGGATTAGAAAGGCAGGTAAGTTTTGTCACATAGCGGATCCGATTTGATCGAGGGGGTCACCTTCCGGGGGGGCGCCATCCGGTCCGGGGGGCGCCACTTTTGACCTGGAAAAACCTATCAGATGGGCGCAAAATCTCATCGGTGGGCGCCGAGTTTTGCATCTTGGGGGGTGGGTGGAAGCGACATTTCAGGGGGCGCCGTGACCATTTCAGGGGGCGCCGAGGGTCCATCAGGAGGGGGGGCACGTGTCGCCCTTGCCCCCTGGGTCCGACTATGTTGTGTCATTGCAATGCAAAACCCATTCTCCAGAATGTGTCAGGAGATTCAATGATGTATTTGGAGTAGCTCTAATCCTGTGTCGTGGTTTTGAAACTGTCGATTTTAATAAAAATTTAGAGCAGGGTAATACTTGTGTGGTATTTTACGAATTTTGGACAATTTTAACAGCTCTTTTAACTTTGCGACAGATTTGGACCATCTTATCAAAAGTGCCCGACAGATTTGAAATGTTTTGCAGCTCTGGATGCGCCACCCCAATCCGTTAATCAGGCGGGATGTCCCCCCCCAAAAAAATTGGAACTCCTGTTAAGTTTTCAGTTTCGTCTTGTTCTGCGTGAATCTGCGCAAATACGCTGGTGAAATGCATTGTCCCTAGCGTTGCATAGGCAGCCAATGTGATAAGATATAGCACTCCCTGCCCCCTCCGACATCGCCACTCTGGGATCCGTTCTCCCCCCTTAGGAAGAATTCCATGGCGAACCCGCTGGGGCGGGGCGTAATAATTTTAACGTCATTCCATTCGCTTCAACCCTAATAATGTAAAAATTTGTCTAGGGTAAATGACATAAAGTCATACGAAGTTCACGGATAACAGAGAGTAAAAAAGGCAGACAGCTAAAGCCCTCCAAAAATCCCACTATTGAAATGAACCCGTTAAGACACCGTTAACACGCGCAGTGGAGGGGATAGTAAACCCCCACCTATTTTTCAAGGTGGCTGTAGAACCATTCACCGTCAGGAAACGCTACTTAGCCAAATTTGAGAGAATGTTTGAGCACGTCGATTGGTGAAAGAGTTTTGAAAATCGGTGTATAATATTTTTTACTTATAGACTTTGAAAGTCAGACCTATATTTTGGGACCGCCTTTATTGCGCAGTGCACCAGTTGACCTGCACTATAGACCGAGTGGTAAAGTCAGAGCGTCAAATAGTCAAGATCAACCTCAATCAAAGTCAGGTTCAAGGTGGAAGGTCACATATCGATATCATTGACCCCAGTACTCCGGTCAGATTTAATTGGTCAATATGACGTATGCTGTGCTATGACTTCATAGCTAAGATTACTCAAGGTCAGGGTCAAAGGTCAAGGTCACAGGCCCAGGTCAAATGTATTTTTCAAGGTCAATCCCTCATTTCCTGCCCGAAGACGGCTATAGTGTCAGTTATATTGTACAGTATTGGGAATATATCGTTATATATTATTACGTCGTAGGTCATTAACCTTCATTGGCCTTGACCTAAAAATTCGGAGAACATTTCGTAGGACCTTCGCTCTATGACCTTAGCCCATTTTTGGTGCATTTCCGGCTTGTTGCATAAACACGTCTTTTCCCAATAGGTCTTCAGCACGGCCCAGATTTGAGCTTTACGGCCGTATTTGACATTAAAGATACCTTCTAGGTCAATGAAACGCGGCCATAAGGTAGCTCAACACCACCTTCATACACTCTCCTATGGGAATTTTTTAAAACATTTTTGTTTCAGAGATCTCAAGGGGGGACAGTTAAGGAAGAAAAAAATAAATAAGAGTAAGAAATAAGAGAACGAAAATGGTTAGACAAAAAAAAAGCGTTTTGGTCTGGAGCCGTCATCAGACGCAGATTCCATTCATCCAACGCCAGGTTTAATGTAATTTCAGGTATTACAGCCCAAGCCAGGAAACTATGGCTCAGTTTTAGATGCTCCTGTTTCCAATTGAACCCCTCCAGTAAAAAAACAGAAACAAAACGATGGAAAATAAATATGTTGATCGTTAAGGCAGCTTAAAATCATTAACAAAAACAGTGTGTTGTAGAAATAAAATGTGGGGTTCTAGACCGAACAGGTATAATTATATTGGAGCCAAGCGGAATATTTATATTGCCAGCTTTGTTCGTAATTATATCAAAATACCTCCAATGGTTGATTTATTCCGACTTGTGGAATTTCAAACTCATTTCGACCATGGCTCACCGCTTGAAAGTGAACATAACCGCAACTTATGGTTGCCTCTTCTGGCTCAGTACCTTTTGAGTATGCGACAGATGGATGATACAAGTTTTATGTTGCCTGGAGGACTTATTTCTATCGCATTTTATCGAGAAACGCCATCCTCGAGAGAGAGAGAGAGAGAGAGAGAGAGAGAGAGAGAGAGAGAGAGAGAGAGAGAGAGAGAGAGAGAGAGAGAGAGAGAGAGAGAGAGAGAGAGAGAGAGAGAGAGAGAGCGAGAGAGAGAGAGAGAGAGACGGAGAGAGAGAGAGAAAGAGAGAGAGAGAGAGACGGAGAGAGAGAGAGAGAGAAAGAGAGAGAGAGAGAGAGAGAGAGAGAGAGAGAGAGAGAGAGAGAGACAGAGAGACAGAGAGACAGAGAGACAGAGAGACAGAGAGACAGATAGAGAGAGAGAGAGAGACAGAGAGAGAGAGAGAGAGAGAGAGAGAGAGAGAGAGAGAGAGAGAGAGAGAGAGAGAGAGAGAGAGAGAGAGAGAGAGAGAGAGAGAGAGAGAGGAAGAGAGAGAGAGAGAGAATGATGAGACATCGAGTAAACGTTCTATCGGGATCGATTTTGTTCATTGGCGGAGTGGGCGGCCAGCCAAAATGTAGGAATGGACGCTTCTCCAATTTTATCACGGCTTCCCTACCGAAGCGCCAATATCTCGCAGTATCCGTGAGCGAATGCAATGTAGCACGTGTGGGAATTCGGTCATTACGCTGCATGGAAACTGCTCTGTTGCCAACACATACATGTCAAATAATCCAAGAACTGTTAGTTGCCAAAAAATATCAAGCAATGCTCTAATTATTGTTCCAAATCTGCTGCACAATACTGGTTGATTTAAAGCGGGGCCATGTCAGCGGGAACCTGTCAGATAACTTTCTTAAACATGTAAACTATCCAAAATAATCAGCAGCAGCTACTGCCAGCATGCAATCCTCTGCTCCCGGCACCATCACGACCCAGCCACGAGCAGCTATTTCTTCTTCTGACCTGGCTTAGCCTTGTTGCACATCAGGCAGGCAGTCGGCATGCCGATCACGTCCATTTTCAATTCCATTCAATCCATCTTTTGCAAGCCCGGCGGGACTCATGCCTCAGTCACGGCGCGTGAAATCTAAGCTATTAGAAAACTGATCAGAGATTTAGGTTTAAGTGCTTCAACTTCAAACAAAGTTTTGCTCCTATGCCTTTGGATTCTCAACTCGAGCAAGTAAGTGGCATTCCTTGCAAATGATTGCCCAATAGTGCCACTGCAGCAGATTCCAGCGCAGCTGGAGCCGGGGATCCCCTTTAAGCCAGGACATTCCGATTTCAAACGAATCAGAACTACAACAATACGTGTATTTTTTTAAATTGTGCTGTTCTGGAGCTAATTAAAGGAGAACAATTTTTCGCCAATTGCTTTAACTATCGTGTGCCTTTGTGCATGTGTTGTGTAAATTTTTCATCTTGGTTTGACTCAGCAGTGATAGCTTAGCGTGTCGCCTCCTCACTGTGTTCGCTGGAGCTGCAGAAGCTGACTGGTCGGGGGTGACAATAGATTTTTAAATCGTATGTAATAAGAAATTAACGTTTGAGCTACAAATGTTGCCAGCACCCAGGGGTGTAATTTTCATCTTCTTTGGGGTGCCCAAGCACCCCAATCCTAATTTGAGCACCCCCAATCATGTGCTGAGCACCCTAATACATGTGCCGCCCCTGGCTTATCACCGCTACCCTGAAGAGTGTTACCCTATCTCATCACTGCCGACCTGATTCGTGCCGCCCTGTCAAGTTTTCTTCGTCCCGGGTTCATTACTTCCACTCTGATTGGTTCCACCTCTAGATAATCAATGTCACCTGACTTATCCCTTTCCCGTGATTTATGACGCCACATCACTGCCGCCCCCGCCTGATCACCGTCGCCAACAGTAAATCACTGCTGCCCCTCCCCTCCTCCGGATGATTACTGCCTCCTTTTGTTCATCACTGATCAGCTGGCTGATCACTGACACCCCTGGTTTATCACTGCCGCCTTGATTCATGCCGCCCCTGGCTAAACACCGCGGTTTATTTCAACACTCATATACTTGCCCCTCCTGGTTAGTCACTGTCGCCCACCGAATCATCATTGCCGCCCCCGGCTGATCACTGCCACCCCTCGTTCACCACAGCCGCCCCTGGCTGGTCACTGCCGCCCCCTGGCTGATCATTGCCGCCCCTGACTGGTTACTGCTGCCCCTGGTGGATGACTGCCGCCCCCTGGCAGATCAATGCCGCCCCCTGGGCCGATCATTGCCGTCCTCTGACTGAAAACTGCCGGCTCTTGACTGATCACTGCCGCCCCTGGCTGATCACTGCCGCCCCTTGCCTGATAGCTGCCGCCTTTTGGTTGTTACCTGCCGCCCCCTGGCTGATTATTGCCGCCCCTGGCTGTGAACTGCCGCCCCTGTCTGACCACTTCCGCCCCTGGATCATTGCCGCCACCTGCCTGAAAACTGCCGGTCCTTGGCTGATAACTGCCGCCCCTGGTTGATCACTGCCGCCCCTTCACTGATAACTGCCGCCTTTGGTTGTTACCCGCCGCCCCTTGCTGACCACTGCCGCCCCTGGCTGATAACTGCCGCCCCCTAGCAGATCACTACCGCCCCCCCTGCCTGATAAGTTCCGTCCTTGGCTGTTAACTGCCGCCCCTGGCTGATCACTGCCGCACATTGATTGATAACTGCGGCTCCTGACTGATCACTGCCGCCTCATGTTGATAACTGCCACCCCTGACTGATGACTGCCGCCCCTGGCTGATCACTGCGGCCCCTGACTGATAACTGCGGCCCCCTGGCTGATAACTGCTGCCCCTGGCTCATCACTGCCGTCTCCCAGGGCAGTGAGCATCCTGGGGATATCTGGGCAGTGAGCGTTCTGGGGGAGCATCCTTCTGTGGATATCGCTAACATCATGTTATATCTGAGGAGCGTTATTTGTAATGTCATATATTCATTCTAGTAGTCTTTCAGGTTTTACATAACGCCGAGTTTCATGTTACCTATAGTGTCTGAGTTTAGTATATCGTGTGAAATTGTCAGTGTCATTTTTTCAGTATTTGTATTTCATTTCACTTTTGTGTGTTTTATATTATCTTCTGATACAACCTTTCATAACCTGACCTGCTTTGCCACCTGACTTGTTAAAATTAGTGCGGAAACATCTTATTTGCGTATTTTGTTTATTGTTCTTGGCGCCGTATGTTCCTAGATGTCGGCGCGCTCTAAACCATCAAATATGATGATCGACCCCTTACGGCTGATCACTGCCGCCCTAATTTATGCCGCCTCTGGCTCATTGATGCTGTGCCTGGCTTATTTTGACCCAAATGCGCACCGCCCCGACTCATCGCTGCCGCCCCTGGTTCATCACTGCCGCCCCTTGGCTGATCACTGTCTCCCCTGGTTCATAACTGCCGCCCAGATTAATCATTGCCGCCTTGATTCACGCCGCCCCTGGCTGATCAATGCTGTTTCCTGTTTTTTTATTAACCCATATATGTGAGCGGCCTATGGTGAGACACTTCCTCCCTCGAATCTTCACTGCCGCCCCCGGCTGATCACTGCCGCCCCTGGGTTATCACTGCCGAGAAGACCAGTCCGGCCACGGCCCCCAAAACCGGCCAAACTTAGGCCCTGCTGTTCGCACAGTTTTGTCAGGAGGAATCTCTAACACCTTTCCAGAGAGCAAACAGCCGCCCATAATCGTCTAATCGTTATCTCTTTATCTATTGGAGGAATTCTCCGAGCCGAGTAAATGGTAGACTGCTGCTGTCGTGCTTTTACTCTTTTTAGTGTCAGCCAGGGGTGAAATTTGTTCTCTTTGGGGTGTGCGAACACCCCTAACCACAATGAGAGCACCCCCAATACATGTGTCTCCCCCAGGCTCAGCATTTCTGCCTTGATTCATGCCGCCTCCGTCTTACCACTGTGAACATGCCGCCCCCGGTTCATCACTACCACAGCCTCCCTAACCTCCCTTTAAAGGGAATGTGGCACCTTGTTTGAATCCTGAAATTTAGTGTAATTAGGGGAACTTTTAGCCGAAATCATGGAAGCGTCGATTATTTCTGTGAAAAAGTTACAATAAGCTCAATGTTTTAATTTTTAAATGTTCCTCTAGGAAATAAATAAATATCTGCCTGCAGATAATGTCATGATCTGGCAACCACTACCATATTCAACAGGCTTCAAGGGCTTCAATTGGCTGATACCGTGACATCAGCATATGTCGTCACACCAACAGCTGACAACAGTGGCCTGCTGCTAAGGGTACATGTGGGGGTAAATTTCAGGTAGTTTTTAGCTTTTCTCTACGGAAATTTTGAGTTTCAAGACAAATGACATAGAGAGTACCAGGTTCTCCGGCATGCTATATAACTTGGTTATCATAGTTTAAATTACGTTATAAAGGTGCCACATTCCCTTTAAGTCCTTTGCTTTCTTTTCAATCTCCATCCACTCTGCCATACTGAAGGTAAAATTTAACCCCACAAAACTGATGCACTTCAATCGTGGACAGGGGTGCAGCCAGGGGGTCACGTGCCCCCCATCGGTGCCGGAGTGCCCTTTGATCGCTAGGCGGTGTACCCTGTTTGGGCTGTGCGGCTCAAAATTGATTGCCCTGCGCCGTCGAACCTAGATGCAATTAGATCACATTTAGTGATTAAAACTATTGTTTTACATTTTAGTACCTTTTTGGTCAGGTAGGGCATTCTGTCGCCTTTTAAGCACCCGGGAGAGTACGTAATACGTGACCAGCTAATGCCTCATCGTCGCCAATAATCGTACCGGCGGAGCTAATCTGGTGCCCCTTGAGCTCATCTGGTGCCCACTGAGCTGGTCTTGGACACTTGAGCTGATCGTGTGCCCTCTAAGCTGATCTGGATCTAGTGCCCGTTGAGTAAATCTAGTGCCCCTTGAGCAAATAATTGTGCCTCTTGAACCTAGCTAATGCTCTCTGAGTTACTATGATACCTCCGAGCTCGCCTGGTGCCCTATTAGCTGTTTTAGCGCCTCTTGAGCTGATCTGAGCCCCTGAGCTGATCACATGCCTCGCAGAGCTGATGTACTGTCCCCTGAGCCAATATGGTGCCTCTTGAGCTGATCAGGACCCCCTGAGCTGGTTATTGATGTCTTCTAAGATGATCTGGTGCCCCCTGAGCTGGTCTAGTGCACCCTGAGCTGCTCTTGTGTTCTTTGAGCTGATCTATGCCCCTAATTTGATCTGGGGGCTAGGAGCTGATCTGGGCTCCCGGGCTGATCAATTTGGTTCCCCTGAGCAGATATGTTTTCCCTGAGTCGATCTGGTGCCTCCTGAGCCGACATTTTGTCTCCTGAGCCCATAGCATGCCCTCTGAGCTCATCTAGTGCCTCCTGAGCTAGCTTGGCGCCCCTGAGCCAATCTAGTGCCTTTTAAGCTGATCTGAGCCTCCTGAGTTGATTAAGTAATTCCCCCAGCAGCTCTGGGGCCCTAAGCTGAGTTGTGCCCACGGAGGCTTATGAAGGCCCCTGAGCTGGCATAGGGCTCCTAGACTGATTAAATGACTCCTGACTTGATCTAGTACCTCCAAGTTGACCTGTGCCCCGAGCTGATCGGAGACCACTGAGCTGATCCCTTGTCCTCTCTCTGAGCTGATAGGGTGCTCCCTGAGCTGATCTAGACCCCTGCTCTGGTCTGGGGACTAGGAGCTTATGTGGGCCCCCGAGCTTATCGATCTGGTGCCCCTGATCTAATATGGTGCGAGGCCCTATGAGCCTATCTGCGGCCCATTGAGCTAGTCTGATGATCCCCCTTCCCCATATTTGGGGCCACTGAGCCAGTCTAGTCCCCGGCCAAGCATGAGCTGCTCTGGGGGTGGGGGCTCCTGAGCTGGTCTTGAATAGACAGAGAATAAGAACACAAGGCCAACTCCCATCACCTCGGAGGTCACGGATCTAGTCTAATCCCAGGGGCACAACTGGGGGAATGAGAAGCATTTGCTCTGGAGGACTCTGATCCACACTAGGGGGCCCCTGAGCTGGTCTAGAATAGATGGGGAATAAGGACACAGTGCAAACTCCCTTGTAAAATGAAGCTAACGAGGAATGAACCGTCATCGCTAAAACGGCATGTGATGCCTATGCACCCCGGGTTAAATAAATTGCTTATTATACTGCTGGATTCTGGGGAGGAGTGCTAAAAGGCATGTGCCCCTGAGCTCAGAACACAGTTCCCTGAACCAGGATTTCTACTAATTAATTGAAATGAATGAAGAACTAGTTTTTCACATTTTTCAGCTCTGTCACATCATCCCCATCTAAACTACCAGCCTGTTTACTTTTTTTACTCCAACTGGGACCGATCTTTGAAAATATGGAACTTTTAAACGTGTTAAAAAGGTATCTCCCAAATTGTTCCGGCAACAAAAATGTATTCGTCTAATGTCACTATGCTACACCTCCTTCCACGGCTCTTGTGGGAGCCGTGGAACTTAACTTTCCCCGGATGGGGGTCTTTTAGACCCCTCGGGTTTTTCCAAAGTAACCAAAAAACGTCGGCGCGCAGCGCCGCCAAACTTAGTCTAGCTGTTTCTTTGTCATTTTTACATCTTTCCTGAAAATTTTAGCTCAAGGTCATTTCAGGTCAGGTCGCCAGGCCAGGTGAAGTGACCTCACCTCAAACAATGCTTAGGACTGCATAACTAGAAGGAGGGTCAATCGATCAAGTTGAAACTCATACCACATATTGGGCCCACCAAGAGCTAAAACATATGTTCCGGGATTTTTATATTGGTGACCTAAGGTCATGTGCAGAGCATGACCTCCCCATTGTAAATACATGGGGAAAATTACGAAATGAGCTTTTCTCAGTAAGTATCGACGGAATCAGCTTCAAACATCGGTTACGACTTTCTCTTAGCCCGTTTCTGAAGTTGATACCAAAAATTTAACTTGTGACTTTTGAAAGGTCTCCTTAGGTCAAATAAGCATTTTTCGGTGTTTTACTCTATAATCTAGAAAAACGAAACAAAGATAGAACTTTTATTTTGTTACCGAAGTGTTTTATGGCAACTGTGAGTCAAATGACATGCATCATGACTACACCAGGTCAAGTTGGGTTGAACCGATGACCCGGGTCAGGTCAAATTTTGAATTGAACCTGGCATAAAAATATTATATATAATTCGATTCATATTTACGAGAAGATTGCAATGGTGCATCAACTATGGCTGTATCTTGCTTGGTTTGGAAGTTATTAGCGAAAAATCTATCTATCTATGGGGCTTATCGACGCACCAACTGCCAGGGTCATATGGCGTCGCCAACTCTTTCCCTGTTGGAAGGGTTTCTCGGGAGCCAGCTTGTTCCTTGTTCAGGGAAGCCGCCGGGCCTTGAACCCTGGTCGGCTGCGTGGCAGACAGCTACGCTGACCACTCCACTACCGCGCCCCCTATTAGCGAAAAAGGAAACGCCCTTATGCATGGGTGGCTATGGACATTCCCAAGAATGTTCCCAATGTTCAGTGACCTGCAGCTCCCCAGGATTTGACCTGACCCGAAAATCATTGGCACTCTAATGAAAGAGCGACTCAAGAGCTTTCGAACACTGTTAGAAATTTTTCTAGCTATCATAGTTTCTGATATATATATATATATATATATATATATATATATATATATATATATATATATATATATATATATATATATATATATATGAGGTTTCTTTGTACACCTCATATTAGTGATTTTGACCTAGTTTGACCTCTGGTGACCTTGATATTGACCTGACGAGAAAAATGACTGAATTGTTTTTTATATAATTTTTGAAGAGCTTTCGATTGCCGTTTTGCGCTTTTTCTAGCTCTCTTAGTTTTTGAGATCGTGGGGTCTTCTTTAGCCCCCACCAGGGCGAAGGTGGCTCGTACCCGCCACCGGGGCAAGGGATAATCCGCGTTCAACCAGGGCTCACTCGTCACGACAAAACCAGTGGGCATAACAAATGAATTTTCGACTCCAAAATGTCTTATCTTGCACATAGTGACAGATGTCACAGGCTCCGCTGATTTCTCTGATGTGAAGTACTTGCATGAGTTGGCTGATTTGTCCTTAAATCTATCCCAAAAGTCGTATTCTGCCTATTTTCATGAGATTTCGGTGACATTTCTTTTTTCTGGTTTTAGTTCAGTTTTCCTCCTCCGGCAATGCTCGATTTGCATTTTTCTTGGACCAAAGGTACCCAAAAGTTGATATTACTAAGATATAGTAGGTTTTTAGGTTACATTAAAAGTGTTCTTTCTTTCTCTCCCGGAGTGCCCCTCAAAGGAAGTGTGCTCAAACCCACCCCCATACCAAAGCTGTGGCTGCGCCCCTGATCATGAAAATATTTAAAGCTCAGATTGGATTATTTTAAGACGTGCATGTAGGTTCGGGATGTCACCTAAAAACAAACACGTTTGCAAAAAGCTGTAGAATACCTGCCCAATATTAAAATTGAATGTTCACTGTGCTTTAAAAGGTGCAAAACAACGATGAATAACAGATTTGGTGCAAATGAAGGGGTGCCGCCCCCCCCCCAACGCCGCCGCCCCTATGGAGTGCCGCCCCCACCGGCTGAGCACCCCCAAAGATTTTGGGAAAATTACACCCCTGCCAGCACCACAAGTGAAAGGCTAAAGGGAGACTAAATCTGATTTTTTGAAACTGTTAATTTCTTGTAAATGAGAAACTGATTCTTTATGCATGGGTTCTCTAACTTTTTCACAATTAGTCAATTGACTGAAACGATCTTGTGATCCGAGGTATTCTGCCTACATTGTGCATTTTGATGCATCTGACAGTACAGTCCGACACCGAAACGGGCCCTCACACTTCGTCCACACGTTAATGACCTTCAAATGTATTCAGAGACCAACAAGTAGCACGCAACTCCAATCCTAACCAAAGCGGGAACCATTTCTGCGTGCGGTTCCCAGCTCTACTCCTGTTGCGCGTATAACTCATGGCGTAACAGAGCCCTGTCTCCTCAGCTTTTCGTCTGGTCTCCGTGCGGGCACCGCCGTGTCATTACGGCTAAAGCCTGGTTTACACTGATAGCTCCGACACAAAGCGGGCCCGGTGTCGGCAGCATCGGTTATGGAGATGTGTAGTACTAAACCGCGCCAAGTTAGCCCCGTTTTCGGCTGGAGAAAGCAGACTGAGCGGCCCAGCGAATTTCGCCGCCCTGCGGTTAGTGCGCCTCCGGCGCCCAATAGCCTACAGGAGTGAGATTAATAGAGTAATGGAGATGACCGGCTTCTAACGAAGCTGTGTGGGGACAACCGCTGAGCGCTGCTATTTCTTTGCTTCATTTAGGCTGGGGGTGGAAACGAAGGCGACTTCTTCATCATTTTATCTTGTAAGGTTGAAGGTAATTGGACAGGACTGGAGTAAATGAGACAGCTGCAGAAGAAAACAAGTTTTGTCTAGTACCCATCCACCAGTGAAAACCAAACGTAAAAGTGAACAAGGGGTTTTGGGCGTTTAAAAACGCTGTACTATGTAAGCAAATGTTTATTGGGCTAAATATGAAAACTTCTGAGGGGAAAACACCTGTCAACACACTTCCAATCGATTAATAAAGGCACCTGCAAGAATCAAGTGTTTACTATTTTTATACTTTCCACTGATACACTAATACATGATGTATTTCATTCTGATAAAGGACTTGAGAAACCAAACGAAACCAGGCTGTTTTTAACAAACATGCGTCGTAAACAAACTATCAATTATTACTAATTTTACGTAAAACTAAGTCAATAACTGGCACAGTACGGATAAATAAGAAATAAAATTGTCTGTCACCTGAAACCTGACACCGTAACATCTCTTTGCAATGCTGCAGAGCACCGGTATGGGCTGCTGTCAGCACAGCAATTAAGCACAACAATCCAAAGATAATGACATGATTTTAATCGTTTGTGGTCACCATCGTCATTTCTGATTTGACAACAATTTTGTACCAGATTGAATAATTTTCTGGAAGATCCACAAACATTAATTCTATTATAAAAACATGAATAGATGTATTCAAACCACAAACATAGATAACTCTGAAATTTCATATTATAATTTGAGCAAAACATGATATATTTAGCAACTATGATATACATCACATTGAGTGGTTATTTCCTAGGGCCTAAAATATGCAATTCCATGGATAGCGAGAGGCTCCTATTTTCATGGGCCATGTCACGAACCATTGTTCATGCTTTGTCCTATCGGTTTTTATGCATTGAGGCGTCGTCCCGGTTATAAGCAATTCTACACAAACACCGTGCTCAAACTGCAGCAGAGTTCTCTCCTTGCCTCACATTTCCCTAGCCTTGCAACACAAATAATCACGTTACCTAGCGCAGGTCCGCCGCCTTGGCGTCATCGGCGGGGCCAGCGTCTGGAAGACGCCGTCAGCGTACCAAATGGCCGGAGCCAGGCCGCGCGTCAGTCCCGGTCGTCTCATTGCCAGAGCGGTAGTAACGCCCACAAACGCCTCCCAGACATCAGGCCTCCGGCTCGCCTCCGTCCAACAACGCCCGCCGGCGGAGCAACACGTCCACTTCCGCCCAGTAAGTGGGATTTATCTAGCCCGCGAGACCCTTGTTGCGTTGAACTGTGGCGGCGCGGCCGAATCTGGGACGGTGTTGCGGCCGCCAGGTGGCTCCCGACGGGGCCGTGAGCTAGTGCGGTGCCGAGCCAGCCTGGTTTGCGGCCAGAGTTGTAACCACACACACACACACACCCCCTCCCCCCCCCCACACACACACACGCACACACCCTCCCCGCATCACACACACACACACACAGTGACAGAAAGTCAACGGTGTCTCGCTATATTCCGAAATGAATGCTGGTACCTCGTCAAATGTGGTTGCAGTGGTCCATCCACCCACTTTGACGATATCATAGACAGAAATAACACCTTGGAATGTGTTGTACAAAACGCTTTCAATTGAACAAAATTTTTGTTCGATAAATCAGGGACTTTGCCACAATTTTTGCTGGTGAAGACGTAACCCAAACTGGTGACTACCGGGGCAGGGGCTGGAGGGAGAAGGTAAATAACATGGGCTGTATTGGAAACTGCTACCGTTGCACTCTATTAACCCACGCCCCACCGGGGGTCCGGCGCCAATTTCGCCCCACGGTGGGCCATCGATGGCCCCCTCTAACTCCGACAATATGGGGGTTAGCACAAATCTGTAAAGTGCATTAGAAAGCTAACGTGAATTCAGTAGCAAATTACTTCGTATGTTTAAGCGCTCAGGTCAATGGTTTGAACTCCAGAGGTCAAATTAGGTCACGATAGGTTATTTTCACTCAAATATGCAATGCTTAAGAAAGCTGGGCATAACTCTTATGCCATTGGTGCTATCGAGATCTGGTAAACTACATTGGATAGGAAAATGTCAGGCCTTTTTCCGCTATGTGAAACGTAATGAGCTCCCGCCAGTGGTTTGACCTCCAGAGGTCACCTCGTGACCTCATATGACCTGAGGTCATCAAAGGTCAGAAAGTGACCTTGCTGTAAATTAAATAAAAGCTAGTGATGAGACATACACGATGGTGCTTGATTCAACGCTCTAGCTTAATTAGGTCAAAAGTTATTGCCAAAATAATGTTTTTGACCCCTGGTGACCTTGGATGACCTTGGAGAGATCAAAGGGAAACATGGCCCTGGGATCCGTAAAAGGGTGTCCAAAAACGCTTTTCTGAGCAAGCCGAGCATTTGCAATCGTTTTTTGGCTTGTAGATGATAATTTTTCCCATGCTTTTCAATGGGAGAGGTCACCTCGTGACCTGACCTTAGGTCACGAAATCGAAAAATACCGGATATACACCTTGTAGACTCTGGCGGGCCATTAACTGTGGGAAGTTTCAAATTGATCGACCAAGAAACGTAGCTCTTATAGAGCTCAAAAGTTGAAGTAAGGTGACCTTGGTTGACCTCGCCTGGTGACCTGACCTTGGGTGACCCGGGGTAAAAATTTCAGGGATGGTGTAAAAATGATGGAGTAAGAGATAGAGCCCTCAACCGCAATCCTGCGTTTCGTCGTTTTTCTGCTATCCTGAAAAAATCTTCGGGGGGCGATCGATGGCCCCCGGTGGGGCGAGGGTTGAAATCAAAACTGATATTTATGCAGGTTCAGGCAGAAAATAGGAAGCAAACGTATAAAACTAGGTTGATTCCCAAAACTTAACAGTGCGTCCTCTGCTTACCTACTAAGTTTGGTGGATGTGTTCATCTCCTGAGCCTTTGATTCCCATGGTAACCACGGCCGTAAAGTATTAGCTAAACAAAGCGAAACAGGTACAACAGGTAAATAGGTAAACCCCTGAACCGCTAGTCACCAGTTTGGGTTCCGTCTTGACCAGCAAAACCGGTAAAAAGGTAACAACAGCGCATCTGTACTAATATAGGGGTATTTAACACTGAAAGGGAATGTGGCGCCTTGGTACAATTCCATACTGGAGTGGCTGTGGGGAAATGTATATTGTACTTAATGTATTGTGTTTTTGTTTTTTCTGAGAAATGACAATCAAGTCTAATATTTATATTTATTCAATTTTCCTTTGTTAGAGGTAAAAACTCTCCAAACTGCCGGGACGTCAAATTGGCGTGCGATCTGGTAATGTTTTGTAATGTAAAAACCATAAAAATGTGGTTAAGTTCAGGAAACTGCTTTGAGTCACATATAATACTGACAATTACATAAATAATGTGTTTTAGACCGGTAATGCACATAAAACGTGTTGCCCGTCAATTGACCAGCACTGACCTTTCTAGGCATTTCTAACTTCTCTTAAAAAAATAAGCGCCAGAAAAAATGCATTTTGCTGAGAGGGAGGTGACAAAATAGGGGAGCTGGAGGGTTATTGGCTTCAAATTTTTTTCATCTTCGCATAATTCATATTTTTCCAAGCGTTACCGGCCAGTTGCGTGGTGTAGTCGTCATAAGGTTAAAATCTAGATTTAGAAACCACAATTCTATATTATATGCTGCTCTCTCCATTCAACTCGTAAAAAATTATAGTTAGCGGTTATCACAATCACTGATTTAATTATCACGCTATCGTTAATAAAGCCTCCTGGGAAAAGGTTATATAATCATCATTATTTTGTTCATGGTGAGCCCACCGCTGGGGGTCACATTTGCCCCAAAGGGAAGCCACATTTTTGGCGGGACGACCCATGGTAAGGGTACAGAATCCTATCAAGGGACCCCGAAACGCACAGGCTAAAGCGGGTAGGGAAATTTATCTGGAGGAAGGGGGTGGGGTACCAAGCATAATAGGCCCAAAGGGTCTTTCCAACCCATCCAGCATGTCTGGATCGAAGAGAGATAATCAGCCATGGCACTGAGAGTATATCTCAATGGGGGAGGGGAAGGGTAAGAGTGCGATGGGAATCGGTCGGGGAGGGGAGTACCTGCCCCCATAAGCGTCACCACCGGCAAAGAAGTTAGGGGGCCAGCCAAACTTGAGCCTAATGCTGACAACAAACTTTCTACGTTAGGACCAAACATTGTTTGAATTTGGGCTCCTCTTTGCCTTCCGCAGTGGCTGGTCATAACAATGTCCGGTTTTCTCCCAATTTGACTGAGATCAGGAAATTTTCGGCCAAAAATTAGGGGCCCCTAGGCCCCCTTTTTCCGACGCTTATGCCTGCCCCCTTCTCCCTAGTCCATGATTCATCGTAACCTGTTTCGGTTTCCGCTGACCGGAACAGCGTTCTCGAAGACGTGCGTGTGCCGCATCACAGTCGTGCACTACGGCACAGCATCTCTCAGTCGTTATAGGTGGCGCCGCCCTGTCGGCCATGTTTGGAACTGATCCAGTGAGCACTTCAGGGTAAGCGACTTTTTTGTTGGATGCCGCGAATGATAGGCATTCTGCTGGCTAGCGAGAGGTCCGCCTGTCACATGAAATGTGGATATTTTGGGTGATTTAGTATGTAAGTATTTCATGCCATGGGCGGATCCAGGGTTTCGATAGGAAGGGGCGCCATCTGTTAACTCTCATCATACCGGAGGGCGCCGAATCACACTGTGGGGGTTCCTGTAACTCGCATTCTAAGCTTTGGGAAACAACGTTCTAGCGGATGTCACGGACGTTTCCGAGCTTTGCGAGGTAACGAGGTATCGTCGAATGCCCGATTGTGGAGAGCACCTGCATGACTGAATCGGCCTTTTTATTCAGTCATAAACTAATGTCCATCAAATTCTAAGCGGTAAAAACTGAACACTGTCTGTCTTTAGAAAATATATAATTATGTCTGTAAGGTTATATAATTTCACTTGCAGTCTCAGTTCCCCACGTTTTAACCGGTGGCGACGCCGGAGCTTGAAGTTAGTTCGCTGACCAGTCCGTGTCGTTGTTACTGGGAGCACGGTCTTAACCGGTCATCTGATGATACTTTGACAGTTACGCTGGCTAGTCCCACGAGGAAACTGTGGTCTGACCTCATTTCAACGGACTTGTCTGCGGCTCGATCAGACTAGTCCTCGGCTCAATCGGAGCAGTCCTCGGCTCGATCAAAACAGTCCTCGGCTCAATCGGAGCAGTCCTCAGCTCGATCAGATTAGTCCTTGGTGCCAGTGAACCATTCCTCAGTTCCAACAGACCAGTCCTCAGCTTTAATGGACCAGTTCTCAGTTTCAATGGATCAGTCCTCGGTTTCAACGGAGCAGTCCTCAGTTTCAAGGGACCAGTCCTCAGTTTCAATGGACCAGTCCTCAGTTTCAAGGGACCAGTCCTCAGTTTCAATGGACCAGTCCTCAGTTCCAACAGACCAGTCCTCAGTTCCAACAGACCAGGCCTCAGCTTCAATGGACTGGTCCTCAGTTTCAATGGACCAGTCCTCAGTTTCAATGGACCAGTCCTCGGTTTCAACGGACCAGTCCTCAGCTTCAATGGACCAGTCCTCAGTTCCAACAGACCAGTCCTCAGCTTCAAAGGACCAGTCCTCAGTTTGACAGGACCAGTCATCAGTTTCAATGGACCAGTCCTCAGCTTCAATGGACCAGTCCTCAGTTCTAACAGACCAGTCCTCAGCTTCAAGGGACCAGTCCTCAGTTTCAATGGATCAGTCCTCAGTTCCAAAAGACCAGTCCTCAGTTCCAACAGACCAGGCCTCAGCTTCAATGGACTGGTCCTCAGTTTCAAGGGACCAGTCCTCAGTTTCAATGGACCAGTCCTCAGTTCCAACAGACCAGTCCTCAGCTTCAAGGACCAGTCCTCAGTTTCAACGGACCAGTCCTCGGTTCCAACAGACCAGTCCTCAGTTCCAACAGACCAGTCCCCAGCTTCAACGGATCAGTCCTCAATTTCAAGGGACCAGTCTCAGCTTCAAGGGACCAGTCCTCAGTTTCAATGGATCAGTCCTCAGTTCCAAAAGACCAGTCCTCAGTTCCAACAGACCAGTCCTCAGCTTCAATGGACCAGTCCTCGGTTTCAACGGACCAGTCTTCAGTTTCAAGGGACCAGTCCTCAGTTTCAACGGACCAGTCCTCAGTTTCAACTGACCAGTTCTCAGTTTCAACGGACCAGTCCTCGGTTCCAACAGACCAGTCCTCAGTTCCAACAGACCAGTCCCCAGCTTCAACGGATCAGTCCTCAATTTCAAGGGACCAGTCCTCAGTTTCAATGGACCAGTCTTCGGTACCAGCGGAGCAGAGGAACTGGGATATTACTGTCATATCGTACGGTGAGAATGAATGGAAAATAGAAACTAAAAGGGAGCCTAAGAGCCCAGACAGCCTAATAGGGAGCCTACTCGACATACATTTCCGTGATCATGTCTCTAAACAGAAATTGCTGTCGTATACATACTCTGCGTTTGGTTCACATAAATCAAATTGTCTTTAGATACTGGTACAGAATTCAGTATATCCACTGTCTTATCTACTTTATTCCTAAATTTCCTTCTCAAAAAGTTATATTTTTAAGGATTTTTCTAGACACAGTCCAATGAACTCACTCGCAGGTGTTGCATTTTAACGAGCCTTCTCAAGGATATGTCTCATGACTGAATAAACGAGGAAGTGCGGAAGGCCCGGACGTCTGGTGCTTAATTTTCGGGTTGGTCGCTCACAGGGGGAAGACGTGTTTTCGATGCTGAAGAAATTAACGAAATGTATCCTGTTTTAACCCAAACTCGGAGTCGATACTACGATGGTGTATTTTTACTTGTCTCGGCTATATCATGATTTAATTTTCATTCGCGTCAAACACTTGTGGGAGGAGATAGAGCAAGATAAAATATGGAATACTTCCTGAGTTTTGGTCGTCCATCATTATTTAGCAGCTTATTTTTTTGCTTGATTTTTCGCTGCGACTCACGTGATTTTTAGTGCCGCTTGGAAAAAGAAGTATCCGGATCAGAAACTGAAAATATTGTCCGCTGCCAAGGTTCGCTAACGATGAAGGCCTTGACCGGTTTATATCATTTCCAGACTAAACTTATAATACAAGATTCAAGATGCATACAACTTGAAGGCAAGGTTAATAGAGGAACACAGAAAAAGTGATGTATAACTTGAAGACAACATTTTAAAGGAAACAGAAATACCCAAGGAGCACACATATTGGAACAACTGTAGTTTGAGAGCACCTACACGATTTGCATGTGGAGTGGTCTCTAAGAATATGTATCAACCGAACATTCAACATCATCATCTTTTAAGACCTGAGAAACGAAAACGAGGAATCACGAAGACAAAAGCGAAGAATGAAAAGAGAAACCAGTCGACAAATAACGAGAATAATTCATCATCACCGTCATCGTGACGCCTTGTTTGTTTGTTGTTTTCCATGTTTTGTTTTCACCGGATCCCTTCTTCAAGTCCCACTACCTCACCCATGGGTTGAGCGCGGGCCTGTGGCGACCCTCCCCGTGGATAATCCTTGTCCTTCCCCATCAACCATCCTATCCTTATCCTTATCCTACAGTGTGTTTTTGCTTAAGTTTGTCATTTACATGTCCTCATCTTCATTACGACCGGCGTCAGAATAGCCACATGGATAGTGGAGATGCTGTGTATGTCAAATATAAAATATAAATATAAATATAAATATTAATATATCCAACAAGATAAAATATATGTATAAACACATATTGGGCTTACGCTTTGAAAACGAGGTAACGAGAAAGACACTGATCCTTTTCATCAAAACAGTGAATTACTAAAAAAGTGTTTCTTTAGATTATGATTATTTAATTGATTTATTTGAATCGTGTTCCGCAGAGCTCACGGACTAGGAGTGGCCTAGAGTACTATCTGGAGCTCTCTTAGGAGTTCAACGTAATGGGAATGATGGTGAGTGAATTAAGCGTAATCGGTCGCGTATAGTACACCAAAAACAATTATTTGACATTTTGTATCTCCAGAATTCAAAGTCACGAGCCAAGACCTGACTCAGCTTTGAATGCACTATTCCCATGCCTCTTCTCCCTTTGCCTACACGACTGCAACGGCTGCCGGCAGATTTTCAGTGATAATCGGGAGTGGCAAGGGACCGGTGGGGCTAGATCGTGCTCTCAATGCACGATTATCTTTTCAGAAACGGTGAGTTCTAGTACAAATTAAATTCTGAACAACGGTTTTACCGCATGCCTTTTACTGACTACCTCAGCTCAAACTCCATTACAAAGGTTTTTCTTACATGTCAGAGACAAAGACAAAGACAAATACTTTATTCAGAGTCTTCCACGGTCATCCATGGCTACTACGATCCTACGTCAGTTGAAATGGTAAGAAGGAGACACACACACGACATTGAAATCATGTAAACAGGGCTAAATAAAAACATCATTAAAAAGACAAAGCATACCACACAAACACCACTCGCTCAACGCACCTGATCCCGCTCTGCTATTATATAGTTTTTAATGGCACAGCAAAAAAGCGGAACCGGTAAAACACTCAGCTCCTCCGGCAGCTCATTATAAAGGGAGGCGCCCCTGGAGCTGAACCTACGTCGTCGGTTTTACCTTGTTCTGATCTGCCGCCCTGGGACTAGTCGGATCAACGATTGCATCCTTGTATAGTGTGCATTATGTGCAATCCAAGTTTGTTATATTGCCAAACAGCTTGCTTGCCACCATCCTACGTTGAGTTCTTTACTCACTCCGCAGGAACGCTCAGGTTTCATATGAACATGTTTTTTACAGCCAAATGACAACTACTAAGATTAGAAGAACATGAAACACCTCCCTGCTCTTCTGTTTCGAGTTACTTGTTCTAATTCTGACGAAATCATAAGACCGTGCGATTCCTAGCAGCCTTTCGCCCGGAAAACGCTGCAGCTCTTAGCCTCGCTCGAAATCTAACAAAATCTTTTACACATTTGCACACGCACCGCACATGGAGCTACTGGGCAGACTCCGCAATTACGGACCTCTGGAATGAAATCATGACACCCGCCACGGAATTAATCGCCAGGGCCCGATCAATGCCCACTCGGAAACCCCGCGGCGCGTCTCTGCACAGGGGCGGAACCAGGCCGAAGCACCTACCCACCACGATATGAACAGAAAAAACAGCGCCAGAAACGCCACCTTCAAAACCACTCACATTTGCACTGAAACAATTGAAGGTTTGAGTCCTTCACGCTTCCTGCTTGGTCGCTGCGTCCGCTCTGGCCAGACCTGAGCCCGGCTTTGAGCAGAGCTCACCTGGCCAGTGGTTAATCAGTGCACGCAGTCGGGTCATGAGTGCGCCGCCTGATGTCAGCCGCAGGTAAGCAGCCGGGTAGCACGAGCTGCGCCCCAGGCCAACATGTGGCCCATCGTGGAGAAATAGTGCGACAGCCGTTCGAAGTGGCTCCCGCGGCCTTCAGACTGCAAATGGGCTCATTTGTGAGGGTCTAGTAATTTTCGGGCAGCTATACCGATGTTTCATTTAGTTTTAAAGACAGTTTTGTTTTTCAACGAGGGATGTCTTTCTGTTGTTCCTTTCACTTTGTTTTTCCTGTTTGATAAGAGTCCTGACAAACAATAAGCGGTGATTAATCACTTTTTCAGCGAGGTATGTGTGGATGTGTTCTCACGAAAAAGTTTCACAGACAAGGAGATTATACAAGATGTATGTACATACATAACAATTTCAGAGACAAGGATATCAGAAATCTTTGTCCATATCCATATCGATGGCCAGGAATGTTGCCATACTTATTTTACCGGCGTGGGATGGATGCGGACCCGACAGTGTATATATCGTGGAGGTAGTGGGGGTTCACAATGTACGGAGGCAGAGTGTGAACTCAGGGGTGCGAGGAGGGGGTGCGAGTCGACAATGTACGGGGAGGGAGTGCGAGTCGATGCACGAATCTACCGAGTACTTCCAGCTAGTTTATTAATTAGCGGCAAAATCTGCACATTTACGTAAGCCGAAAGGAGCCGGCAGCGTCTAATAATTTCGGTGGATATACCCCTTCGTTATGCAGTGGATTCAGGACTTCATTTCGGTGAGGGGGCTTGGGGTACCAGCCTCTCCCACCATTACCTCGTAGGACACTGATATTGCGGGGGGAGGAGGGTTTGAGCTCTCCTACACCCCCACCTCCTCTTTTATCTGTCACTGCATTGGTTCTTCAGCTGGGAGTTTCTGAGCTTTTAACGCCCTTATCTTCGGTGAGCTTCGGTCTTCTCACAGCCAACCGTGAGGTTGGCTGTGAGAAGACGAATGCGCCGATGATCATACTATTAAATGTGAATGAATGTTCCACTGTTAGCTCCTGTAAGAAGAAGATTGATAATTTGTATTAATCATCAATGAGTTGAGTGGCGGGGGAGGGAGAGGGAGGCAGGCAGCATGGCAAAACTCGTTAAAATACCTATCTATGTATGCATGTATATTTCTTAAGCAAAATCTTTAACAATCGGTGGGCTAAAGGCAATAAAATGCATTTTTCTCCCTGAATCTGTTTGTAAATGGTTTGATAACCATAATGATGAGAATTATTGGCGCATAACGACGCACCAACTGCCACGTCTATATGACATGCCAACTCTCAACCCTGTTAGGAGGGATTATGGGGATCTGGGTTCTATAATTATACAGTGTGTGTATATCTCTTAACACGCGCATTGACGGGGGTCTGAGCCACCTTCGCATTGACGGGGGGCGGGTACCCGCCCCTAAGATCTCGAGAACCACGGTAGGTAGCGAAAAACGGTAAACGGTGTTGGGCTGCCCATCCACTTCTCCATCGAAAACGTTTGAACCATTTTTTGTCAGGTCACATTTAAGGTCACGAGAGGTCAAAACATGCCCGTCATAGGGATAACATGTAAAATTCAGTTTTTCGGGCATTACATCTGAACAAGTAAAGATAGAGCAAAACGACTTGAACCATATGAATCCTCTTAGCAAGCCAAATCGAATGATATATAATTTGACCTTGCTAGGTCAAATCAAGGATTTGACCTGACCTGAGGTCAGGTCAGGGTCAAATTATATAAAATGCATATCATTAGAACTGCAAAGCCCAGGCGAGTCTAATGCAGCTAAAATAAATGCTCCATCACCACCCGTTACTGAGTTATTCCGTAAAAACCATTTTTTTCCATATATTTCCAATGGAGAGGTCATGCCTCGTACCTGACCTTAGGTCATCGATATCAAAAATACCGGAACATATGTTAGAGAACTCGGTGGGGCCATTATGTGATATGAGTTTCAATCGGATAAGTTCACCCTGCTCCGACTTATGCTATCTTAAACTTTTTTGAGGTCGGGTCACTTGACCTGTACTGGTGACCTGACCTGAGATGACCTAACCTTAAAATTTTCACAGAAGTTGTAAAAATGATGAGGGAAAAAGTATACCAAGTACGGCGGCGCTACGCGCCGCCGTTTTTCTACTATCTTTGAAAAACCCGAGGGGGCGGGTACCCGCCCCCGTCAATGCGCGTGTTAAAGATGTGTCTCTTCAGGGTTTCAAAATCATGATCCATCCCCCAATCCCCTAAAGTTAAAAAATATTCATGTAGTTTACAATGAATAAGTGTACTTAATATCCTGCAGGAGGCCCCGTTCTTCAGTGGTGCCATCTTTCGTAGGCGCCTCTCTGCAATATTTTTTAACTATGATCCATCCAACCCAAAAATTAAACTTAACTCTGATTTCGAGCTAATTCGTGGTGGTTTGCACACAAAGTCAGAATATTTTGAAAATAATTGTAGCTAAATAAATATCCGGCATAGTTGCAATGTTTTTCCTTTAAGCGATTCTTTAAAACCGCATTCCGAAATATTTTTCTCCATTATGCCAAGCGTTTGGGCAGGCGCACGTGATCTGACTACAGAATGAGGATGCCGGCCAGCAGAAACCGAGGCTGATCGGCCCGATAAAGGCCAGCCATCTGTTTACCCGATGTGTTTGCCAGGGGTATATATTGACCGGTCATCTGAGAGGCTGACTCGAGTGGCTAGATATAGCCCGGAAACCCAGCTGTAGTAGCTCACTTGCGCCTATAAGGACCCTAAGTGGCTCTCGAAAAAATACTGGCACAGCTTGATGAAAGAATGGCTGTTAGGACCTGGACAAACGCATGCAGAGCAAACAGGGATGAGGTGAGAAGCATTTAAAAATCTGCGACTTGATTAAATCGCTATTGCATTGAGCTTAGCAATTGTGTTTATCTATGGGAACAATTTTTTTTGGGGGGGGGAGGTGCAGAATGCGCTGTAGGTAACTGCAATTTACCCGGAAATAATGAACATATTTATTCACTTTTACCTAAGGCAGGGTGCATATTTAAATTCAGCTCTCAGCAGACATAATTTCAGCCCGGAGTGGGAAACAGAGTCCGTGAAGCCTGGCGCCGCTTGCTAGCTTTCCTTTGGGATTACTGAGCGTGGTTAGGGGGATACCCACCCACTCCCCCACCCTGCGCACCCGTCCCGCTACCTGCGTCAGCTCCAGGTTCCCCAGCTGCTTGCTGTGTATGCTTCAGGTTCCGCAGCGCAATCACTGAGGGCTTCATGCAAACGTTGGCATACTTGTTTTAGAGCTATTGAGGAACTAATGGCGTCGACATCAAATCTCCAGTTCCGTTCTTCACATGTTTGCCGTTTTCGCATTTTTTTACATTTGCATACAAGTTGGGCACCATTGTTCGTCCCAATCCCCTCCAATTGTCCCCAGCCATTCAGGTGTTCCACATACTGGGACCGGTGCTCTTCTAGTCCCGAATTACTAAGGCCCTGTCCTGCGTTCAGCGAACATGATTGTGCCCTTTGTTGAAAGCCATTATGACACCCTAGCTAGGTTTGTTGAATAAAGTGGGAAACGAAACGACACAGTGAAGAAAACAAAAGCGTCCCCTCAACTATTACAATGTGCCCGCTTTTTTTTTTTTTTTTTTCAGGGCCCCCAAAGGGCCCCCCCCCGGTGAGAAAAAAAAAAAAAAAAAAAAAAAAAAAAAACAAAAAAAAAAAACCCCCCCCCCCTTTCCCCCCCCCCTTTTTTGTTTACTTTTTTTGAGCCATCATAGTGGTGTTTACCTTCTTCCGTACCCGGTACATCGTGAGAAAAAAATGCACTGCATCATTCTCTGTTTCTAAAATAACGACAATACAATGAATGCACCGTAATCAAGAGGCATGCTCATGCATCACACATTGGTGTCCAAATTATACAACGCTCAGCTCTTGCATGGGGCAGCGAGCCATCAACTTCAACAGCAGCCTTGCAGAGTCCTCAAGTTGCAACATTACCCTCATTCTCCGGCGCTTACCAGTCCCAAAATGTAGAGCATACCATGGGATGGGTATTTGAATGCATCTCCAAACTTTCGGAGGATTGGATGGGATGAGATTAGTAAGGCAATTCTGGTGATTTCAGATATGTACATACATAAATGGAGACGGATTTCCAGCTATTGTAAATTTGGCCGTATTGTTTTCGGATGTAGACTAGATTTAGACTGGAAATACTGGTGTGTACTTGGATTGAGCTGGATCGATCGCGGAAGCCTGAGACATGGATCAGACTGGACCTAAAAATGGTTGGCCGTGAAATACACAGCCGTAACGACGCCTCAATACGAGCCCTGTGACCACGTGACGAAACGTGACGGCTAATAGTTTTACAGGGGCCGGCTCACTGCCACCGCCCATAAATCACCTCTGAAACCGTAAAGCATTTAGGTAAATTACGGTCGTCGTTGGTGACGGAGGTCGCGTCGGCACCGACGACCGTAACGACGCCGCTGATAGAAGCCACAGCCTTGCCCAGAGATGGTATAGATTTGTCCTGTTTGTTCGTTTTAGTGACCATTTCTCTCCAAATATTGTATTATAGCGAAGTCCAGTTTTTAATTTTTCGTCCAGATAAAATCATCGTGCAGGCTTAGCATGGAGAAGGAAGTTAAAAACGATACATTATTGTATGCACTGCATGTCATTAGCCCTGTTCAGCTGTCAGCACAGTTTTGTCAGCAGGACCTCTAACCTCTCCTCCAGAAAAGTAATATCAGCGCCATAATCACCTCTTGTTTGTGCTAAGCAAAGGAAACTTAAACCTTTACGCCATTAAAAATATTAGACTGCCATTTCGTGCACTTACTATTTTTCATCAGCGCAAACAGCAGGCCATCAGCCCGTAAAACCTCTAGAACTAGTTCCCGGGGAGAGGCTACAGCCCTGTGACGTAGGCGCAACACGGCCCGCTGATTGGTGCTGACAAAACTCTGCTGACAGCTGAACGGGCTATTGTAATGGTCGCGCAAAGTTTTAACTCTGTCAGGGTAAATTGAGAAATGAGAGATGACATATATCACAGAAAAAATATAGCAACACATCCTATAGATCAAAATGTACATTTACAATGCCAAAATGAGTTTTATCCGTCTATGATATTATGAGCAGACTTCGACAGAGACATAGGAATATTATATTTCAACTGTCTGTGCTTGTAGGGACACCTTCGGCATAGGATGAGGATAAGGGGTACCCTCTGAGAACCCATTAGATGTTTTGCTGCCGTGAAATTTACTAGTGTTTTTCTCGTGTCGGTTCCGAGAGTGTCAGTGTTGGCATTACCTCAACAATAAGCAGGTACAATTTTTACAACTCATTTGTTGGCCTAGCTGGACACCAACGAAAAGAAAATGATAGTGACCTAGCTGTATTTTTTCGTAATCCCGAACCTTGTGATTAATTTGTTTCATCATTTCCCGGCGCAATGTTTTAGCTTCGCACTGCTAAAAGGTAATGCACCAAGGCGTGTTAAACAGGGCATATTTTCGGCGTGAGAGCAGAGCATGACTGGTCAGACCGTAAAGGAAACCTTTCCCACTGCTGCCAGATCCCATCGTCATGCCTGTCAGTCCGAACAGAGGAACCGATGAAGACATTACCCGCGCTGACTGGCCCTGGCTACATAAAAGGGTCACCCTCTGATGTGCTGAGGTCGTGACGTGGCCTTTTCGCTGGTCATCGCCTGGGCCCAGTTTTTACGAACCACAGGTTGGCGCGGGCAGAGCACCCCGGGAACGCTGGGGTCAGTGCAACAATGGTGCCGGAAAACACAGTCAGTGAATTTATGCTGATACTGTAGGATGGGATGGTATAATGGTGTGACAGCGTGTTGTTGATCATACGCCTGTTAGAAAAGATGTGAAATTGTCTTTAAAAATTACAAGATGTATTATTTAGACATTCGAAAAATGGGAGATCAATTTCAGGGGGAGGGGTTAGAGGAGTTCAACCCTACCCCATCTTAACCTACAATAGCCTCTCATTCTTCAATTACGATGAACACATAAAATTTCGTAGGGAGCTTCAGTCTCCTTACCCCCCCCTCGCTCCGCCTTGTATATGACACTACACCCGAATGTATATGCTTGACATGCTTGTAAGCATTAGTTCGCTTGGACACGTCAGGTTTTGCACATGTATTGTTTCGAGTGGGGTTTTACGATAGACAAATCAGTCGTTGTATCTTTAGTGAATAATGCAATTTAAGAAATTCGACGAAGGGAGGGGTATGAGTCATGCTGCAGTTACGCTGTTATGTGTCTGTTTTAACCCGTACCCTCTGGACTGCGGGGTACAGGAATAAAAATATGCGCACGCACATTTAAAGAGTAACTATGTCATCATAGACAGCGGAACTAGGGATGCACCATGACGCTGCCCCTCCCCCCCACTTAACTGATGAACTCTAACACTAACCCAAGGTCGTTGACTGGAAAGAAATGGGCTGAAAAGTTCATGGTCTCCCCTTAAATTTGGACAATCCGCTGGTACAAGGTGTCATGCCAATGTTCTATGTATATTTTATGTGTATGTATATGCATGTATATGTTATATGTATATGTACAATGTATATATATATATATATATATATATATATATATATATATATATATACAATGTTAGAAAAGCTTAATTCAAAGGTAGTGTTCAGAAACTGGCAAATTTAAGGGGGGACCAAGAACTTTTCAACCCATTTCTTTCCAGTCAACGACCTTGGGTTAGTGTTAGACCTTGGGTTAGTATATATATATATATTTTATATATATATATATATATATCCCTCTCTCTCACTTTCTTTCTCTCTCTCTCTCTCGCTTCCTCTCTCTCTCTCTCTCTCTCTCTTCTCTCTCTCTCTCTCTCTATCTCTCTCCCATTTCCTCAAACACTATGCACTTTTTATTTTTGTCCCATTAGTGCTTGAGGTAGCCAACAGGTTTCTACTGCGTTTCTGCCCCTGCGGGACTTGGTCCCGATTTGGGCAGTCCACTGGAGTCAAGGAGTATTATTTCCACAAACGTCCCAGAGTACTTCGCAGAGTAGTTATCTTGTAAAGGATTAAGTCGGTACAGTCCAAACATCTCAGTATCTTTCTGCGGAACTTTCCTGCTACACGAGGTACTTATTTCACTGTAAAAGCTTTTTCTGTGGTTCTGTTTTAGAATAGGATACTCTGCAACTGCGAAGTCAGCAGGCCAACAGCAGCCGAAATTAGCTTACTTGAGCGGGGAGGAGTGCTCCCTAGGCACCTTTCCCTTTTAGTAAAACGTCAGTGAAGTGTTTTCGGCTTTGGAGAGAAAAACAGGCAAGAACAATCCCACAATGGAAATCTAAACTCTGGGGTTATGGCTGTTTCCGGTCTTAAAACGGCACGAGTGCTTTTTCGCTAAGCTTAGTTCAAGACGTAAATACCTGCGAGCTAGGAGGTACAAACATTTGCAGTGTCTTAACCTATGTTGTTTATTTGGTAGGTAATGCATTGAATGGCGTTGGCACCAATTACTTGTGATGGGGAGGTATAAAACCAGCAACGATCATCTGTCAACTTCTATGTGTTCAACATATTTGAGTGGACAGCATAAAGCTTTACCTGCTCGCACAAAAACGAAATCCAGCAACTTTCAAAAGGTTTCTCCTCTTTCTCAAAGATATTCCGAGAACAATTATAACTTTTTCCAGATTTTGAACTTATACCATGGTGTTGGACCAGATGATGAAAGCAAAGGTGCATATAAATATATATAAAGGTGCATATATGCTAACCCCACATTACCCACAATATCCATGGGAAAAGAAAACTGCTGATGACTGAGTATATCATAGATTTGTGATGCTCATGTATGTTGATTTCTCAGCTTTGCAGGGATTAATAAAAATACCGTGTCGTTCGAATATTTTGTTCGAATTTCGTGGTCCTTGGCATTATCATATAATTCAAAGCGCAGAGAGAGAGAGAGAGGGGAGGGAGAGAGAGATGGAGGGAGAGAAAGAGGGAGAGAGAGAGAGAGAGGGAGAGAGAGAAATCCAAAACCGGAACAGAGTCAGTAGAGTTTTCCCGCCTGATAGACACCCAAAAAATGGTCTTAGCCATTGTATTTGTATTTGTATTTATTCACGTAAATGGGCAACAGGTACAACCCACTTATAGCTCAAGTCAAATAAGCAAAACAAAGACATGTTATTCACAATGAAATGATACAAATTATACCCTGTCATTCCGAGATGGGAAACAAAGCTGCACGCTCGCCCTAAGTATTGATGTCATTAAAAAATCTGCATGAATAAAATATGACCATGACATAAAAGCTCTAAAATAATACAACTGGGTACACAAGGTGTGTAGATAAAACTACAATCAAGAAGACAAGAAAAAGGTAAACGCTTTCTCAAAAATATTAAGCCACGCGAGAATTAAAACCTGTGCTGCTTGATGAACTTCACTGCAGTTCAGTTAAGCTGAGAAGCTTTACAAGCTGCTTACTGGTTCAAAAAAGGTAAAAGAAAGATATATATATATATATATATATATATATATATATATATATATATATCATGGTTGTTGGATTCTTAGCGCATGTCTAACAAGGGGGCTCCCTAATTAGCCGTCAACGAGTTTTTGGAGAAAGCGGAAACTATGCAGAGCATAATGACGTCTTTTGTTCGTGTGAGAAGGGTTGGAAGCAATACTAGTCTCAATATCGTTCCATCCCGAGAAACACTGCTGGAAATATTTCTGACCCGTGTTGCCTTACGAAAATTACCTGACGTTTAAGATCGCTTCTTCTATTTTTTCGATGGCTACTCTACTCTGTTCAATATTGTCCAATGAATTATTTTGTGAGTAACCAAAACAACACTTTCCCATTTTGGCCATCAGCTGCATCACCCTGCTTCAGTACATCTTGACCTAACACCCGAAATAACAGGAGGACATCGCGTCCGGTCAGCCAAACCAGCGACAACCGTAAATTCTAATCTAAACGCCCCCAGAGAAATGACTTTGGGATCTGCTACTGGGCATCAGTCACGATACAAGGCCGATAATTGGACCCAGGGGTGGCCAGCGCGGCGAGGTGTCGCTGAACTCATTGGCTCGTCACTCTTTGTGATGGTCCAGTGGACGTCCCCGAGGAGCGCCACAGAGCAGCTGTTGATCTGCTCTCGGTCCGTCCTCATCAGTTGGGCTTTAAAGCAAGACCGAGTGCCGGGGACCGTCGCACTGTCGCAACACCTTACTCACCATTTGGTGTGCTGAAAGATAAACACTTATGGAGGTTCGGTGTCGTAGTCACCAGTGCAATATCAACACTGGCTCGGATAAGAGTCAGAGATATGGGAATAAATTTTGGTGGTCACATGTCACTGCGTGGATACTTCTGGAAACGGAGCGAGCTTATGGGACTAACCACCCCTTCACTGAATCTAGTATTTAGTGAGCTCCCCCGGCCGCATGGCTTCGGTTATTTGGTCGGTTCCAGCTGCCTAAAGCAGACAAAGGGGGGTGGAGAGGCATCTCCTGGTGCTAGGGAACCCTCGTTGAAATGTCTTTTCTCCTCGTCTTTCCCGTCTCGGAGCTATGAGGTACGTGCACCACTTCTTCGGAGGGCCCCCTGGTTTAGAGGCCCCTCGGAGTATCCCCGTTAGGGCGTGAGAAGGAGAAGGTGCATTTACTTGATGTACACCCTTAGAAAACCATTGCCAGTGGTGGCTTACATCATATTTTAAGAAGCATGTCTCTCAACCTGACTCCGGAAGCAGAGAAACAAACTTTCGGAGTAAGTGTTAAAAGCACAGCAGATTTTGTAAACCTGGATGATGCTTCAATATTTTCGTGATTTGGGGGTATAAAAAGGTGTTACCAAACATATATTATACATTGGAAGTTAGCTTAATATTTTAGCTAATATCTGGTTTCTTCCAATGGGCAAATCCAGGGGGCAAGGAGGCACTCACCCTCTTATTGGCCCTCGGCGCCCCCTGAAATGGTCACGGAACCCCACCAAAAGGTCGGTGGGTCCTCCTGAAATGTTGCTTCCCTTCCCTAGGGTGTGAGTATCGGCGCCCTGCGATAGGATTTAGCCGAGGTGCGAAAGTATGCTGGCTGTCCAAACTCAATGCGAGTATGCCTCCTCTGTACACAGAGCTGGAAATAATAATTGTTACTTGAATACTATTTCCAAATGCTGAATGTCTTCTTCCTGTCCCTTCTTTTGAGCAGACAGGTTCTGACCAAACCATTACAGATGAAAGTGTAGTTTTCTTTATAGATCATGTTTTTGTTTTTGAAGGAAAATTTCCATTATGGGTCATTTTTAGTATTGGGGTATAACTATTATTGGCAACTCTGACTGGTTTCCCAATGACATGCATTTTTTTTGAAGAAGTTTCCATTTTTGAAGGAGTGTTTCCATTTGGTACTTTTCCATGATTACATGTAGATTATCATGAAATAGTCATTATTGGGAACATACCTATTAATGGGGCATACATGTACCCACAATTGGGAACCCTAACCGCAGCTTCCCCCACTAAACTTCTATCTCCTATCACAAAAGGGAAAAATGTAATGTCAACATAGTATTTGAATCTACCTAAAATGTGTTGGTAAGTGGACCTTGGTGCATTTTTATAAACACATCAAATGCTTAAAATTTGTATCCCACTACGATCATTACCTGCCTGGTCATTCTTTTTGGTAAAAACTCTGAGGCAACTAGCCTGCATAGATGTAATTATGTCTATTGCCTAATAGGTTCGGGTATTGAATTCACATACCAAAGAAAGATCCAGTGTGTAAAATCCTGCTTTAACTCCATGCAGTTCAGGTCCTGTGCGTTGCTTACCACCACTGGTAGTAAGCAACACACCCTAACCAGCGTTTTTCGAAGTCTATTTGTTTCTGAGATTTGCTGTGATTTTCTGAGATAAGAAGGGGTCTACGCGGCCCCTCCACCGTGACGTTAGTTCCGGCCCCTCTCCGTGTGGGTGTTAACACTTTGTGGAGGACTGCATTAGACACATTTGCTATCTGTACAATATTGATATGATAATTTGATCATGAAAACTCACCTGAATCACTGTTGTTGCCGCCTGTTGTGGCGCCAACTCTCCCAACTTCCTCCAGCTCCAAATCTATCTAACCAATCTAGGGCAAATAAACTAAGGCACAAGCAGGCTAAGGAATGAAAACCAGTTGATATGGGAAGTGCATCAGTCTTACAATAGCTAATTCATCTTGATTGCCATGGGGCAATATTTGTTCTAGCTAGTTTTAGCCTGCACTTTCTTAAATATACCTAATGAATATGCCCTCAAATGAGTGGCTTCCCGCCTGTTTAAATTTTTGGCGGCTCTATATCACCTAAAATTTCTAATTGTCTTGTCGCTCCTGCGCAGTTTAAGTGAATTGCTGCCCAGTATGTTTATTTTCTCACTCACTTAGTACTTTTATTAGTAGCTTTTAGGCGTACTTAATACTAAATTCGAAGAAATAGGGGCCAATAAATCGAAGACACTCAAACTGTAAATATGATTTAACCTGAAAAATGGACAGAAGTATTTAATAAGTATCTGCGTTATCTTTAATGCCTTAAATATGCCCACAATCGTGTATTTTCGAAAAATTGACTGTATTTCCGGTATCTAGGCGACAACTTTCTGCAACTACTAACAATAGCCCCATTGGGCTGCATGTTAAAATCTGGCAACTGTGACAGCGGTTTGCGGGTTTTCTGCGCGGGGGTCCTCGTTTTGTAGAAACTGAAATCATATTGTATTATATGGTCGCTATTGGAACGAGCTGTAGTTAATATTCCCTCAGCTTCATTCTCTATTTCGAAATATGGGGTTTGATCTTGCCTCGTCGATCGCTATTTTGTCACATTATCTATTTTCGCATTTCCAACTCGTGCGTTCTGGATTTAGCGTCCACCTGATAGGGGTTTGTCGTTCAAAAGTGGCGCTTCATTGGTCTGAATGGCACCCCCTCCCCGAAAATGTGCCTTTGATGCTCGGCCATGTGGATCCGCATATGATTCGTCTTACTAAAAAAGGAGGAGTAGGCAGAGACTCACCTTTTCGGCTTTCATTTGTAGAAAATAGATCACTCGGCGGCAACCCTGATATTGAGATCAAGTTTAGCTGAGGATGTAGGGCCGGTAGCGGGTCCTGGTTGGACCAGGATATTGCCAAATGTAACTGGTCTTAAAGTTGGACGAAGTTTCCTTAATTAAATGGTCTCAGGAAACCGCTCCAGATTTTGATAGCATGATGAGTGTGGGTTCAGTCCTGTGGGGATGGAACCCACGCTAGTCGGACACGGAAGGCGGTGGTAGAGGACCGGTCGGACACAGGAGGCGGTCTCCCGCCGCGGTGGAAGACCGCCTTCCGTGTCCGATCTGGTCTAGTGGAGAAGTTCCCTAAACATTCAAGGCAATTCTTGCTGTGACTGGGCAAGTATGCGTGTTGGAAGTGGCCTGACAAAATGAAATCTAAATACATAATCAAAGGTGGGTTATACGGTTGCTGTGTTTCGGCAGCTACCTATAGCTAAATATATCTAGCGAGGGATATTAGAACATGGCGAAAGACAGGGAATATATATACGTTTCTGCAGAACTCCAGGCCACACTTCTGCGCATCTGAAGCAGCTGGCTAGCTTTTTTCTAGTACATCAACATATGACTGGAGAAAAGCAAAGCCAGCCGCGTTTTTCTTAGAAAGAGCATCATCTACTTATCTAATGATCTAAAGGCCGAGTTCCAGGGAGCTCCCTGAGTGCGTTCGCCCTGACACTTAGGCATCCGGGAGTGTTCTGTGCCATCCGGGAGTGTATGTCTGTGCCCACCGCTCCTGCCTCTGGGAAATAGATGATCTGACAGCCTAATTGGCCCATTATCATGCCATCGACGCTCCGGCTCAGAAATCCGCAGACTGGAAACGCAGCGACTTTAATTGTTGATACAGTCCGAGCCAGGTAAGGCTTACTAAATGCAAAATTGGGGCAGTGTTTTATTTTATGTTCAGGAGTTATTGGTCAGGCCAGGTAAGGGCATATATACTGCCTTCCTGCGACGCCTTGGTCTCGTTCACATAATACCCTGTCGTTATCAGAGTGAAATCGTTTGGTCTGCATCCTGCTTCCCCTTATATTGCTTCAGACAAAAATGTTCCAGGCCCTTCGGCTACAAAATCCGAAAGAAAAATATTAATTATTGCACGCACTCAAAACTCAAGTCGTATTAATGACTCGGGTACTAAATATATAACGGGAATGCGTCACCTTTATAATGGGATTGGATCTGAGATGGTCTGGATATGGAGTATACCGTGAAACCCCTCGTTTAAAATTTCACTTGTCCAAGAACTCATAACTTCCGGGGAAACAGGATATGTGCCAACTCCAACCCCATTGACCCCGTGTGCGACTCCCCCATGGATACATGGCTGTCTTCTACCCAAAGACTTATTCATAAGCATAAGCCTTAGGGTAGCCCCATAAGGATAGCCCCAAGGTAGCCTCCTCCCCACCCCCATGGGGGTACCTCCAGGATTTCTGTATTCCCTACGGAATTGATGGCATGGTTCGTGTCCCATGAAGAGTGAAGACGTCACATTCCCTTCAAGAACGATATCATACGTACTTCAAAACATCTTCAAGCAAATAAAGTATGTTTACATTCCTTCATCAAATGAGGATAGCAGATGATAAAAACACAAAGATGTCCCTAAACTCACTTAAAAAGGAATCACGGATATGAACACGCCTAAAACAGACACATAGCACTTGACACCCAATTTTAAACACTACCTCCAGCACACGCAGACATGTTCAGAATGTCTTGCAAATACTGTTTAACCCTCGCCCCACCGGGGACATCGATGAACCCCCTAAGGTTTTTTCCAAGATAGCAGAAAAACGACAAAACACAGCACCGCGGTTGAGGGCTCTATCTCTCACCTCATAATTTTCCCACCATCCCTGAAAATTTTTACCCCAGGTCATCCAAGGTCAGGTCACCAGGCGAGGTCAACCAAGGTCCCTCACTTCAACTTTGGAGCTCTATAAGAGCTACATTTCTTAGTTGATCGATTTGTTACTGAATTCACGCGAGCTTTCTAATGCACTTTGCAGATTTGCGCTAACCCCCAAATTGTCGGAGTTAGAGGGGGGCCATCGATGGCCCCGGTGGGGTGAAGGTGGCACCGGACCCCCGGTGGGGCGCGGGTTAAAGCGGGCGAGACTGGCGCTGCCCCTACTGTCGACTGTCAGGGCGTTATAATATGAGATTGCAGCGCGATAATGTCTGCGTTCTTTTGCGTTTGTTACAGCACGCGATGGTCGCAAATGTCAGGTGTTATTTCTGAGAATAGCTGTATGTTATGCTTACTTTTCATAACGGTTATTTCAACACTCGTGTCGGGAAATCCATGCCTACGCTCCATGAAATTGGCATGGTTTGCTGACAGAAAATGGAAGCATTAATTTTCACAATTTTTATCACGAAAAGCTATACCACGTAGCCCGGGGTGAAAACTACTAGGGATGCCCGAATTTGAAGCAATACCAATACAAATTGTATTATCACTAGCACTGGTGAGAGGCATTCAACTATGCCGCACTGGAGGTGGAGGAATGGCACTGGAGGTGGAGGAATGGCAGTCCCCACTGAGACATACAAAAAAAAACAATTAGGCAAGGAAAACGCCCGCTTGGGGCTTGTGAGGGTCATGGTGGCCTCCACTGAAGCAAACGTTCATTTACCTATGCCAATATCTTTTAGGTTGAACGAGGTCGTAAAGGTCAAATCTGGGTCATGCTAAGGACCTATTGGGAAATGGTGTGATTATGCTGAAAAAATCGGGAATACACTGAAATTGAACAAAGGTTATGAAGGAAAGGTCCTAAACAATCTTGTTTTACATTTTGGGTTAAGGCCATTCAAGGGCATTTAACTATGACAGCACAATTTGATATACTGCGTATGATGTGCATTATGACTGGCACTATAGCAGCCATTGGCCGACAAAGGAGGTTTCACGACCTTTGACGTTGACCTGCTACCTTTTATTTAACATTGAGGAGTCTTAGCTATGGCATCATAGCATATTGCCTGAACGTCATACTGGGTGACGTCTGATTGGGGTTTGAAAATGCTGGTATGGCCTTGGCTCCTCCCGTTTGACCTTGGCCCGTGACATATGACCTTGAACTTGACATACAATGCCGATTATAGCGCATGATTACGTCACCACTCGGTTTGCAAAGCAGGTAAGCTATTGCGATTATACGATGGTAGTGATCTCAAAATTTGCGTCCGACTTTGAAAGCCTATAGATAAAGAAAATATTGCAGTTATATTGTCCAAATTATTTTACAATTCCAAATTGCTCGCCACCTTTACTTTAGCATGCCAGCGTGTGACATTTTTCTGTTGCAAACAGTTTTTCAGGCACCTCGAAAACAAAATATAGGGTAGAGTGGGGTACGCCCACCTGGGTAAGACGCCTACTACCGTCACAGGCTGATGTGAGAACTGACCCTCCATCTAGTATTTTGTTCTGGTAGCGGTCTTTCTGATCGGTTCCTGAGCGTGTTTGGATGCGCCTAGTCTGCTCCAGTAATTTTCAGCAAACATTTGTTGTTTTTTCCTCCGGATATAAAAACAAGCTATCTTAAGTTGCGATTGTACTGTATGCGTTTTAGACGCGCTCACGGCAATTTGTGAGGTCAAACAGCTAGCTTGTGCGGCATTTTGATAGCCACTATGCGGCATAGGAACGCCGCAGAATTGAGTAATATTTGTTGCAACGCTGCCGTTGCTACGTTAGTAGACGCCCATGTGTGTGCGGGGTAAGATGCCCCAGGCGCCTTGCCCCAATATTTGTAGGCATTTTACCCCAATGGATAAGTGTGTATTTTGGATAGGTAGGACATGGAGGTAGGACTGCTATCGCTATTACCACCATCACGACCACTACTGGTCGTGATGACAAAGTACGTTGGGTTAGAAAAATCACCGTAACAGAAGACATTGAGTTCCAAATATTAGTTCCTATAGACACAGGAAAGTTTTCGCGTTTGCCTCATTTGGTCATCTTGAGGGGTGGTCTTAAATCACTGACGGAACCAAAGGGGGCTAAAGGGGCCGTGGTCCCCACCAAAGCCTAAAAAGTATATTTTCCCCTAAGTCCAAATTTTGGCCGTTTTTTAAATGCTACGTTTTCGAGATTTCTTCTTGATTTACCTCTCCCCAAAGGTTGGTTTGGCCCCTAAAAGTTTCTCCTGGATCCGCCGATGTAAAAATACCTTCTTTCGTCATGGATCTGCTCGAAGCACTGTTTGCATATAGCGATCCCGAACCATTATCGTCGTTACATAAATTTTTCAGATTATACATACCCATCCTCATCCTACCTTGACATCCTGTTCTAGAATATGGGAAGACATACCGAAGAAGAACCACTTGCAGGCAGAAAGAACCGGAGGCGCTTTAAGGTGCTTTGCACCCCTAAAATATGTTGGGGCTCTATCTTAAATTGGTTTTGCGTTTTCCGTTAATGGGTAAAAGCCTATCTGCTTGTTTTTGCTGTATCGGGCTTTAATGCCTCGAATAACTTGCCCACTTTGTCACAACATTATCGTAGCGTAATCACAACAATGTTCCCCCTTGTTCATGTAACGAGATACAGTATGCGCTGTGTTATATGACGGCGTTTTGCCCTGGTTAGGCTTTTACCCCGCTATGGGGTAAAACGCCTTTTCATGGTCTCAGAAAAACAAATTTCGCCCTTTAGTGTTGGAGTCCCAAATTTCTATCCGAGTGTGATAGAAGATCCGAACTTAACGAGAAACATGGGCATTCCATCCACGCGATTGGTACAAACACATTCTCCTTAACGTATCTCTTCCCCTCTCCCTAGGTGGGGGACTCCGAGGCCACCACCTGTGCATGTATGAAAACGTGATGTTTTAAAGTATGTTACAGCTTTACCAATGACCAGGTGAACCGCACTAAGCCAATTCCAAACCGTTAGAATAAAACACGAGCATTAAAAGGAGATTTGGAGAGTACAATAAAGTTTCATTGGAGGTGATCGGACCCCCAAAGACATATAAATCTACATTCCTGCACGCAGTAGTACTTCACTTTACTATCCTTACCCAGGAAGTAGAGTATGGTACATAGGTAGGTTGTTAATGCCAGGCTGCCTTGTCTGACAGTTCACGATACGATGTCATCCTAAAAACATTATTTCGTGCACCTGTTGACTGCATGTTTTGTTCCAGACCTCTGGAAACTTACGGCGGCACACACGCACTGGCGAACACAGACGGGGTGGGGGCAAGAGTTATGCTCCCCCCACCCCAAAATTACGAATTGTTTGCCGATTTTCTGAACAAAAACTATGCTTTTACGATTTCTCCCGAGTTTTCCCCACCTCAAGCGGACCTCATACGTTCGCCCCTGCACACACAGAGACGACCGTGTTAGGAAAAGTCCATAGCCTATTAGGCGGGCCAAACGAGAGCGGCCGACAATTATCGATCAAGTGAACATAGAGATAGGGGAATCAGATACACTATCGGGACAGTTGTTAGGCCATAGCCATGGCGTGACTGAGGATAAATGGGAAGGGCACACTGATCCGTGTAATCGTCGTCTGATTCTAATCACACGTCCTCATTACCCATGCCTGCTCAGGAAACGTGACGGACGCCTGACAGTGACTGCCACCTAGTGGCTGAACCCGGAACCAACACGGCAGACGGGGCCAACGCCGCTGCTGTGGAACCTACCACACTTCGATGTAGGCGGGTCTGGGGAGGGAGTGGACGTTTTCTGATAGTTGGGGGTGCAAAAATTGAAAAAAATGACACTAAGCACCATACAAGAATGCGATTATGTAATATCAAGTTTGTTTTGGCCTTCCCACAAAGTGCCTGTGCACAGGCCTTGTAAACTGTATGAACCTTTGTAAAGTTCTTAAAACGACCAAAACAAAAATTCGAATGACATTTGATCACTATTTTAACACAAGTAGTTGTTTTTGCTGTGTCATATTAGAGACGTAAACACTTCATAAATTCCCTATAAAAATGTTAGACGGCTGCAAAAATTGCGTTTTATTATAGTAAGCTGTGAGAAAACATTTCAATATTTTCCTAGTTTATTTCTATTGGAAAAAGGGACCTTTCTTCTTAAGCCTGAGAAGGAATATTCCATTTTCCAAAAGGATCTCGCTTCCTGCATGAAACCGAGCAAATATCATTCCTTTCCGTCCCGTCCCGTCCCATCCCGTCCCGTCCCATCCCGTCCCGTACCGTCCCATCCCATTCCGTCTCATCCCTTACCGTCCCATCCCGTTCAGTCCCGTCCCATCCCGTCCCGTCCCATTCCGTCCCGTCCCATCCCGTTCCGTCCCATCCCGTCCCGTCCCATCCCGTCCGTCCCGTCCCATCCCGTCCCGTCCCATCCCGTCCCATCCGTCCCGTCCCATCCCGTCCCGTCCCGTCCCATCCCGTACCGTCCCATCCCGTTCCGTTCCGTCTCATCCTGTTCCGTTCTGTCCCGTTCCGTCCCATATCACTCCGTTCCGTTCCACTCTATTTCCTTCCTCGACTCCCGTTCTATGTCCTGTCCCATGCAAACCTCTTCCATGTGACTTATTTTCACCTCAATTGCGTGAAGACAATGCATTAGTAGCAACTGAAGGTAAAGGATGAGCCTAGCTCAGTCCACACCTGTTGAGGCTCCATCGGGCCTTTAAAGAGTTTCAACACTTGTTTAATCTTAGTCTGAGCGTTTTGGGAGAGTTCACCCTAACCCACGAGTGTCTTTACTGGTCACCGGGGTGACACAAACTTAGCACGTATGGCTATTAACATCATAGGGGAAGCCGGCCCTTGCCTCTCCCTCCTTCAACTGCGTGCAGCTCTGGAGGCACCCCTGCATGCATGGTAAAGTAGCCATGTTGCCCCGTTTGAAGTATTTAAGCAAGAGGGTTCTGTGACAGTTCATGCCAGCCCGTCAACACGAAAGCCCAAGCCAATATGACGACTCACGCCAGCTGTCAATATGACACCCTGCCAATATGACGGCTCATGCCACCCGTTAATATGCACCGCGTCAACACGCCACTCCGTCAGCAAGTCACCCCATGCTTATATGACGGCTCAGATACCCTGGAAAAAGATTATTGTTTTGATACAAAAGGTGAAATATATTCATTTCATCTCTGCACAAGCTCATTTACCTAGCATGATACTTCTGAGAAAAACATTTTACCCTGCAGATAGCTCTAAAGCGCAGATGCGGCATACCAGTAAGCAGGTCAATATATTTTCGTCGGTGGTTACACCCCCCAATACTCTTTGGTACATATTTGTCAGATGACTGGCACATCTTTAAAAGTACAAATCTCGAGCAGTTCATACCATACCCTACCATACCATACCATGCACCATATCATGCACCATAGGTACAAGCAATAGCTGACTTGGTCGGAACTTTGCCCTGGACATAGTCCACTCGGTTCAAACTTTTCCCTGGAGACACTTACTTTGAATGTGAGTCGACACGGACATGACGCACACTTGTAGCCTCAGTGACTCCACAGACCACGAGCGGAGGAGAGCTCGACCAGTAGCTTTATTGCACATCTGGGAGTTCACAGTTGTGTTTCTTGGCACGCCTCCATCTCCAAATATGTGATGTGGATGTTGATATATGGCACCCCAGGCAGGGGCGTGGATTTCCAAAATCACTGAAGGTGCCCGAATTCGAAACAAGGTCAGCAGCCACCTCATACAAGGAGAACGCTTAATGCCACATTTGCTTTAACCCTCACTTAGACTTATTAAACTAGAAGAAAATATCTAAAGCGCTGAAAATTAGATAAAATAGAATATCAAGGGGATAAAACACTATCTCGACTTTCCAATTGGTGACCTTGGCACTCTCAAAAATAAATAGATTCATGCCCCAGGCCCAGGGCCTGTGTGTGGCTGTGTGCCATAGCATCGTCGGCAAGTCTAGTAAGACTGTAACGTTTTTTGTTTATTGCCAACAGATTCTTATGACTGATGAACCATTGCAAGCTATACTACCACTTAGTTACAGTGCGGATGAAAGTTCTCCCACAAATATGAGACAAAAATTCCTCGTTCCTTATACGTTAATACTTACCAAACAGCTCCAGACATAGCACGAAAAAATAGGCAGGGTACGACGACACTAAAATTCCAATTCAATGCTTAAATCACCGAGTTTTCTTATTCCATTCCTTTTCGTGATGGAAACATTGCGGCTATGCGACGGACCAACTGCTGAGGCCACATATGGCGTCGCCAACTCTCACCCTGTTGGAATTGTAATTGATGGTCAAGAAGGTCCATATTCAGTATTCCCGCCCCGGAACTTGAACCCAGGACACTGGCATAGAAGCCCAATGCGCTACCACTGAGCCAGACTGATTCCTCCCTATTCTGTTACCCTGTTCTAGAAGGCAAAAAACTAACCATTATTAAAATTTCATGATGCTATACAGTTGCTGAGATCATACGGTATCGTCAGCTTCACTCTGATTGGAATATATTTCGGAAATTATATTTAACTTATTCATATAACTAATCAGAACTTAAACCCGGGAGCTACCCGATGTGTAGGGTAGTTGGGTTGGATAGCACCCATGGCTCGAAAAGCAGAAGCCATTCCACTGAGCCAGGCGCCCCCTCCCCGAGTAAGCCCTAAGTAAGCCCTTCCTGAGCACTATGCGGGGAGCCAGCCCCACCCGAAATCTCATAGCTGTCACCCTTTAATCTCACGGTATCGAATTCGTCGCGCCTGTTGACCCTGCCCACGCCTCCGCTTTGTTTTTCTCGGCGCCTCTCCGCGATGGCCACGGAGGCAGCTCCCCGGGAGCCGGGCCGGCGCGCTGTTTAGCCGATTGTTTGTTGCTGGCCACCGATGGGATTCACTGATGCACGCCTTTTTCCCACCACCCGCTGAGCCACGCTGCACGACGGAGCAGAAAAATCACCCATAACAGCACTGCCACATCAATATCGATTTAATGTGTCAACCGACGATCGTGTGAGCTCTTGCTTTTGCTCGTCATTTGATCGGACATTGCGATACGAGCGTGTCCATTGTTGCTGTTTTTTTACCTCCCTGTTGGGATGTGATGGGCTGATTTCGTCAGCTTGTGTGGGTGGCCCTACCGGCTTTCGCGCCCTGTCTACTCTAGAAAAATTACTGGCCGTCACGGACCCAAGCGAAATAACGGCCGAAGTTCCCATCTTCAACTTGAAGTCGATGGCAGTTGTCTAAATTTTAGATACACTTAATTCATTTACAAAGTTGATGACATACTTTTTCGCAGCAGTTTTACAGGGAAAGCAAAATACGAATGTCTGGAAAATCAAATATTCGACCTGTAATAGCTTCAATCTCAACATATCATCATTGCCATTTCATAGACATCATATTGCAGCCATGCTAGTATACAAAGAACGCCCATTTATACTGCATAAAATGAATTAGAGATAATAAATTGGAGATGAAACAATTTCAAGCCGTTGAGTTCGATGGTACGCGGCCGACACAAAGTCCAAACTTGAGAGGAAAGTCAAAATCACTGCAGGTGTCATTGCCATGCGTGGTATATCATTGTTGCAGAGAACAGACCAAGGCGCGCCAACTGATGTTCCTTATTTTCCCACAACCTTCCGAACCTTATCAAGTCTACTTTGCAGTTCCCAGCTCTGTTAATTTCCATGATCCATCTGATCCGTGGATAAGTATGGTTCAATAATGTCTCGGCTAATCAAAAATTACTTTTTTATCACTGAAGCTCCCCAATAACTGGCTGTGTAAAGGTTCGGTTTTAAAACAGACCGGACCAGAATTTTAGAAACTAGAAATGTTAGTGGTGGCAAACCGGGTGTGAGGAACCGATCAATTCAGGTAGGCGTGGCTAGTCAATTTAAAGAAGAAAAAGAACAGTTTTGGCACCTTCCGTGTAGTAGCTTGTGCAGAGGTATACAAGAAAGCCACGTCAAAGAATATCATTGATATGTGTTTTTGTGGCAGCAAACTTATAGTAATTATTTTGATACACAAGTTTTGATTTACAACGAATAAGAGCGTCCTTATAACGGAAGGCGCTGTAAAAGGAAAAAAGCGAAATTTAGTTAATCTCTGCTGGAAATTATCCAGCTTCACACGATGCAATGCATAGGCAGGCTAGCCTTAAACAGGACGAAGCACTCAAATAGAAGAAAATCCTGTTGAACGTATGAAAAACTCGCATGTAACTATTTCTATTGTTTGAAATGTTTTACCCCATGTGTGCTCTCAGAGGATTCATCAGCAACATTTATCCCCTTTTCGATTGTAATAACGTTTAAATTAAGGTATAGATTCTAGCTAAACTTTATTTTAAAAAGAAAATTAAATTTATTTAAAAAGTAAATATATTTTTTATTTTTAGATTTTCTAACGTTTTGTAGATTTTAAATATTAATTTAAATAATTACAAGTATATATGTAAAATTAAATTACCACTAAAAATATATAAGTTAATTAGGATATACTTATTAAATAAATAAATAGAATGTAAGATAACAATATTGATATGTTTAAATTTTTTATTTTACCCGTGAATAATTAAATTTTAATAAATTTGAAAAGTTAAATGTACTAAGTGTAATATTTTATAATATTTTATTTTATACATATTGGTTTATTTATCTTTTGATAATTTATTACTATAATAAAGAAAATAATTAAAAATATAATAAAATAACGTAATCTTTAAAACATACTTAGTTTATAAACAAATGTCGTAATTATAATATTAAATTAAAGATTTGGGAATGTTAAGGATTACGAAGCAAAACAGGCCTCAATTGTTATGATAATGTATAGTTTACCTAAGCCTTGGATTTTAAGCAGCTTGGATACTGCTTCTTATAATTGGAAGTTGGATAATTGGCCGGGAGAAGTACAAAACGCGTAGGTCTCACTCTATCGTAGATCACTTTGAAACGGCCTTCATGTTGACACTCCTATGCGATCTCACGTAGTACATACATTCGTTTCGTTGATACGATATGTCTTTTTTATACCCTTTGCCCAAAGTGTTACAGAATCTGGTCTGGGAACGGAGCCTCAGTGATGTTTCAATAAACCTGTGTATGAGAAATCCAGACCCCACCAAGCGAAGAACAACGCCAGCAACGAACTGGTAAGTTCAAAACCCAGTATGTAACGTCCCCAACGCTCAATGGAGGGACTACCCAGGCAGGTCATCCCCCACCGGTCACCTTCAGTCGATTTGGATCGGTAAGATATTGAGTACCGAAGCGCCTCGGGGGGAATTGATCGAGCGCGCCCACCCATGCACCGGCAAGGCACGGACTCCGAACAAGGGACTGAAGCACAACACTCTGAGAACTCACCAACCGAAACGGCTTAAATATTCCTTTATATTCTAGAAGTTATAATGGTGGTGAATACGAAGGGGGACTGATAGGCCCAAACATTATTGCCTCCCCCTCCTGGAATTCCCGAGTGTCCTTAATAATCGCATAGTTAGAGGTTATTGGAGGTAGAGGTGGGGTAGAGTTGAGCCCCTTACCCACCCCCTTCACAATGCAAGTTTGGATCCACTTCTGTCCTGGAGGATAGTTTGCTGCTCGTTGTGAAACTGTTACCAAAAGGCTCGCCTAGATACATTGCAGATGTATGAGTGCTAGTCAAAAGTCCTACGTCACAAAAATCCCAAACTTCCCCTCGCAGCCATTAAACACCGAGTCCCAGGGACCGCCCTGTCACGTGACCGGCCTGCTGTGTTGTGCTGCACGTCACGTGACCGGGCTGCTGGAAGCCCCGACGACAGCCCGTGAGCTGGGACTGCATGTTTTGCGGCGGGGACAGCTGTAGTCACGCTGTGCCTGCAACAGCTGCAGCTCGCACGGACGCGCCATTGATCCCCCCCCCCGACCCCACCAACCCCACTCAGATGGCGTGATTACAGAACGAGTGTCTCCAGGTGAGGCTTAAACCAGAGCAGGAGCTTGCCTCTGTGGTGGAGGGAGCGAAGTGTCCGAGTTTCTGTTACAATGGAAACAGCACTATATCTTCTCCGATTGTTTTAGATGTCATGTTTCGAATGCCTACGAAACATTCTGTCAGGTTTCACTTGCTACCATATAAAATTGCGATTGAAAGAAAAACACACGTGCGAGGTCGACCACTTTGAGCCGTTTCCGTTAGAAAATTGAGCCACGACAAGACATATTTTCACCCGCTTGCATTTTCCCCCCTGAACACCTTGCACATGGCGAAGTCGAATTGCGTCGTTTTTCCCTCTGAACGACGCAAATGCTGGCAATGCTGCAGTGACCGTGCCGCCTCTCCAGCCTTCCACTTGGTTCCACTCGGCCCCCGGCGGCGGTATGTGACGAGAGACCACCTTTATTGAAGTGCGAGGGCCCTGGTCCGCTCCTCATTCTGTGCCACTATTCATCGGTCGACTGCGCTCCTCCAGCATCGATTCGTCGCCGTGTAGCATCTCAGGGACAGACACAATAGTCGATGGCGTGTCCGAACCCCCCGGACAACCTGGTGTCCGCTAGCATCGTGGCTTCGTGCTCGACTTCTGGTTCAAAGCAGCGTTTTCTTTATCATTGTCCCGGAGTTCTGCATGAAGCCTTTCGATGCAATGTGCAAGCCACAAAACTGATACCGAAAGCGGTGGTATTTTATTTTATCAGTAAATGTATGCTTGTTGTAAGTCAGTATTAGCCTCCGGAATTGATTTTACGTAAGTTAAGCAGCAGCTATATCAGGCACATTGGTAGAAAATGCACAATGTTCACAAGTGCCCTTTTCCAGTTGGACAACACCAGCGCTGCACAGCAATACAAGTACCGAACCAATAATTCAGCAGGCTACATGCATCTGAGGCATCGATTCATCTCTACTCGCCGGCTGCCGGCCGTCCAATGAGACCACAGCAGCAATTCGCGGCTTGGCGCACAGGGGGCAGGCTAAATGGCACCGTAGTGCCAGCAACACGAGAGGGCCACACCGTAACGGCCGCAGCACGTGAACTTTTTCCCACGCCGCCGCAGCAGTTACGCCAATTGGCCCGGGTCCCACCAGCGCCGGGGCCGCAGTCCGGCTCCGGGGAACGCAGCTCTCTAAATTCACCGTCGCCGCACTGCGGTACCTTTTCACGGCGTGTTAGCGGACAAGATGTGGCGGCCGGTGGTGTCCCCTGGCGGCATAAATCTCGGTCCGGGCCGACGCCGGCCCGCCTGTTTGCCCTGCACCCGCCGCTGACTGCTGCGCCACAATGTGCGGTAATGAGACGTTTATGGAGCGCCCCGTCGCGCGGGTCAAAGCGACCCGATCGTCTCCGATAGCGCAGGTATCTGGCGCCGGTAAAAACACGGCCGACGCGCCTCTCCGGTGTCGGCGCAGAGGTGTCGCCAGCCAGATTTCCGCCAATCACAGCCCGGCTAGGTTATCCCTTCCGGCACGTCGCCGGACCCGACGGTGCTGGTGGGAGAGGTGAGAATCTAGTGCGATAGATGACTCGCTGCCAAGTCATCCAGGGTACATACATTTGCAGCTTGTCTCTTCCTGTTAAGATAAATGTGTAAACAACGAGTTTCGGTTTGATTTCGTCTATGCACATCCACACTCGGCAGCGCATGCATGGAATCCGGGGTGTCAAGAAAAGAAAAACACATTTTGCCGTTTAGCACGTGCTGGCATCAAATGGTCCTATCAAGGTCATTGCTAAGTTAAGGCGCTGCAGTTGTGATGAAGTTGTTATGCTTGTTTTATCGCGTGTTTTTCTCTTGATTTAATCAATTTCAGGTCGTCACGCAAATTTCACCTGCATTGACAGATGCTTAAAACGATATCAGAACTTAAATGTGCATTTTCAGGACAAATGTTAGTGTTATCGCCAACGCAGCATTTCTGTCGCCAATGTGCTGAATTCTGTTCCCAGCGCGTTTATCCACATTCTCTTCTTAAACAACTGGTACACCTCGACAGTCACATCTGCAGGGGTTATGGGCAGCCTCAGGGTGCAACGGGGAGGAAGTGGTCCCCAGGCCGAGGATTCAGCGTCCCCTCGCTGCGCCCTGGCGCCCCCTGGAAAAACTCGGCGTCCCTAGTTGGTGGTATGTAGGATAGAGTAGGCCACATATCTGGTTGTTATTGTCGCTGAAGTGTATTTTAGCCGAAAACATTTAATATATGGATCCTTTTGAGATAAGAGCCACCCCTGCGCTGGATCCCCCAATGCTGAAATTACTTTCAGGCCATGCTTTCAGACAGTAGGTCAAAGGGGGCTCCTCTCACTCCCCTGACAGCTTAAGCAGCCTCATTTCTTTTTGACGATCCTTTTCACAAAGAACATGTCTAGTCTGAACTTAAGAGCTATCGAATTATTAACTACAATGCGAAGACCAGTTCCGAGAAAACTAAAGCTAGGCTTTTTTACGTAATCAGAACAGCTATTTCCCGGGATAGTCGCTGAAATACTGCCAACATTCATTACGTGGATTTATGTCTGGCTTCCGGGCAGAAAGGGCTTGTCACCATCGCCTGCCGGTGGGTTGGTGTATTTTTCGCCTTTGGTGAGGCGCAAGCACAAAGGAACTAGGCTTTTTTGTGACGCAAGCACAGAACAAAATATGTGTCTGGGTGAATTCCGGGCTACTAGTGTGACTTCTTGCCTTATGGCACTCGACTTTCACGCGCATTGGGTCTGTTATCTAATCGCCCCCACTCAGCACAAGAAGTTCGAAAGGCTGACAGCCAGGGCGTGAATTTCTGGAACTGATTGGGGGTGTACATATTTTAAACAATATCGATAACCATTTTAACATGGCCGTTATGATAAACAATTTGTTTTGGTGTTCCCACAGGCCCTTTGAACAGCACAACACGAATTTAAAGTCCTCAAAAGGAAAACACTCGAATGGATATTCAACACGCTGCAGTGGGGAGTGCGACGATTTTGGGCGGTTGGTCTTGCGAAGATCTACAATCTGGGAAAATCTTGGGAAGAGAAATTTTTGTTCTAAAACTCATATTAGATGTCTTTCAAGTTTTTTGATTTGACCTTCCCATATAGCGTGTGGGAGAACCGGTGGAAATCGAGGGACTATGAATCGAGGGACCTTGAATAGAGGGCCTTATGCACGAGGGTTTTTCGAGGGACTTTGAATCGAGGAACCTTTGAATAGAGGGCCTTTGAGGGGCCTTTAAACGTACCCGAAATCCTCTGCTGAAAATTCCTCACCGGCCTGTGGGCCCGATTTGTATTATGACGCGACAGCTTGGCCACGGCCACTGTAGGTAAGGGACGGCAAAACGTTTTTCCTCTTTCTTCGTTTGAGTACGTCCGTGCGCAAGGGCGCTGTTTGAACAGCGCCCTTGGAGCCGGTGTAAGGTATCTTTGGTTTGAGAAGGCCCTGCGGTTTGGTGTGTTGTTGTGGTATGGCGGAACCAGGCCCTAACCCGTGGTGGGTGAGGAATGGTTGGGTTGTGTTTTTGATTATTTTTTTTGCATTACTTTGGTATACATCTTGAGTACTGGTTGGCCTGATTTATGTCTAGTTGAGGGCTGATAATGGCTGATTGTGAAGCCCCTTCCACCGTCCCGTGTGCTTAATGTGGATTTGGGGATGTGGGTATTTTGGAGAACGTTTTTAAGGGATCGCGAATCAGATTCTGCTGCCCTGAGTTCGGACGTGGTTTTGGCCGGAGGTCGTTTTGAGATGGATCAAACAGGGGCAGATCGAACAGTGTGGGGAGAACAGAAGTAGTGATGTGGTGTTGTTGTATTTGGAGCTTACATTTTTTACACAGTATGTTATGTCACTGTTGATCAATATTTTAATGATATTAATAAGGGAAAATGAATTTTACCAGCAGACTGGTAATTAGACTAAACATTTGTTTTCCCCATTTCTTTTAATCAATGCCTGTTTGTCCGAATTAACCAAGTTGCTCCTTATCAGTGGATTTGTGATGCCAAAGACAAACTCTTCCCTTTCCATTAATTTGAGTTTTGTACCAACTATTTTTATTTTTTTTTCTTACCTAAATATGCCTATGATCTATGTCGGGGAAGTTAACAAAACAGCCTGTGCAACCTTTACATTCCTTTTATCTTAACTTCCTTGGAACATGATATTTATTTGACATTTACTATCTACTGACTTAGGTTATTATTAGCCTCATGAACTTCGATCCTAAACCACGTCCTCATGGAAATGGACGGCATGATGAAAACTTTGGTGCCAGTTAATTTGGATTTTTCTGTAAACATGCATTTAAGTCATGAGTATATTACATGTTTGTATTACTAGTGCTGATCTAAAACACTTTGATATAAAAGTACCCTCATTTGTTTGTTGGCCATCGGAAATCCTTATAATTTTGGGGTTCCTTCCAATTACCCCTCCCACCTCCAAAACTGAATCATGAAAATCTGCGAAGCTGGAAGTACCGCTGGTTGGGACCGGTGCTTCCTTGAACTATATTTTTAAGTATTTGGGCTGACTATGTAACATAATAAATATTTATTTATTTAGTGCGTTTTTGTTGGGGTGGGGACTGAAAGGGGGTGTTTTTGTTTTGTTTTTCCTTGACCTAAATCATCTGATTCGACTGAGTCTTATTAGACCCGTCGGCTGACTTTGAACAACTTTTGTATGCTGTACGTCAATCTATTACATCCATATATTTTTTCCCATGGTGACAATGGGATGGTGGTTCGGTATTATTTGTTTAGGTTTGCGATAACCTTATTTCCTGGCGTGTTGATAATTGAACCCAAGAACAGTTGTGTTTTTAATTATGCTTGGCCATCTTGTTTTCCAGGGGCTGGCAAAATAGGTTCACACATATAGGATGGACAAAATAGGATTGATTCTGGTGCACTTGTTTTATGTATTTTGTATTTTATTGAATGTGGTGGAACATTACCATTGATGGGTTTTGAAATTTATGTCCTTACCCGGTTTGTTTTGTACATTTTGATTCAACACCACTCCAACGTTTCATAAGGAGTACTGGGTATCCCCAAATATATACAAGTACACATCCATGCTGCCAGCTAATATTTCATGCCCGCTGTGCCGCCAAGGTGGTTGGCAGGGATGCAAAACGACCGTCGCTGTCGACGCGCCCTAAAACCCTAATGATGATGATGATGATGTGGTTGGCAGCGCCCGATGTGAGCGGGAGCTCATCATGCACCCAGCGGGCACTGGGATTTGAACCAGTGACCTCTAGCTCAGGGATCTAACGTGTTTATACTGACCTTCGTCAGCCGCGATAGGTGCAGTTCTGGAATTCGAACCAAAGTTTGAGTGGACAGGGACGTAACGGAATGTTAGGTGTTTGCAGAAACGATCACGGGTTATCCAAAACAGCTCTTCAGTCAGTTCACTCGCTTTCAGCTGTCAGATTGGCGTACATTCCACACTGCTGCCGGGCATCCCTTTAGAAAATTTCTCTAGGAGCTTTCGTACCAAGGGTTCAGAAGTGATGCCAGATACAGCAATCAAAGCTCCCGATTCACACATGACTTACAAAAACGCCGCCCGCATTTTCGTGGAACCAATTTGTGCTCAGATATTCGAAGAAACACTGTCGTCACAGGTTAGATGTGCAAATTTAAACCACTTTGAATAAATACCCGAACCTAGTGATGACGTCTCGGCAACCGCCTTCCATGATAAACTGACCGTCAGAAATATCGGAAACCTCTACGATTATCTCACAAAGCTGCACCTGTCGAGTCAATGCACTGTTGTCAGACGGGTTTTAGCCCAGTCACGAAACGTCATCGCTAGATCGGCCAGATTAAACTAGACCGCCTAATAACGTCAGCATAACATAACATGGCTCTGCAAGTTAGACCAAGAACATCATTCTTGTTTGACGGCCTGATCAAAGCAAGGAAATTTGAACACAAATATGCTGCATATAAATCAGCATATGCCTCGTTGCAGGAGTATTGGTTTACACATCTTTAGGAGTGGCCAGGATTCTCCCATAAAACGTGGAAGGAATGTTAAGATATCGTTTGATTTTTCATGTTTTTCATCTTAAGGACCTTCAATTGGTTTCACGCAGTTCACCAGGCCGCTGAGAAGGCCATTCTATGGCCTTTGATTTTGTGGTTATTGGCATCGTTTCAAATTAGGGCTCCCTCAACCATCTAAAAAAATTCACACCTCTGTCTCATGGATATGAAGCATTACTTAACTCACGCCAAATATTTAAGCACTGACTGGTTTGAACTGTAGTAAATCTTAGAACAAACAGAATCCAGATTTCATAAGTAAACTAGTATTACACTCAACAAATATAACTGCTTGGTATCCGAGCCTCAGCTGACAACGAGCAAGCTACCTGGAAGATGCCCGATGCCGGTTAGAGCTATATGGAAGCTCAGAGGCTGCGTCTGAATTTGTAGTCATCCCAGCCATGAGTCAAACATTCTCAAGAATGGCTTGAGTGCAAGTTGTTCAACATGTGCTCTCGTACAACTTAATCGATTTCAAGCAGGCATCACTGCCTTATCAAGCTTTGGTCCTCCAACGCCTGTTGTATTTCGGTGTGTCCATATGCGACAACATTTGCACCTCTGGCGGGGCGAATCTCTGTCGCGTGTTACCGATGTTGTCGCGTCTGGCCAGGTGTCCTGGTCAGACGTCTGGCCGTGCTGGCACGGGCGCACGCCCGCGGCTGTACCAACCGACACAGCACACGCCCAAACCGGCGCCGGTCTGCATTCACCAGCGTCAGAAACGGACTGAACCGCCACGTGCGCAAGAGCTGTGTCATCGTCAACTGAACTGCAGGGTCTGCCTGAGGGACAGACTCTTCAAGGGCACGCGATTCGGCGAACCCCCGTGTAAAAACGCCGCCAGAGGTCGGCAGGGCGGCTGATTGGTCGCGGTATCCGAAGATCGCGGCGTGGTCAGAGTGCGTCATCGCCACTGCACCTGCTACCCTCGGGCGGAGGCAGTGTAGACGCCGGACTCGCCTCCTCCGTCTAATGGTTACACGCCACAGTGATTTAGTATACACCACGTGGAGATGCGAACTGCGCTGTAGATCGTGCTTTGAATGCACGGCTGCATACGCTTCCACCTGGTGCAACGGCAGCGTCTACACACTGGTCTGATCTGGGACGCGTAGTCAGGGAGAGCAAGAGGTGATGAGAGGGAAGCGTTGTCTTCCGCTCGGTTGTCTTATATTTGAATGTAAATCGAGTAAAACGGTTTTCCAAATGTTATTTAATATGTATACATAAACACTCCTGAATACACGCTTTAAATACTTAGCACCATGACATAATTTATTTTGGACATGTAATGAACTCTGGGTGCCTTCCCCGCAAAAATCCCCTGTCCACCTGAGCGAAAAACTACATTAAGCATTGACCAAACTCAGAAAACATGAGACCAAACGGTTTTGAGAGCGATGTTCAGCATGAAAAAGTCATATCGAAGCCATATTATACATTAATGGCCCAACGAAGGCGGTTCTTGTTCTTCTATATCAGGTGCTGATTAAATATATACCAAAATAATACAAAACATATTTGATAATATATCAATAACATCATATATATATTATATATATATATATATATATTATTATATATATATATATATATTATTTATATATATATATATATAGTCGTATCAATTTTGGTGGGTACTATATATAATATAGGAACTACTAAAGCTGGCAAATGACCGTCACATCTTAGTCAGTCCAATGCAAATATAAGCAGCGAAGTAGTCAGACAAAAATGCCGTCTTCAAACCAGAATACCAGCCTGTAGTGCTCCCTTCGAATAGGAAGACGTGTCTGACGGGTCTTAATAAAAAATACCACCAGCTCAATTATTTGCCGCGGGCTTGTGTGACGTTTAGCAAGGACGTGTTCGAAACCAAGGCCATGTTCAAACGATGATAAACGGGAGAAAGCTGAATTTCAAACCAAGGTATTTTTATAGCAACGCGCTGACTGCACATAAAAAATGCTGACTAATACAGGTGAAGCACTTTCAAAGGCAGTGAACTTGTTTAAAGAAACGATTGGTATCTGGAGGCATACTCCAAAACGAATCAATTTTGTCCCAATAAAATACTATCTACCGCGATTTTGTTCAAAATACCTCTCCATGTACAAATTCATAATATGTACTTCAGCTATGCTCCGTCAGTGCCTAATATAAACCGCCAATTTAGCGGGGACAACAGGGTCACAAGTCATGGAAAACGTGTCATTTTAAAGAAAATTGGCGTAAACCGGAGCGTCGGGGTCAAATTCCTTGTACACGGCGAATCCGTTCCTGATCTTTCGTTCGTATGCAGCCCCATTGCACGTGCGGCAGCTCATTGCTGTGCCGCCGTTTGCATCTTTGCACCTGCAGCTGACGAATAATTAGGGTTCATCTTCTGCTAGCCTGGGGCCATCCGCGCTCGTCGGCCGGCTCCGGCGAATCCGGCTCGCCTCAGGCGGTCCCCACCGACCGCGATCATACGGCGGCACGGCGCGCGGGTCTCGGTGACGTCACATGCCAGACAGAACAGGGAGACAGGCTTATAGTAGCCACTCGGACGAGGACTCCAGCCGATGAAGTGGCACAGTTGATCCTTGCATGTCAATTCAGTCTGTCAATGAGCCTGAAATCCACAAATATTATAGATTTCAGAAAGTTGTGGAGCCTCAATTGTGTGCGATTAATACCTTTAAGAATATATTTGCAATGTCATGACAGTTTCACTCTTGGCACATTTTGTAAAGCCAAGCCGGCACTTAATCCAACAGTAAAAAAACACACTCTGATTGTCCACAAGCATGGGTGTCGTTTGGCACGTACAGGGTATCCCAGCTGGAGCCTGGGTGAGGTGAGGCGCCGCGGACCAAACAAGGTGAGCAGGTGCAGGGTACAGCGCGCCTGCATGCCAGGCTGACAACAAGGCCTCCTCGATGACCTTGGAGAGATGCATCTAGCAGAGAAATGTGTCTCCAGAAGGGAGGCTCGCCTTGTGCACCGGGAGGTCTCGCGCTTAAGCCCACAGTATGCTATATATCATTGGGAATTACTCCGCATGAACTACCTATTAACGTGATGCAATTGTCTGTTTAAAGTGATGTCATCAAATATTTTCAGCTGGTATTCATATTTAAGAGCCTCTTTGAATAAACATTAATATTCGTTTCTGTTTCAGCGTGGATGTAAGGTCTGCTTCAATTCAGATTTCCGACTATTCCAAAAATGTTGTTTGCTCTTACAAGAGGACAGAATTAGTTTTAACCTCATATTATATGGTTCTGTATAGGAACTCCCCATATTTTTGCACTGATACCATAACATACCAGCATCCTACCAAAACCCCATCGTAAACATATTCGTTGTTCCATCTGATAACATGTTTTAGAGTCTCTATATCTTGGGAAATCGTGTTCTACGTCTTCTGGTGTATATATCAGGTCTCGGAAAAATTGTGCAATTATTTCCGAAGATAATTTATTTAAATGTTTCAAATTCATATTTCACTAATCTCATGCATCATACCAAAATATAATATTTGGTCCACTCGTTGATACCTTATCTAAAAGCAGAAAAATCTTAGTGATGATTTAACGCTAACGAGATTTGGTAACTAAATAGGTAGGTACCTATCTGCAAATGATAGGTGAAATGTGCTGTATTCTCTTTCATATCATCATATGCAAAATTTTAGTGTGATTTGTGCGTTTTAAGACTTATGTCGGGAATAATGAATTCAGCCTGATTTAAAAAAAGGCTTAAAACAATGTTTCATGTTATTTGGGTTTCCTTTGCTAGAGGTAAAAGTATCCATATACACGTAATTTCATGATCTAACAACGGTTTGTGCCAGAGTAAACCTCTGCATTTGTGCTTCAGATGAAATGTATAGGATGAAATGTATAGCTTTCAGCTCAAAGGGGCTATTGTTAAGACCCAAAGTGTCACATATATTAATTTTTACTATTTATCTTAATATATTAAAACATATTTCATATTTTTTAACTCGTTTTGAAGCAAGTTCTATGTATTTATATTTGCCGTTACCAAAGTAAAGTGTAGCAGCTGCATTCCTCGATCCAAGCTGACCAATAATTGTCCACACAGGCATGAGCGTTAAGTCACATTCCTAAGGCCACTTTGTGTCACGTGACTACCCGCGGAGGACAGGATTGACAGCGGGTGAATTTTTAACTATTTTCCTGCGAATAGTAAGCTAAGGGCCAAATGAAATATCGATAAAGTGGTCACTCGACATACTCTATGACATGGATATCTCATTTCGAATATCTTTATGAAGGTGTGACATTCCCTTCAGCCATACCACTCGCATGAGTAGGTAATTGAATGTATTCACTTGCGCACATCATTGTTCATTCAATAATCCTTGCCTAGGCTTAACCAGGGGAAGATGCAAACGTAGCAGTTTAAGACAATCGTCAAGCTTCTTGAATTCACTGCATTCACCTCAGCTGCCAGGGATGCCGCCCCAGTGATATTGAGCCAAGTCTCTCTCCACCAACTTCTAATGAGAAGTCAGGCAAATTAGCTACCTACATCAAAGCTGCTTTGTCGTCCAACTTTGTTCATCTACATCGGTGCTGAGTAGCATGTAACAGATAACAACCTGAGGGCAGGAGTAGTTTTGGTTGATGATTGTAATTGGCAATAAAGTGAATGGCGAAATGCTTGTAAAGTTATCTGATTTGCAGTAAGTCCATACTAGGAATAACTCCTTCAAAACAAGAAGAGGTATCTGGGCAAATCCTGGATATTATCTGCCGGCTCAGAACGGGTATATTTATTCGAGACAATACCACAGAGTAGAATGGGGAAACCTTAAATACATATGGGCTAGCGATAAGGACAAATGATTCAGTATCCCAACACATATCTTATACCGAGTAGCCGAAGGTCCCAAGGGAAAATACCTACAAGGGTACTTCTTCTTGTCATCAACCTAGCCAACTCTCACACATTTTTCGATGCTGCACACTGGTGAAATATATCCTTGAAGGTTTCGATATTCATTGAATTTGTATCTACAATCCATAATCAAACCAGAAATTCACTGATCAGACCGAAAACAATATGGGCGCCATTTTTGGTGCCGGCCTCTTCTATTGATCCCCCTTTCTCTCGCCTGTTTTTCCCAGAGGGGACCAGTGCTGTTTTTGGCCTAAATTGATGCTTACGTGTTAATTGTTGACTAAGAGCTATTGAGCCCTTGGAGTCCTTTAACTAGACCCATTTTGTCGAAGAGAAAATAGTGCATACGAATGAAGAGCACCTTTTCAAATATTTAAGTATGCCCCTTTAAGCACTAAGAACTGTCATTTTCCTTATTTGGTCTCCAGAAAATGCACTGTATCATAGTCGGTACTACAGGTTTTTCCCAGTTGATGATCCAAGCTCTTTTATGTGTTGGTATCAGGGTCAGAAACAGAGATTCTCCCTGTAACTCATCAATGATAACTTACATTCCACTGACCCGCTCTCGCACAAGTCATTTATGACAAAAGCAATTGCTTTTAATTGCAAAATCCATTTGCAGCGTGAGCATTGAGAAAGACATAATTCATATTCAATTTCAATCTTAAATGGAATGTGGCACCTTGGTCGGATCCTGGAATTTCGTGTAATTAGGGAAACTTTAGCAGAAAATCAAGGAGGCGTCCATGCTTTCTCTAAAAAATGCACAATAAGCTCAATATTTTGATTTTTTAATGCTCCTCTAGGGAAATAAAGAAATATATGCCTGTGGATGATGTTATGATCTGGCAACCACTACCATATTCAATACGCTTCAAGGGCTTCGTTTGGCTTATACTCACCGTGACGTCAGCATATGTCGTCACACCAACAGCCATGACAACTGTGGCCTGCTGCTAGGGGTACATGAGGGGTACACTTCAGGTAGGTGTTAGCTTTTTCTACGGAAATCTCGAGTTCCAAGACAAATAATATATTGAGTACCGCGTTTTCCGACTTGCTTTACAACTTAGCTATATCAGTTAAAATCACGGTATAAAGGTGCCACATTCCCGTTAAGACTGAAAAGGTGTAAACCCAGGTAAACTCATGTTTAATTCGATAATCGAACACTCATTGCTTGTAAACACCAGATTAGGGAACACTTAAAACAACAAGAAACAGGGCGATAAAATGGTGGTGCTTGTTTTACATACTGGACCAAACATGAATAAGCCTACGCGTAGGTATTTACAACCGGCTCGCGGGTGCATGTTCCGAAGCGGGGAGCAGGCAGGGCATGTGGATTTTACTGTCAGTCCATTCAACAGTCCCTCGACATTGCGAAGAGCCCGAGCCTTGAAATGCAAATCAGCTGGTTATTGATGGGTGTGTCATCGTGATTTAACATCGCTCGCCCAATATGGCAATGATCATGTTCCTTAGTACGGCTGCTGGAAATAAATTTGCATACTTTTTCGCAACCGTTTCTTTTATTTGTTTCACAGTGAACTTCGTGGCCAGTGCAATTCAAAGTCATGTTCTCTTTTTTACCTTTGATTTTGTGCTTGCATGAAAGCTTATCTTGACGCCAATCTGGAAAAAAGAAATTTAAACTCCAGCCTCAAAATGTCATATATTTTCGCAGGTAGCAGAATGTGCAATCTCTTCTTTGTTCTCCTGCGTTGTATGGCACCCGTAACAGAACTTCAGCAACAACACGCCGAGTCTTGGCTCTCTCTTCTTTGTTCTCCTGCGCTTTATGGCACCCGTAACAGAACTTATTTTGTTTTATTTTATTTTATTTTATTTTATTAGGGCCACTCCCAAGAGGCACACTTGCCCAATTACAGGGAGTATTGGCGTGGGTGTTTAAGGATCCTCTCCACCGGGTCAGATCGGACACGGAAGGCGGTTTCCCGCCGTGGGGATTGAACCCAAGTTAATCCATGCTATCCGATCCGTAGACGGGCAACGAAGCCACTAGGCCACCCCGGCCCCAGCCACTAGGCCACCCCGGCCCCAACTAGGCCACGCCGGCCCCAACTAGGCCACCCCGGCCCCAGCCACTAGGCCACCCCGGCCCCAACTAGGCCACCCCGGCCCCAGCCACTAGGCCACCCCGGCCCCAACTAGGCCACCCCGGCCTCAGCGTGTTGTATTTCAGCAACAACACGCTGAGTCTTGGCTAACTGTCAGGAGACTGTCAATATTTCTTTGTAAGGCCGCACGGGCATGTTCAAACGGCAGATTATTTCCAGTGCGAAGCCTGTGCTGTGCGCCTACAACCCTATTAGAGCACATGCAGTAAACTGGCAGTTTACTTGGAGGCCTGTTTTTTTAACTGTACTCTTATTTAAATCAGCCATGACATCTCAGTTTTGAAGATTTAAGCAACAAAGGAACAAATCACCGCCATAAATGTCCTATCGAGGACAATATCGTATTAGACACATGCAGGGGAGGCGATCGTTGGCAGTAACCTGCGCTGCTGGCTGTCGGGTCATCACTGATACCTCGGCCAGGAACCGTCCGGACCACTACTACCTCGGCTAGGAGCCGTCCGGACCACTGATACCTCGGCCAGGAGCCGTCCGGACCACTACTACCTCGGCCAGGAGTGGTCTGGACCACTGATACCTCGGCCAGGAGCCGTCCGGACCACCGATACCTCGGCCAGGAGTGGTCCGGACCACTGCTACCTCGGCCAGGAGCCGTCCGGACCACCGATACCTCGGCCAGGAGTGGTCCGGACCACTGCAACCTCGGCCAGGAGTGGTCTGGACCACTGATACCTCGGCCAGGAGCCGTCCGAACCACTACTACCTCGGCCAGGAGCCGTCCGAACCACTGCTACCTCGACCAGGAGCCGTCCGGACCGGCAGTTGGGTCCAAAGGCGGAGGTCAGAATACCAAACATCTTACCAAATAAGTGAATACCTGGGGGAGCCAGAGGATTAGTACTTTCGGAGCTGAGACTGGAATCATTGAGTGTGACACGCCTTTCAGTCAGGACTGCAGGGGGGTGTATCTTCAGCCGCAGCGCGCAGCACACCCGAACCTGTGTCGTGACATGGCTCGCTGCACTGAAGATACAATATTACTGTACATAAGGTTGGCCCATTAAAGGGATTCTGTCGCCAGAGTGACGTCACGCAGCGATGTGACAGCGATATGGCTGCCGTTATTAAGCCATGACCCTTATTGGGGGTTGCAGAGCTAACTTTAGACGAACATATAATTAATTAGGTAATCGGAACTGGATCCGCTTGGAAGGACCGATGTTAGAAAATAATTGAATGCAAAACTATGATGAAAAAACATTGTTTTCCCTCTAAGGCATATTGTACCTGTCAAAGACATTTGAATGAGATCAATTTTGTATGAGACCTTGTGGGTAAGGGATAATTTTATCGTTAGCATGACGTCAGAGAAAAGGCGACTTTGGATTGGTGGATGGGGGCTGCTGCACAGGTGGCTGTTGGCAGTGGTGAGGAGTCGGCTCGGCCAAAGATACCATAATCTCTCCAAAGGACAAACACTGGCGCTTAAATCCCGAACGGCTCCCTCATAAATAAAATATAGGCCAAGAACTGTTGAAATCTGGATAAGACCAAATGGGATCTGGTGAGGAGCCTGTTAAAAGTGAAATCATGCAGAATGGAGAGAGATACATCGATTATTATGTATCATTCCTTGAATGTGTATGTCCAACCCTTACCACTTAAAATATTTTCTACCAATAGAATTCATACCGTTTTCCATGATGACACCCCTGACACCCATGCATCCCAAACCACTGGTCAGACTCTAGGACCAGTTTTACCCTAAACTCGAGTCCTGGACCGGCTAGTACCTATGGGGAAGGGTCATTACCATAGCATATTTTTTTAGTCCAGTAAGGAATGGTATCTATCATTCGATTTCTTCGTAACCGAACAGCTCACACCCAGCTGCCAGCTGCTGAACCTGGAGAAATTATCCACGGCGTTTCCATCACCGCTGGATTGTTGGGACCGATCCGGACAGAAGGGCATCCGGGCGGTCTGTTTCAAACGGTTCAAAATACTGGGCTGTGTCACGCATCTCAAATCAAGGCGCATACTTTGGGCATGAGAGTTGAAAGACTTCGTGCGCGCGCAGAAGCATTCGTATTTGTGATAGTACAGATTAGCAGATCCAGGAGCTCCTATCGAGGGACATGGTTAGGGGGTAAGGGGGGGCAGCTGGACTAGGGGTGCCACTTTTTGTCGGAAGAAAATACCAGGTGAGCGAAAACCCCTATCATGGGGACACCGATACACGGATTCTGGGGGAGCAGTATTTCTGGGGACACCGTTGTCATTCCAGGGGCGCCGACTGTCGAAGGGGGGGTGCAAGCACCTCCACTTGCCTCTGGATGCGCTTATAATAGCACAGTCAGGTGGCAGAAAATGATTGTCTCCAGGGCTCTAGATTTTCATTGAGCGTAAGGCAGGGATCTAAAAACTTGCCGATCTACCTACGCCGTCGGCGACCCTATCATCTTTTGGTTGGCGACCCAGCAACCGTCTCAAACTCTGATTCCATCTGTTTTCCTATGATTTTAGCTTCCACCATCCGCTCCTGCTTCTAAATATGCTTACCCTCTCCACTGTCTCCACCCGTCATCGTAATACATACAGTGCCCATCAAAATCTATTGGATGAAGTCTGCCAGTTCTTTTGGCCAAGAATGGGCAGAATCTACTTCGACAAAGAGCCAAGTTAGCCTTCGTTTCCCGGCTTGTTTGGCGTTTCTGAAAGACAGCTTGGCTACAACGGGGCATCTTTGGCCGATTACATCTGGTATCATCACCGCCCTTAGTTGCTGCTAGTCTATGCTAGTTATGTTTCTTCTTATTACAATTTTTGGTTCCAATTTTATGAAAAACGACTGAAATCACCTGGTACTTTAGATGATGCCATCTCCCTGTACCGGATTTATGTACTAGTTTTAAGTTCAAACTAGAACGTACTAGAATCTGTCACGAGTCGGTACCAAGTCGGTGATTTTCATTTTTTTCTATAGGCGACCAATGGGCGACCAAGTCGGCCGAAATCGCCGACTTGCGTGGTTGCCTGGTCGCCGGTGGTCGCCCTGGTACATTTTCGGTGTCTGCGGCCTTCAGAACGAGCGCGGCGCGGGCTGCCGCTAATATTTTTGTATTCTTTGTCGGAAGGAGTGGGCGCCGTTTTTGACGAATGGTGTTCAATTTGTTAAATCCAAGGGGCTAAATCAAGATGTGCGTTTATCATAGACGGTCCGTGCAATCTAGGTGGGTTTTGGAGTCTACTTGCAATGATGTTTCCTTGTTTTGCTTTATCGCGAAAAGTCTCAGAAGGAAAAACAACTCGAATACAAGTGGTGCATGTTTAAACCCTTTTCAACCACAATCACGCTAAAATATCATCGTAAACATTGTATAGTCACACATTCCAAAGGGCGTGGATTTCCTAAATGATTTTTGGGGTGCCTAATTATGAGATTATCCATAACAAGTATACTGTTTTTGATACCACCATGTTCTTGCCTTATACCAGTGTGCAAAGTATGGCATTTTCGTCGAGATCTTGTTGGTGCGAGTGCCCTTGGAGACAGGACCGACTGGTGCAAATTTATCAACCTGGTGCGAACTTGCGAGGTTAGTGACACTTAAACCAAACAAATAATGGCTGAATGGCTATTAAGAGACAGGAGGGGGCCTTATAAAAATTCCTTAACTGACTAATGATTGAGGTAGCATTGCATTGTAGGGGTAGGAATGGGTGCATTTTTTCCCTGGTATGTGCCAGATTGGTGCGAATTTTTGGAGGCTGGTGATGCGAGAATTTTAGATGGCTGGTGCGACTCGTCTGGCATGCTGCCGTACTTTGCAGACTGGGCCTTATAGCTGGACATATAACTGGGTGACCAAGAAGGTCTGTTATTTATAAATTTTAAAGTCCCTGAAATGAGAAATAGGAAAATTTTAAGGATGCTCTTAGTAGGCACAGAAAATAACTTGAGCTTTCATTTGGGGTGCCACAGCAGTGACAGGTCCAAGGGATCCCTGAACTCGAGTTCAGGACCCCTTAAGTTTCAAAGGATTAAGGGCGGCCTGAGGAAAAGAGTACCCCAAAACTGATTAAACCAGGTCTGTGAGGCAGAAAATACCTTGCTACTGCCCCCACCACTAGAATACAAATGATGGGGCTACAGATGGAGCTTTGAAGTTTAGAAGTTGTGAAAAATGGCATTAACCCGCGCCCCACCGGGGGTCCGGCGCCACCTTCGCCCCACCGGGGGGCCATCGATGGCCCCCCTCTAACTCCGAAAATATGGGCGTTAGCGCAAATCTGCAAAGTGCAATAGAAAGCTCGCGTGAATTCAGTAAGAAATTACTTCGCATGTTTTAGTGCTCAGGTCAATGGTTTGACCTCCAGAGGTCAAATTAGGTCAAGATCGGCTATTTTCACTCAAATATGCAATGATTAAGCAAACTGGGCATAACTCTTATGTCATTAGAGCTATTGAGGCCTGGTAAAGTACATTTGATAGCAAATTGCCAGTACTTTTTCCGTTATGTGGAACGTAAAGACCTCCCGCCAGTGGTTTGACCGCCATAGGTCACCTCGTGACCTAATATGACCTGAGGTCACGAAAGGTCACAAAGTGACCTTGCCGTATATCAAATAAAAGCCAGTGACAAGACAAACACGATGGTGTTTGTTTCACCGCTCTAGCTCAATTAGGTCAAAAGTTATTGTCAAAATACTGTTTTTAACCTCTGGTGACCTTGGATGACCTTGGAAAAGTCAAAGGGCAAATATGACCCCTGGGATCCGTGAAAGGGTGTCCAAAAACGTTGTTCTGAGCAGTCTGAGTATTTGCAATCATTTTTGTGGCTTTTATATCATGAAATAGCTTTTCCCCATGCTTTTCCAATGGGAGAGGTCGCCTCGTGACCTGACCTCAAAACACGAAATCGAAAAATCCCGGATATACACCTTGTAGACCCTGGAGGGGTCATGAAGTGTAGGAAGTTTCAAATTGATCGACTTTGAAATGTAGCTCTTACAGAGCTCTAAAGGTGAAGTGAGGTGACCTTGGTTGACCTCGTCTGGTGACCTGACCTTGGGTGACCCGGGGTAAAAAATTTCAGGGATGATGGGAAAATGATGCAGTGAGAGGTAGAGCCCTCAACCGCGGTGCTGCGCCTCGTCGTTTTTCTGCTATCCCGGAAAAACCTTAGGGGGGCCATCGATGGCCCCCCGGTGGGGCGAGGGTTAAAGGTGCTGAAAACAGGTTTTGTTGTGCTAGGTTGGCTCACATCATGTTCTATATGGCCATATGTCTTGGTCTGTATATATTATTATCTCAAGTGGCAATAGAAATCAAATATTAAAAAACTTATTTATTGTTTCACTAGGTATCTATTAATTGATTTTGTATATGACTAGTGTTTTATTTACTCAGATGCACCAAGACATGTGAATGATCATAAAAAACATATTGAGCTTCAATATTTGAAGCAGGGTATAAAGTATGATTTCCTGTTTCTGCTTCAAAGATAAATGTCCTCTAAAATTTTAAGAACAGAAATAAGCCAGATAGAAAGAACAAAAGTTTGTTTCATGGCCTAAAATATTGTTCTGGAAAATGGTCTCATGCATTCCCATAATTGAGAATGGGTGTTCTCATCTATGGGTCAAGCATTCCCATTTATGGCACTGTTACCATTTTTAAGTCACACCAACCACAGTTTTCTCCCACTGATTGATGATGATAGCCACCCTTTTGGGTGAAGTGTGCCCTTTTGGTTGACAGCATGCAATCTCAGAGGGCTGCCCTTTACTAAAATCCTATATCCATCTCTGTGCATTGGTACCCCATAAGGGATATAAATGTGCATTCCTGCACAGCACAAATATGTGATAACCATTTCCAATTTGCCAGAAGACTCCACCGCAAGGACAATGGTCCAATCCAAGTCTGCCAAACATAGAATAAGCTGTGTCTTTTGCACAGATGGATGCACACTGGGTGATCAGGGTGTGTGTGTATGTTTTTTAACTGACTGATTATATGCATCCAAGTTTCTGATAATATCTTGTATTTTTTGTCACAAGAAAGTTGAATCGTTTTGTTTTCTCTAGTATGGATGAAATATGGAAGCACTGCCACAGAGCTACAGCAGAAATATCACAGAGAGATTGTGTCCACCACAAAAGAACAGGTTGCTGAAATGCAAACTGTTTTTCTCAGTACCCAATCCTGGTCCAAATAGGTCATCAGCAACTATTCTGGAAACTTTTTCAGTCCTGATTATTAATGCTAAAATGCATCAATTAAGAGCTTTGGAAATAGTTATCATGGGAATGATGTCATGGAAAGAAAACAAGGTTATTCCCAAGACACAGCATTGCTATTGCTTTGAGTAGAACCATGTTCAACAATGGAGCGAAAATTGGGCCTCATCTTAGCAATGGTTGATATTTTCCACTGCACTTCTGAGGAAATGTTGCCAATGAATAATGTTTGAATTATTTATTTGAAATGTTACAGGAATTTATCTGATTTCTGGCGCCTCAAGGTGAAGAATCACAAGTATTTCACGACGCGTGTATGTACATGAAAACATTTTTCTCTAGTTAAATGAAACATCGGAACTGTTCCTGAGGCTCTTTTTTAAGGTGCTGCAAACCCTTTTATTTGTCTCTAAGATAAGGCCTAACAATTTTGCACATGGATGGACGCAAAATAAAACCATTATTGATGAGAGAACAACAATGGTGCATCAATCATGGTTGTATCTTGCTTGGTATAGAAGTGATGGGCGAAAATGTTAATGCCCAGGGGCGCTCCCACGGAATTTTTACAGGGGAACGGACCCGGGCTGGTGCTGACCGGGGCAGGGGAATTGTCAGCATATTTGGTACCTGACAGCATTAATGACGATGAACCGAAAATGTTGGGGAGACCTTCCCCTGGTTGGCCAACAAGAGGATGCGTAGGTACCCCGTCCCACCGCTTTCGGCGCCCATTTAATTGCCCTTGTGTACGGGCAGTGTATCATCTTTGACCTCGATTGACCTCCAAACAGACTTAGCCTAAGATTAGTGGGCACTATCGATACCTATTCATGACTGCGTAGTGCGTATAAATGACTGATCACTATCCAACATTGGCTTTTAGGTCCGACATATCACGCCCAATGCGAGCGTTCTTCCTATAATAACTTGAAGCTACGTGATAACATCCCCAATATTCAGTGTCCTGTTGCGCCCTAGCCTTTGAAATGATATGAAAATGGATGTTGCCTTAGTGAAAGAGCTGGTCCGGCTCTGTCGAATAGCGTTGAGAAAGTGGTTTCGGCTATTTTGCGTACGGAGATAAGCAAGGTTTTATAGAGCACTGCATTTGATACATTTTGACGTATATGAATTATTCCCCTCTGGTGACCACAGTATTGACCTTCCGCAAAAATTCCGGGAGTAACGCCGACTGCATTTCCGACGACCTTTCTATCGCTTTTTTCGCTTCTATCTTTCTTTGTTTCCGAGATCGAGGGTGTCATTTTTAACCCCCTCCCACCAGGGGGGGTCATTGGTGATTCATGCTGGTCACCGGGGCTAGGGTTAAGGACCAGCATGTATAATTTTGTTGCTTTCAGATCATAACTTTGACTTTAATACTGAATTATAATCTCATGAAATCACTTAGGTAATGACTTGATTCTGGCTTCGGTCATCGATATCGAGAAACCCGATCTATATTTTATAGGTTTTTTATATCTATATTTTATCGGAACCTTCCCCCTTGCACTCGCCAGTGCTTCCCTATAGCCATATTTATACCACTTTTAAGACCGATTTTGTAATACATGTAGTATTAGGTTCGGCGACCATCTAAGAGGCTTGGATTTTAGTCGGCGACCACAAGCTCACTTTTTAGACCCCTGGCGTAAGGATTCTCTCTAGTCATTACCCTCGTGCCAGACTTTTTAGAATCAATTTTCCGAGAAAGTGAATGACGTCGTCGTATGCAGTTAGCTTCCTCGTACTAATCCAATTATTATCAGTGGCTCGGCTGACGTCGATGTCCACGTCTGCCGCTGATATCCACGTCACTCATACCCCGGGCGTTTCTCCGGCGTGCTCCAGAGCTTTCTGGCACAGTTTCTGGGTAGATTTCCTGCACCGCTCATCAGTTCAAATCAACACCGACGCGGCAGTTTATGCGAAGCCGGCAGCTTCATGATCTCGCCGGCTCATAAACCGAACAGTTGGGGATTTAATGACGGTTGGCGGTGGAGAGCTGGAAGCCGTCTTGGTCCTGTGTTACTGCGCTATATACCGACAGGCAATGGCATGCTGCTGCTCGTAAAACCTCATTATCGCACTTCCGCGGCCAGCCGAGTAATTACATGGAAAATAAATGTCCCCTAATAAAAACCGCATCCACCGCAGGCCGAGCGCTTTTTACGGCGGTTTGGCGGCGGCGGCGGCGCAAGAAGTTGCCGTAAGTTTTTGTTGGTGGTGTAGCCGGCTGTGCTGTCGTCACCGCACCTGACGCACACAGGCGTGGCTCCGCCGCACGCCTCTGACGCACCTCATGTTGGAGCCACGCAGAGCCGACGGGTTGGTGTCAGCCGACATTCTGTGGGAGAGACCATCCTGTGGACCCAGGGCCCACCCAGAATTTGTCCTCGTCTGCCTCCGCCAAAACAATGGCCGCCCACAAAAAGGTGACAATTGGGGTGAGGTTGTAAACGTGGGCGAGCCTGCTGGTGTCTTGGAAACCGTGAGAGGATACCTGTGATATTTCACCAAGGTGAACCACGTGACATCTAATTGTATACTGCGGTCAGATTGAGGGTTCGGAAAATGGCCGAATACATTTTTTGTGAGAATCATCACCGTCATTTATGATAACATTTTGAAGACTTAACATTCCGGACGCGAATATGCAGCACTAGGAAATAGCAGAACAAACACGATTTTCCACTCCAATGAGCTTCACCTGGGTTAGCAGCAGCACGCAGATCACGTGACCCGGCCAGCAATTGAACCAGTGCAGCCTCATTCCATCGCAGGCAACAGCAGCCCAGCTCAATTTAATTTCAGGCTCGCCATTGGTCCACGGCCACATTGGCTCTAATGAAGAACGAAGGGACACGAAAATAGCCGAGATACAAAGTGTGTTGCCTCACTCTCCCCTAAAAGAGAAACCTTTCGATTTATACGCACGTATATGATCAGAGTGAGCAAAATTTCAGCAGGCTAGAACAGTAACTCGATACGTGCTTTTGAGCAAAGTCTGGGGACGCTCTGAAGTTTTTTGTTATTCTCAGGTCAGCGATCGGTGTATATTGATGACCTGCAGCAGTCTTGCCAGTTGTTTGCCTCTGCAGGTGAGACCGGCGTCCGAGTAACACGGATAAATGACGTCACAGACCGCGTATTTCATCCCTGCCGCTTATCTGTGCTGGCCAACATTTGACCAGCAAGGAAAACAATGATACCGTGCCGGCGATCACAACAGCAATCAGGCGATGCCACGCTGGATGCAGGCCCTCGGCGATAAACATGAACCGGCCGCTGGTTAGCAAGGGCCAAGGAGGAGTAACGCCCGCAGCCAGCAATAATGGAATATTGAATTGAGGTGGGGTTGTTTGGAAACGGCACCGTTCGTGTGCCGATCGCATATATTCCAGAAACGGCGCGCGGTGCAGCTGGCGGCGTAATGAACGCACTGTTTTGCTCTTCACGATGCCTGCCAGTACCCAACTAAGTAATTGTTAACGACCAGTCATGGTCGTCCAGACGGCCCTCCAGAAAGGAACAAAGGCCTCGGCTCCCAAAAAACGACGGCTACTGGACGCTGGAAGTGAAAAGGCTAGTTCCTTTTCAACCTGGAAGTTTTAATTGGAATTGAGGAGGATCGCTGAGAAAAAAATGGGAGGCTGGGGAATGCGCATCTCATCAACGACCAGCAACTGCATCTCCCGCTCGAATACTGTAATGACACAGGGATACCAAGCTATAAAAACCAGGCGGCCCAAACAGAATAACAGCCGTTGACTTGTGCCTGGAATTACGAATGCGGAAGACGGTCGGTTAAGATGTGAGTTGACGGCATCACTCATCACTGACCCAAAACTTGCACGCTCACCCACTTATACCCTCAGTAGCATCCAGGATAAATCAACACACGGTTCCAACGCATATACACCCACTGCTCTCAGTGATGCCCTGTTCTCTCACAGGGGGTTTCGCAAAGGTTTGGACAGGCTCTGGCTGTAAGTTCAAATAAACTCCGTACTGCCACATTAAAGGGAAGCCCTGAGTGTAAACTCGGTGCGATTCGGAGCCGGCTCTGGCACGGGGGGCATGGCTGGCCGCCTGATCGCATGCCCAGCGTGCACTGGAAATAGAACTGGACCACGCACCAAAGTGTGCGCTGTCAAAAACGTTCATAGTGCGAGGTTTGAAACTGGGCCATCCTGTCATCTCTACATTCGGCTGGTCCTAGCACCATACTATCGCGTTAAAGGTCGCGAAAATATCAAAGTTCCCCTTGTTTTATTGCTCATGACGCATAAGCAACCGATAGGGATATGAGCAAATAAATATATCAGTCTGTTGAAAGGCGGTTTGGGTTGGCCATTATCATGCTTATCATTCTTCCAGAGTGTCTTCGAATGAGGTCGAAAACTGCGTTATTGGGCCTGGAGTAGGCACTAAGAATTAAGTCACCGATATCAAACCTGCGAGTTATTCCGTTCGAAACAAAGAAACGGATGCTCAGAGATATCGCATTTGATGATATTTCATCCGTGCTCGGTGGTCCTTCCAGACGAGCTGAACTTTGATTTGTTTTGCGACTTTACTCTCGATTAAGGCCCATCTCTGGACTAGGCCCGAGCGAAGTAATCACCATGTGACTCTCTAGGGTCATGGAAGGTCATCGGATCGGTCTAAATCATATATTTTTTAAAATAAATTTTGTTCAAGTTGTTCCTAGTACAATTGCTGGAGCCGGAGTCTCACTAAAGTAATCAACGGACTTGTCACGGAGACCCCAACCCCACCACCCGAACGAGCAGCTCCCTCAATGGAGGGTTAATTTAGAAACCAAAGTTTAACGTCTCACAAAGAACAGGGACGGCCGCCCCGCTCAGGGCACCCTCTCACCAGTCAGTTGCCAGCCGACCTACGTCGGGCAAACTATTGAGCACCAGAGCGTCTCAGGGGAACCGATCCCAAGCCTGGACATGCACTGCCACTGCATGTTTCTGAGCAGCGGGCCGGAGCGCTGCTCAACGGTCTACCAACTGAGCTACCGGGGCGGCTTACCGGTTGAGTTCGGGCGTAAAAACGTATAACTGCTTAGAAATTCCTGAAGAAGAAGAATACGATGGCACCTTCCACAGGACCCTATCGATGGGACCGCGATGAACTTTTGAAGATTAATGATCATTTACTGCCTGATACGGACCACTGAAGTCCCAAGAAGTTGGCGCATGTTCCACTGTTTGTAGCTTTAATGGGCTTTGAGGTACTCGTTTTTAAAGTCATTTTCACCGTCCAGGAAGAAGTTTATTTGAAAAGAAATAATTCGCATATAATTGTTTTCTGTGAAAGGTCGTGAATTTTTCAAAATATGCGATGGTGCTATGAAAACATGTTATTCTCTAGAGCAAATATTCTCTGTTTGGTCATGTTCAATGACGAGAAAATGATTATTGAAACCTTAGTCTGTCCCCATCCGGCCCTTTTCGGCACACACGGTTGCCTGGAGGAGCATTTCTCAAATCCATCATGACAATCTCAATAACTAATGGTGAGACGAAAAATTCAGAGGAGCGCTGAAACTGCTCTGACACTTTAAAATCTTAGAAAAAGCTCAATCAGTATCTGTTGAGCCTTATGCGGATCCAGGAGAGCAAAAGGGGCAGGTACCCCCTCCCTGATTGACCCTCGGTGCCCCCTAAACTGTTCATGGCGCTCCTCTGAAGGGTCGATGGCGCCCCCTGAAATGTCGCTTGCCATCCCCCCTCCCCCTCAGAATGCGGAATTGGCACTCAGCGATAGGATTTGACTTTCACCTGATAGGGTTTGCCGGCAAAAAATGGCACGCCTTTGGTCTGGATGGCACCCGCACCCCCGGCAGGGTAGCCCTCGCGCTACTGTGCTACAGTATTCGAGTCCCTGTACCGTTCCGCTCATGATGCTGACGAAAATTATATTCATTTTCTCAGTTCGTCTGAAATAAGAAAATGTCTGATGAACGGCGGAGGGAAGAGGACGTGGCTCTCTTCCCTGCTTTCAACTTCCACAACCCAGAGGTTAGCTTTGGCAACTGCTTTTATGCTATGCAACCACGTTACACGAATGGCAACGATTTGCCAGATGATGGTATTACGAAGACGCCATCCAGCAGGTATGCATCTATAAATCATATCAAGCTTCAGCAGTTAGAGGGAATCCTTTACAAGGTGTTCGCCCTGTTCCAAATGAATATTTTAAACCAATCTCCACTAGCCCGGAGCGGTGAATGACCCGATGTTGATGTCGCCGTCCTAAATTGGTATTTTGCAAAGCGAGGGAAGAATGGAACACGATGAAATTGCTGTTCAGAGTGAATGAGACCATTCATTTTTAGCCAACGTCACCGTCGCGTTGAAGTTGAGCAGATCGCCTTCAGGGAACGCTCTCAGAGTCAGCGCCTGCACATGCGGGCGGATACTGGACTGGAATTGCTGCCGCCGTGCTGGGGGCGCCGGGCGGGAGAGAGTTTGCTGGGTGGGCGGTATAGCTTCCGTCAGCGGGGGATGCAGACTCCGACTTAGCGACGACCCGGAGAGAGTGGGAGGCGAAATCTGAAGTTCATGGCTCTCCGGAAGGATGCGATTGAGGTCGCTTTCCTCCAGAACATCTGGGACTTTGCCTAAGTCCAAACGGATAGAAGAGAAAAGGTTACACATTTTTTGTTTTGTTTCAGGTGACTTTTCTTTTCAGGGTTTGGTTCCATTGGTTCCATTCTTATCCATTGGTTCCTGGTTCACAATTTTGGGGATGGTACGCGTTTTTCCGTCCCCTCGCCTTCGACCCCCATAGAAGGTCATGTAATCGCTGATGCTTAGATTGAAACGCCAGAAGAGGCGCGCATTGTAGTTTTGTACCGAAGCCATAGTGCAATCGATGCCGGAGGACAGAGTTTCGTCAAAAAATAATATTAAGATTATCTACACCTGCAGTGAGATAATGAGGGCCATGGTGGCTACGATAAGTTGGTCCTTCTATACGCAAAAATAGTCACGGTGTATTTTCGGTCCAAGCAGGTGTTTTCCACGCTCGAGCGCGGGCAAAGCTCTTAAACCCCGCACTGGAAAGGGGTCTGGCACTAATGCGCCCTGGAGTGGGCTTGCAGGCCCTCTTTAACCCGCGCCCCACCGGGGGTCCGGCGCCACCTTCGCCCCACCGGGGGCCATCGATGGCCCCCCTCTAACTCCGAAAATATGGGCGTTAGCGCAAATCTGCAAAGTGCAATAGATAGCTCGCGTGAATTCAGTAAGAAACTACTTCGCATGTTTTAGTGTTCAGGTCAATGGTTTGACCTCCAGAGGTCAAATTAGGTCAAGATCGGCTATTTTCGCTCAAATATGCAATGATTAAGCAAACTGGGCATAACTCTTATGTCATTAGAGCTATTGAGGCCTGGTAAAGTACATTTGATAGCAAATTGCCAGTACTTTTTCCGCTATGTGGAACGTAAAGACCTCCCGCCAGTGGTTTGACCGCCAGAGGTCACCTCGTGACCTAATATGACCTGAGGTCACGAAAGGTCAAAGTGACCTTGCCGTATATCAAATGAAAGCCAGTGACAAGACAAACACGATGGTGTTTGTTTCACCGCTCTAGCTCAATTAGGTCAAAGTTATTGTCAAAATACTGTTTTTGACCTCTGGTGACCTTGGATGACCTTGGAAAAGTCAAAGGGCAAATATGACCCCTGGGATCCGTGAAAGGGTGTCCAAAAACGTTGTTCTGAGCAGTCTGAGTATTTGCAATCATTTTTGTGGCTTTTATATCATGAAATAGCTTTTCCCGATGCTTTGTCAATGGGAGAGGTCGCCTCGTGACCTGACCTCAGGGCACGAAATCGAAAAATCCCGGATATACACCTTGTAGACCCTAGAGGGGTCATGAAGTGTAGGAAGTTTCAAATCGATCGACTTTGAAATGTAGCTCTTACAGAGCTCTAAAGGTGAAGTGAGGTGACCTTGGTTGACCTCGTCTTGTGACCTGACCTTGGGTGACCCGTGGTAAAAAATTTCAGGGATGATGGGAAAATGATGCAGTGAGAGGTAGAGCCCTCAACCGCGGTGCTGCGCCTCGTCGTTTTTCTGCTATCCCGGAAAAACCTTAGGGGCCATCGATGGCCTCTCCGGTGGGGCGAGGGTTAAGATGTCAGAAACTGAGAGACGTACAAAAACGCCGGGTGAGGGGTGGGTGGGGTCTATAGTAGTCTGCATTATAGTTGATTTTCATTGACCTAGGTAAATATTTTTAAGGTCAAACGAGGTCATAAATGTCAAATATTGGCCTTGCTGAAGAGCTGTTGAGAAATGCCGTGATTATGCGAGGAAGCCGACGGGAATAAGCTAAAGGCGGACTAGGGTCAGAGAGGAAAAGTCGCAAAGAATCTTCGCTTAAATTTTGGGGTCAAGGTCATTCAAGTTTATGGACCTATGAAGTCACAATATGGTATACAACCTCTAATGTACACTATTACTAGCACTATAGCAACTGTTTGGCGGAAAATGAGGATGGACCTTTATCAATGACCTTGACCTTTACCTTTGCATTGAGTTACCTAAACTATGGCGTCATAGCATAATATACGTCAGACCAGGTGACGTCATTTGACCGGAAGCACTGGGCTCAATGACCTTGAAAGTGCTCATATGACCTTGTGACCTTCAACCTTGACCTTGACCTTCATGTGAGGTGAACTTGACATATAATCCCGCTTATATGGGGTTATTACGTCACCACTCGGCCTCCAATGCAAGCAAACTGGCCTGACCGCGTGATTGTGGCCATCTCAAAATGCAAGTCTGACTTTGAAAGCTTTAAGTAAAAAAAATGTTAAACTGATTTTCAACATGCTTTCACCAATGGACCCCACATTAAATTCTCTGAAATTTAACCAAGTTTCGTTTCTCGGACACGAGCAGTTCTCCGACCACCTCGGAAAAATAGGTGGGACGCTTCCGAGGCCCCCTCCAGTGCACGTGTTAATGAAGACGGCTAAGAGGTTCGGATAAAGATTTGTCGCGAGAGTGCGCTGTAAGAACCAATCTATTTTCGTTACAACACGTGCTACATTATGTCTAGCCAGCTATTTTTGTGTTAAGGTCGTCAAGCAACGGATTTACGTTGCAGAAGAGAAAATGAGCAACTGCCACGCCTTCTGCCTGAGTGAAGTGGGCGAGTTCAAGCAAATGTTTTTTTTCACGAATGTCTGCCCTTGCAGCCTCTATCATAAGCAGGCTTTCATATTCTATGATTTAACTGGTTACCATATACTCCTGTACACTGGCGGATCCAGGGGGCCCAGGGGCCATGGCCCCCAAAGCCCGAAATAGTATCTTTGCCCCCAAAACGACCGACTTTTGGCCGTTTTTTAAATCCTATGCTTTTTGCGATTTTTTCTCGATTTGGCCCCCAAAACGATGTTTTGGCCCTCCAAAACTTTTTCCTGGATCCGCCAATGCTCCTGTACATGCACTGTTAAGGTAAGGACCATGAGTCATTTACCCCAATACAAATGAATTATTTGTATACTTACCATACGATGATGCATCATGTTGTCTTTTGGATTTGTCGCTGTTTGGCGTGGTTTGTCGTAGTATACCGCTGGACTATGCGTAGGGAAAGCATGCGCCCTCTTTGTCATCAGTGTTTGTAGCCATGACATGTATTTGCACATACACATACAAGTATGTTTAAAAAGACATGACAGGATGTTAAAACGTCCTCGTTCATGTCTGGTGTTCATGTTTACCTCGGATAACTATAAATTATTCGGCGAACTTCTTGCGAAATTATCTCAAACCTTGATTATAAGTAATAGTAAGATTCCCTTCTTCCTGACCTCCTCTATTGTTGACAATATGGAACGTTTTTTTTGGAATCCAGCCTAGAGAAAGCGGCTAGCTTTACGTAGGGCGTCACAAAAAGTATGGTTTTTGTGATTTTAAAATGCATTTAAAAGTATAATATGCTTTTCTGCAGAAGCTAAGCCGCAGTGATTGACGCGGTAGCAGGCCAGTCGAAGAGCAGGTCGCCCAGAACAGACCAGAGCGGCGGCGGAGGCCGGCGGGTACGCCAGACGAGCTGGTAAGCCGTGAACGGCGGAAGTATTAGCGCCACGCGTTCAACGCAGTTCACAGCAGCAGCGGCCAGGCCGGCCAGACTGGTCCCACATGCGCCAGCGGGCTGGTGGGAGGAGGAGGGGGACTACATGTAGTCTCATGAGACAGACATGAGATGAGACATGACATGAGTCTCATGAGACAGACACGCTTGTTACAGATCTGAGCAAAGCAGCACAACAACAGTGAGCTGGAGGCTCAGAGAGGAGTGGGGTGCCCTGGTCCGCAGGTTTACGATGGTGGTCTAGTTGGTCTGGGGCTCAGAGAGGTGTGGGATGACCTGGCCCGGAGGTTAACGACGGTGGTCTAGTTGGTCTGGGGCTCAGAGAGGTGTGGGGTGCCCTGGCGTTTCGTACAGTGGCACCGGGAGGACGGTGGGAGGTCAGGGGTCCGGTCGGCACTATTCAGCCCTGGTAGCTGAAGGGCCATAAAACCACAGCACATATAGTCGGCCGCTGACCGCCAGGGACGGGAGAAACAAGCGTCAGGGCCGGAGCACTGCTCCTCAGCCGTGAGGGTAAAGGCCGTGACAGTACAGAGCGGGGTACTCACCGGACGGTGCGCTGGGTCCATGAATACCACCGTGACCCGTGACGAGCGACGACAATCGCGAAGTGCCACTGCGCACTCGGCGTGGTCACAAAGCAGTGCCGCGGCTGCCCTCGCACCATGTCTGGTTCACAGGGCCCTGCCCCGCTCTGTCTTGCTGTTAGTGCCGGACGTCTCTGTCCCGACCCTTGGTCAAACTAGTGTCCGGCGTCCCATTTGTATTTAAACTCCGCCACTCCACAACCTGAGCGCGTATATTCAACCCGTCCTGTCCAGCTGACCTGGCCACTCCTGTCGTGAACGTATGATGTAGAATACTCCCTCTTTATGGTATTTTAGACTTGGATGCTATCCATTGCACCGGTCATCCCCAAGCCATCCATATACTGGCCGCGGACCCTCGGCCTGCCGACCTCACTGCAGCGGCCGGTCACGGCGCATGCGCGGTGCACCGGTCGATACCACCGCGGCGGCTTATCACAGCGCATGCGCCGTGCGCCGGCCCCGCCCACCAGCACCGTGGCAGCCGGTCAAGGCGCATGCGCGCTGTGCGCCGGCCTCGCCCATAGGCGCCGCGGCGGCCGGTCACGGCGCATGCGCGTTGCGCTGGCTCCGCCGGCCAGCACTGAGGCGGCCGGCAGACACCATCACACCCGCCAACCGTAGCGATAACCCATTACATGAGCGCAACAATATGCAACATGATCTTGAAAAGTATTTATCTAACCTAGACCAAGGTCAAGGTCAAACTAAAACCAGCAAGAACATGTCGCATATTATTCAAAACCAGAAGCGTCGTAATGGGATGGCAAAGGGGGCCTAAACTCCGACTTTATATTCAAAATATTTTAGAGTTCTGCCAAGTTTTGGGAAATATATAACGCAAATTTTAACTAGCCAATGCAGAAGGCAGGCATAAGCCCAAATACAATGAGTTTTGGGTTCTGGAGGGGCATTATCTTCCGGTGGGCAGTAGGTTGAAGACTGACTGGTCCCCTCACTTTTGGTGGTGGCGACGCTATGTTCGAAACCTGGGATCTACACGAAGACATTGTTCAAGGTCTACTGATTCCACAGCATACAATTTTTCTTCAAAATCAGCACAAATTTGACTGACTTTGGCCCTTTGTAACGTCACAGCTCAACGAATGTGGTGTAAACCTGCACGAGAGTAGAAAGCGGTTGGGAATCGTCGAAACTTTTTGTTTTTTTCCGCATCACCTGTGGTTTTGGAGATCGTGTTAGGGGTCAGAATTATCCCCCAAGTGGGTGTAGGTACTGAAATGGCCCAGGCGGCGGCAAGCTAGGCATGTGTAAAAAATACACTCCATAAGGTGCACTTCGCCCTGCTGTGGTATTCTCATTGAATTCGCCTGAGACGCTAGTGAACTGCTCAGTGGTAAATCTCTTCCATTGGAGATATCAGTCACAACTCTTCCACGGCGTGGGACATAACATCTTTATTTACAAATTATCACAGTCGCGTTACACCGGTCTAGGAGTACAAAACAGTGAAATAATCAACTCGATGTTTCCCCTAGCACGCACCATTGGGATTTATCGTTGACTCAACGCTGGAGATGCGGAAACACCGACAGTCTCACTGTCGTCACGGAAATGGGCTTTGTAAAATCTATTCCACTCACACTACACTCATCCATTAGTTCAGAGGTGGAAAGGCAGTAGCTTTGCACCTGCCGTAGCTTATGGGCAGTTTTGATACAGATTGTACACATTTCCAATGCCTGATACTTTGGAATCTTCAAAAACGTGGCAACCACGCCGTCTTTTACACGTCTGCGCATTCCAATCACAATACTGTTTTTACACAACAATCACACATAACATTGACATTGGCAATAAGAGTTCTAACGGTACAGTTACCACTGCGTCACCAGCTACTAGGGGGGACACTGTTAACGGCTCTGGAGACGAACCAACCGCGACTCTCGGACCCCACCGGACTCACAGTCCCACAGTCTTTGGCACACTAAAGAATCGGGCAAGAGGCATGGTCAGTAAGGACGATGCTGGACATCAGGGTGGCTACACCAGCCACTGGTCCTCCACCGCCTTCTCCTGTCACACATGCGTCGCCAGAGTCCCTGGTTTTAGCTGGTTGTCCACCACGTACTGAGCTTGGTTATCGGCTGAGCCGCCGCCGTAGCCGCCGTAGCTGCCGTACTGGCCGTAGCCGTCGGCCGCGCCCGCAGCCGACGACCCCGAGTAAAGGTGTAAGCCGACACCGCTGGGCGGACGAGCGTAACCCGCAATAGGGGAGTAACCAGCCTCGGCTCCGGGGATAGCGTCTCCTGAAAACGCATCAAACATAGTGTTGGCAGGAGAAATATTCACGAAATGACACAGCGGATTCGGAAACTTTATTCGTATCGATATTTTGGACTTTTCTCCGCTGGAGTGTTAAAACGTTCCGAAGCTTTCAACCTGTGTTTCAGGCCTTTACCAACCAGTCCCTACATCTGAAATTATAGGTAACAATTGGCACAATTGGTGATAATTTCTATCAATCATTTCACATGTAATTACTGGCTGATGGAGACCTTTGTTTGTAAGACCTGAAAAAATAAGTCGAAAACTACGAACGTTTGAACTCTCCAGCGGAGAAAAGTCCGAAATATCGACAGGAATAAATGAGGAACCTTTGTGATCTGAGTTCCCACACCTGTGCATATTTTAGCCACATCGGCTACAATTGATGCCGATCCACGTCCGGGCACAAACACTCCACTAAAAGGCGCATGTTTTCAGAGTTGTTCGAGGCTGTCAATTTTTCATTTTCATCCCATTTCACTGGTGTTTTAATCTGTTCTATGTTCTGAAAATATATTCCACTGAATTGAAACTTATCTTAATTGGAGACACAGAATCAGGTATGATCGCACCTTGATTAAATAATTTTTAAACTCCCAAGCATTTCCCAAATCTTGAGCGGCTTTTGTAGTTTACATTGGAGCTTGCAGCACATAGTTGTTGAAATTTCTGACACCTTTACTCCTCTCTGCAGCATTCCATCTGGTAAGTCACGAGTTTCGTGGCCAGGCTCAGCTGCAGGCGCCTATATCTATGAGCCAGTAGCATTTTTGATAACTCTCTGATTAGAGTGCTCGCTCATTGCACGACACTATTCCCTCCGTGTACCTAGCGCTAGAGTGTCACGAGCTCCGCCGAGCCGTGCGCCTGGGATTGACAACCACCGTTGGGCTAATTAAACTCCCCGGAAGTCTGTATGCTCACCCTCACCTGATTGAAGACGGGATACCCGTTGGCATTGGCCACGTTTTCAAACATGGGCTGCTGGAGGGTATCATGCCGGTCGTCCCACCGGCTGCTGACCCCAGTGACCTGCGCGGGGTCCGTGTCCCACCGGTCCGTGATGACCTGACCCGAACCCAACGACGTGGTACGGATTTCCACTTTGAGGTCGGATCCCGACGAGTTGGGCTCGCGCTCGTGAGTCAGCTTGTCGCAGACCATCTGTCCTGTGCCGGCACGGGGTCATTGAGGTCACTTCAACAGTTGGCCACGGACTCGGCTGGCCGAACAGAGCAGAGGCTTGGGCTGATCTGGGAGCGGAATTCGGGACACTTGGGTTTTTATATATGATGGCACTGGCTCGTTTAGAGTTGCAACTGTTTTAAGCAGTGGCGGTGGAACTTGAACTTAAGGAAGGGCACCATTGGCTTTCCAACTCATTTCTTTCCAGTCAAAACCATCGGGTTGAAGTTAAAATTCCTTATTCAAGAGGGGCAACGTGCCCCGGTGCCCCCTCCCAGTTCCATCACCAGTGGATTTAAGGTCAGTTTCGACAGAATGAACACGCAACGACAAAACATTAATCCCTGACTAATAGTTAGAAATCAACTCATAAAGTAGTCTGCAATTGGAAAAAGCCAGCTGGCAACAACGTTAGCATACACATAAAAAGAGGAATATGCAGCGACTGTGTTGTCCGGAGTCATTATCCTGGAAAGCTTGCGAGGAATCGTACAAATCGATGGAACCTAGCAAGTTACCAACTGCCAAGGTTATGCAGCGTCGCCAGCCCCACCCTGTTCGGATTATTTTTTTCAGATAACAATTATTCAAAGAGCTCATCGTGACTTGTACCGAGACATGTGGCTCAGCAGACAGGAGAATCATCCACTTGCAAGACATCGACGAATGTTAAGTTTTAAACAAAACCTTAATTTTTCCATTGGCGGTTAGATTTCCTGGAACTTTCATTTGTGCTTTACTTGTAATTGAGGCTCCTTAATTGATTTTTTTGGTAAAACACAATTTACTGCTACAAATTAAGCATCACTCAAAATATAAACAAGTCGAGTATTGTCTCGATAACAAAACGGTTTTAGGCGTCAAAGGTTAGGCAACAAATCAATGTTGCCTTAGAAGACAAGCGCGTTGGTTGTAGAATTCAAATGAGCTTAGCTGTTTACGGGATAGCTACTTTTCACATAAGTTTTGTATGGAAGACAAAAGCAAAACGGTATAGCAGGTGCTCTTTTGTCTTTAGAAATCACTGTAACGTTGCGCTCTTTAGATAAGGTGACTTTTCCGGAGCCCCTGACTTATTAAAAAGGAAATTATGATTTTGGTGACCATTATCCAAAGTGTATTTCCAACTACCAAATAACAAATATGCTCAATACCCGATGGTGACTTCACGTCAAAATAACGAGCACAATTAACATTAAAACATGTTTTGTCACGGAGCGGCTGCATGACTGCAACCCAAGGCAGTCAGAGGTAACTGGGCCATCAGGATGACCATCTTGCAAGGCTTCTGCGCGCCGGCCCGCCCGCTACCAAACCGGCCTGACAGGTGGGTGCCCGGGGGCAGACAGGTGCCCGCTATGCACGCGGTCGGGCCTGTAGCACGGCCGGTAGCACCTCACATACCATTCGGTGCAGCGCACTGCGCAACTTACGGCCGGGAGGCCCCATAATGCTGGCCAGATAGAGGAGGGGTGTGGCGCCAGGCCACTGAGAGGCCTGAACATATGGGAGGTTAGTATCCGACCGCCCGCGATGTTCATGGCGATAGCGGGATCTACGTCATGGCAAATAGAAATATAGCCGCGTTCGTGGGAGGTTAACCTGAAACTTCCATTTGTTTTACATATCAATTTCAACCGAGGGACCTGCTTAATTCAAGAAAAGAAGGTAATGTCCCTAGCATGTACTGAATAGTAGTAATACAATGGATACGACTTGAGGCGTGTAAAGAAGTTTAGAACAGGAAACACTGCATCCTCTTGGAAAGCAACTCTTATACTTAGCACTCCGCAGAAAACACTGAGATTTAGACACTGAACACTCCCCTGAAAACACTAACACGTAGACACTGAATACTTAAACGCAGATACGTAGGCACTGAGTACTGACATCAACACACTGACACTTAAACACTGAACACTTAGCAAAACAGACACTTAGGCACTAAATACTTATAACAAACATTGGCACTTGAATAGTGAACACTTAGAAAAAATCAAAACATGTTTTTCCACACTTATGTTCTGCCACAAAAGGGCAGACTTCTTAACGTCCTCCAATCAATTGCTTCCAACAATTTACCGCCCTTTATCTTGCTACAAAACCGACTGCCTTTAGAGTGCCAGTTGCTCTACAGAACTTTATTCAAGTCACGCGTCGCGTAGTGTGTTTTTAACTTGAAGCCTCGCTAACAAAGCATACGGCGGCGCCAAATCAGCTTTGTCGCGCGCAAACTGAGGCGCCTCGAGACGAGAGTGGCACGCCTCGCCCCAGCACATTTCTCCGGAGGAAAACCAGCTTTGTTAGCGTTCACCCTAGTTCCGATACTTCCACTGGGGTTTCCATAAATGGGCATCGTTAGAAAATTGCAAGCTTCGGTGGAGTGAAACGGATACATAAAGTAAGACATTGAATGTGATGTGTGTAGTTTGCGGAGTGAAGCTGATGCATGAAATGTGGAATTGAATGTGATGCATGTATGTTGCAGAGTGAAACAGATACATCAAGGATTGAATTGAAATGTGTGCGAGGGGGATCAAAGGTGCGAAAAGCAGGTCCAACAAAAGCCTGGCAATGTTTTATAACTGAACGGCTGTCCCCAGTGAAATAACACCCGAAGCAAGAAGCACACAGCAACACCTGATATCAGCGAAGACGCTCACGGAACGACAGGAATGGTTCGCCAGATAGCGCACTGTATAACAGACATGTATCAATCATTGAGTGTCAAGTCTAAAATGTGTTCGCTTGCATTTATACTGACTGAGATCCATCCCTGCAGCCATGCGATTGCCATTGAGTTTTGAGGTGTGAAAAATAGATTCCACGGAAGGAGCACGCAATTCTAACAGACAATCAAGAAAATGGTGACCGAGGAGAGGCAACTCTTCAGCCTGAATGCATAAAGTCCAGAGTTCACAGACCGTCGTCCGTGAAGAACCCTTGACATCGAGTTGATTGGGGAGCTATGCAGACGGCTAGATGGAAAACAAGCATAATATAGCTCCCAATTACATATGGACGGCGCTGGTCTGGATACATGTCTACGAACAAGCTGAGCACGGCGATCTCCAGTTTATTATGCTTGACTGTTCCCCCACACATCCACTTTTACACAATAGTGGGTCTAGTCTGAGATCCATTGCTCAGTCTTGCGAGTAGCTTGGAGAGAATCTCATCCTCTTCTGATTTTCCCATGAACTAGATAAAAGTGCCAGATCGTAAAGAAATCAAATCACAAAAAATATCTGGAATCCACACACTGGACCATTCAAAGGAACTTTCCGATCTGAATTAAGAATGCTGCGGCTAATCAAAATAAATAATGCCAAGCATTGAAAACTTTTCGAGACTGCAAACATAGTCTGGACTTAAACGTTGATCGATATTGTATTACTACTGTGGCGTCATTGTTTTACCCTTTGTCAGAGACGACACTTTGCCCTACCGTTGGGTTTGTCGGAGGCGAGCCGGTGCCTTACCGTTGGGTTTGTCGGAGGCAGGCGGTGCCTTACCATTGGGTTTGTCGGAGGCAGGCGGTGCCTTACCGCCCTTGGGTTTGTCAGAGGCGAGCCGGTGCCTTACTGTTGGGTTTGTCAGACGCGAGTCGGTGCCTTACCATTGGGTTTGTCGGAGGCAGGCGGTGCCTTACCGTTGGGTTTGTCGGAGGCGAGCGGGTGCCTTACCATTGGGTTTGTCGGAGCTGAGCCCTTGCCTTACCGTTGGGTTTGTCGGAGGCGAGCCGGTGCCTTACCATTGGGTTTGTCGGAGCTGAGCCCTTGCCTTACCGTTGGGTTTGTAGGAGGCGAGCCGGTGCCTTACCGTTGGGTTTGTCGGAGGCGAGCCGATGCCTTACCGTTGGGTTTGTCGGAGGCGCGTCGGTTGCGTCGCTGGCAGATGATGATGACCAGAATGAGGGCTGCAACCACCACGATCACGCCGACCACGATGATGAGGATGGCCAGCAACGGCAGAACTCCTGCAGCAAGCACCAAGTCAGGGCTTGGTCCAGGTGAGACATGTCCCGAAGCAAACCGAGAAATACTCCTGCTTCTCATGGTAATATTCCCAGACTCACTACCGGTGGTAGATCCAGGGGAAGGGCATTGGCCCCCCAAACGAAAAAGCGCACGGAAGAACAATGTTTTTGCCCCACCTCCCCCTCAAAGCTGTCGAAATTTAGCACCGGCTTCTTTTAGTCCATAAGCAGGGTTTTGGTGTTTTAACTGAAGCAATCAACTTAACCCTTGCCCCACCGGGGGTATCGATGCCCTCCCTGAGGTTTTTTCTCGGGATAGCAGGAAAACGGCGAGACGCAGCACCACGGTTGAGAGCTCTATCCCTAACTCTATCATTTTCCCACCATTCCTGAAATTTATTTTACCCCGGGTCACCCAATGTCAGGTCACCAGGCGAGGTCAACCAGCGTCACCTCACTTCAAATTTTGAGCTCTATAAGAGCTACATTTCTTGGTCGATCAATTTGAAACTTCCTACACTTCATGACCTTTCCAGGGTCTACAAGGTGTATATCTGGGATTTTTTCGGTTTCGTGACCTGAGGTCAGGTCACGAGGTTACCTCTTCCATTGAAAAAGCATGGGGGAAAGCTGTCTTACACGTACAAGTCACAAAATCTATTGCAAATACTCAGCTTGCTCGGAAAAGCGTTCTTGGACACCCTTTTACGGATCCCAGGGGCCATATTTGCCCTTTGACCTCTCCGAGGTCATCCAAGGTCACCAGGGGTCAAAAACAATATTTTGACAATACATTTTGACCTAATTAAGCTAGAGCAGTGAATCAAGCATCATCGTGTATGTCTCGTCACTGGGTTTTATTTGATATACGGCAAGGTCCCTTTCTGACCTTTTGTGACTACAGATCATATTAGGTCACGAGGTGACCTCTGGAGGTCAAACCACTGGCGGGAGGTCATTACGTTCCACATAGCGGAAAAAGTTCTGGCATTTTCCTATCAAATTTACTTTACCAGACCTCAGTATCTATAATGGCATAAGAGTTATGCACAGTTTTCCTAAGCATTGCGTATTTTAGTGAAAATAGCCTATCGTGGCCTAACTTGACCTCTGGAGGTCAAACCATTGACCTGGGCGCTTACACATGTAAGTATTTTTTTACTGCATTCACGCAAGCTTTCTAATGCGCTTTGCAGATTTATGCTAATCCCCATATTTTCGGAGTTAGAGGGGCATCGATGCCCCGGTGGGGCGAAGGTGGCAGCGGACCCCCGGTGGGACGCGGGGTAAAACAGAATCAGTCAAATTCAGTGTTAACATTGGACTTTGGTTTTCTTGATATTCAAAACTGCTTTTGAATGAATGTTTCTTATATAGCAGAGGCAAGCATCTTGTGGCCAAATCATTCACCCCTGGACGTTGCATTTTTCGCTTTTAGACATAGGTTTGCCCCCACTTCCAGGCCCACTGGCTGCTTAAAATGGGGCCAAATCTGTCGCCACTTACCGTTTGTTTTGCTATGACTTCTGACTTGGGTTTCCCCCCCCTAACATGCTGGCTAGTTGAAATGTGGCCAAATCTGTCACCCCGTGACGTTTTCTTTTGCTTTTCGACTTTGGTTTGCCCCCAAACCTTCCGCGTAGCTCTGCACTGCCCACTACCCCTGACACACACTCATACACACACACGCACACACACTATCACACTGGACACACACCTAGAAAATTAGATCGTGTTCATATTTCGCTTCGTGCATCGATACAATTAAACGAAGTCATCGGCTCATCGAGGCCTTCTTGAGGTTCCAGCTCCAAAACAGTCGAGTGGAGAATATTACCCAGTTTATTATTCCCTGCTGCACCGTACAGTCACGGCGGGTTCGCAGGGTGTCCTGTTTGTGCAACACGCGTGTCTTCAAGCACGTTGCACTGCTGTTATGACCGAACCGGACGGTGCAGTTATTAATTCAGGCGACACTGGCGGTAGCGTTACCATTACAACAGCGTAGCTGAACGACTAAAGTGTTAAAAATTACTCTGTAAGCCTGTCAGTTGACACTGCACTCTGTTTGGCCAAAGAAATAGCCATGGAAAGTTTGGATTCAACATTTTAGCACATCCCTCTTCCCAATGGAGTGGACACAGCAATAGTCAAAAAAGCTTGAATTTTTATATAGATACTTCAGATGAGGCTTATTCGAACACTACAGTTTCTCAAAAGTAGACTCCATGTTTTCATAAAAACTCTGGACTAGAGGAAGAGGGTCATAATGCGCCCTGTTCGAAAATGCGCCCAGAGGCTGTTTTGAAAACACTAGAAGTTTGTCAGCTCTATTATTGTATTATTATTTTGCCCACTATTATTGCCCATCTTTTCCGGCGACCAAAGTAGGTGGTAAATGTGCATCTATGCTAGACATGTTTTCCTGTTTTACATGCACTTTTTGCCATGAGAGTGGTTTTCAAAGCATGCATGAAAATTTACTATGGTAGATATTGTGTACAGGTGAATATTTTCGAGATCTACATTCTTTCATTTCATTTATCAACGAAACCATGAAGGTTTTCTTTGCATACACCTGCGCCATAATTTGGTTTTACCTGGACCCTGCTGATTTTAAAATGCACCCTACCAAATTGCACCAGGGGCGCATTTTGGACCGAAGGTTTTAATCATCACAGTTTGACTTGATGCTCTCTCTTCATGATTACGTAAAGTACGGAAACAAAACGTAAAGGATGATCCTTCCTGTGCTCCAAGCTCAAGCGGGCAAGTGGGCGAGCGCAATCCCAGGGGTCCCCGACGATCGTCAGACCCCACTGCTCTTCCTCCCGTGGTCGAAAACCCAGGCTACGCCACTGATCTCACGTACAGTTTTCTGAAAAGTAATGACGGGTCCTGCATAGACATGGAACTTTTTGTGACGTTCTTGAAAAGCTAGGTCTGTGACGCACAAATCAGCTATAGGTGCTGTTCACTGCCGAATGCTTAGCGAATACGTGAAAGTAAATATTACATCGAGCTTGTGTTATGCAGAATTACGGTTATTTACGGCCACCTAGCCAGGAAAACCAGGACTCTGAACCACTCTGGCGTGGCTGTTTAAGAACTATACAAACCTTCCGCTGTCGAGCCGAGACCCAGCACTACTTTTTGCTGAGAGTCGTATGCACTTGTAACTGATACATTTACCCGAGTTCTATTTCGATTACAGTTGTTCTCTTGTCAACACACAGAATGCTGGCGTCCTGAGCAGGACACCACACACACCTGCGCCGTAATGACGGAAACAGCGGCGGTCTGTGTGCTCGCCCCGCCAGCGGCGGGGGCGCGCCGCAGGGCCCGCCAGCGGCAGGGCGCGCCGCAGGGCCCCGCTCCGCCGCTCGCGCTCAGGCAGCTCCCGCGGCCGGCTGGGCGCGCCAGCTACAGTCCCGGCGCGCCGATGCAATGAAACGGCGCGAAAACCGGAGCCGGCGCGGACGCCCGCGGCGGCGGCGTCGCATACAGATGAGCGGAGGGTGGCCGCCGGCTACCAGGCCGCCGCCTATTTGAAGTGACACCCGTCGGCGCCATTTACGGCGAGCCCGGCCCGTGAAACGAGGTCTCCGAACCACTTTGGCGTGGCGATAGGCGCGAATTAAGTGGTGCCGACCACCGAAGCCGGCGCCGACTGCCGGGTTATTTTCACTCCGGCAGCTGACTGGTTATCAATGCAGCTGAGTTGGACAGCGCCATGTGTGGCGCACTGGTGGCGTTGGACCGGCGGCGTCACAAACACGCGTCACTGTGACAGGCCGGCAGCTCGTGACAGCGGCCCCGAGTCCGGTGTTTGCCGAGCCGTCCATCAAGGGCCATATTCTGATGAGGGCGTGCCACGGTCAACAGTGCGTCCGAGAGGGGCGGCGGAGAGCGCCGGGACTGCGGCTGAGACTGGCCCTGAGCCACGCGAACCAGTTGGTTCGGCCGCGACAGGTGCATGTGGTGCAGGGGAGAGTTGTAATGCCCGACCACGCCCGCTCTTGAAAGCTTCGTGCTGGGCATTATACAGCCACGTTTAACTGGTTTGCCCCTGAGTGCTATCACCCCCCCTTCCGCTTTAAGCTTGATGTCTGAGCGATAACACACACATGACGCTCATCACCACTTCTTTGATTTTATTTTACGTTTATTTCTATAATAAAGGAGAAGTCTCTTCATTAGAACGCTGGTACTTTATGTGCTGCACTAGCAAAAGAACAACTGGGATCAGAGTGGAAGTAAAGTAAAGGTCACGGGTACAAGTATAAAATATGCAGAGGAAAGACTTATGCAAGAAGGGCACTTTTCATTGTATGTAGTGTCTTCCTTGAAACTCGTATGAATGGATGAACGTTTTCAGGTCATGGTGTTTGACATTTCAGGAATAAATCTACTTCATTATATGATAAGACCAGGATACGTATTATATGCCTTACATGTCTACTGCAACACTGCAAGGCGATTAGTGGATATGTCAGCACAACAGCATTAAACGAAATTACGGTCGTATGTTGTGAACTGCAGCGATGTTGCATTAGCACTGTCAGAAGCAGGAGCTGTTGGCATGGGCGGCGAAAGCGGAGAGGATGGGGGAGGAGTTATCCCCTAACTCACGAATCAGGGGAAAGTCTCCTCAAATTGTTGGACTAAGTCTAGCTTTTCTCCATTTTCTTCCCATTGCCTCCCTATGACACTGACGTGATGCTACGTGCATGTGCTGGAGAAATGATTTGTTGTTATCGTTTTCAAAGACAATGACCTGAATTCACCAACCAATGGTCATCGCCAGTCTCCCTCCCCCATAGAAAAATTATGTGGCAATGTCCTTGGCTGTTGGACTTGTCGAAGCTGCAAAGGCATTGTAGCGTGCATTGTGACGAGGGAAATGGAACCGACAAATTGTAATATTCAAATTCAGTTCCGTTCAGAGATAACTATTCTAGGCGCTTTTGCCAATATCGTTGTTTGGCAACGGCGAACTCGTGGTGGACGTATTAAGAATATGTATTCAATAACAAACACGTTTTTAAAACCAGCAAGTCAAATCAGTGGCGATATAGAAATATAAGTTTATTTCTGACGCGCTGGTCCCGGAGGTTAAACAAGAATGATAATATGTTTTCACATTGTCACAGTTCTGTGCATGTAGATGTTTTAGCAGTCCAAGTGTGAAACTTTGTTCTCCTACCACCACGGAGAAGCCACTGTCTTAGTTGGGCGCCGTAAAACAGTCAGCTGCCTTTAAACTGACTTCTCATGCTGCGGGCCGCGACCTCGGTATGCCCAATAACCCCGTTTTCATGGCTGCGTCCCGCCGTGTTGTGGCCGCGGACTCGGCCGCTGCTGAACCAAAGTCGAAGGCTCATCGGCAGCCAACCCAGAGAATATGGCCGAAGACACAGGCGCCACAGCGCCACTGCCCGCCGAGGTACAAAGCTGGGGCTATCCCCACCTATTTCAAAAGTGTGAACTGAAGCTGGGCCTATCCACACCTACTTCAGAAAGCATGAACCGAAGGAAGAACAAGGCATTGGGAATTCTTAGACACTTTGCCAGAAATTTCCAAGAAATAAGGTCACTTTTCGTCCAAAACATACCGGAAGGAAACATTTTCAGTCTACTGTTTCTCCCGGGGTTGGTGATTTGCGTAATCCCTTCTTATTTGGCCAGTCTGAAGAACGAGTACCCTGACGGCGGAGGCGCTCTCCGACGCCAACAGAGCGCGGCCATCTCCGGGTTTAACCGCCCGCCTCAGTCAATAGTGCCGCTTTGATGTTCCCCGCAGTCAACTCAATAACGAGATGTGTCCTCTCGCAAAACGAACATAAAAGGCACTGACTGAATACCAGCCGAATGTCAAATGCGGCGTGTGCAATGCCCAATACTGACTATCAGCTGTGAACGCGAATGCTGGCTTTGTATGCAGCTATTGCTGCAAAAAGGCTGATACTTTTATTCATGATTTCACAAAGATCAACACAATGTATGTAGTATGATTTGACGACTTTCATATACCGACAGATGATCTAAAAGTTCTTACGCAAATAGGTCCTGCCTTGTACACGGCGGGCAATGTGCAATACCGGCGTTAGTCGATGATTCAAGCCTCCACCACGTTGTGCTGTTGGATGTATCTTAAAACGCGGGTCTAAGTGTAACGGAGTTCGCTCTGGGCTCTGTCTGCGACTTTGGAGCGGAGCCAACCTCATCTTCTGCGGTGAAACGCGACCCCGCATCATTTATCAATGGTAAATTTTCCTACTAATTTATTCCGCAGACAGGATGAAAAACACCCAGCCACTAACTCGCAGACGGGATGCATCGTCAGCATTTACCATTTTTAACGCATCTATCTCCAACAAAGTTTAAACGCTTTTGCAATTCAAGGCTTCTGGTATTTTTGGCTGATCTTGGGGTGTATTATTTGCAACGATCATTATAATGTACACACATAATGCGAACCCCACTATATTTCTATTTGTTGTTCGCAAAAATACGCTCATATCTAATGAACCAAAGTTAATAAATATGGTCGACACCAGTGGCGGATATAGCCAGTAGGCTTGGGGGCAAGCCAAAGTCGAAAAGCAAAAACAAAAGACGTAACGCAGTGAAAGTTTTTGGACATAATATAATTGAACGCTAGGTTTTAGAGGTAAACTCAAAAGTCGAGAATAAAAACCAAAACAAACGTCACGGGATGGAAGATATGGCCAAAAAAATGTTTATTTTTGCTCTTCAGGGCCCAATGTTTACGCTGAAGTTGACTGTTTCGGTTTGAAGTTGACAGTTGAAGCACTTAAACCCTGTTTTTAAATTTAAAATGAGTCGGGGTACAAAGGAGGTCGACAGTTTTAGGGGGGGGCAAAAACCTATTTTTGCACCGATCTTTTCCGTTGGGGAAAAACCTTCCCGATGGATCCGCCACTCATTGGTTGGAACTGACTTAAAACTTGATGCGATCTAAACACAGGAGAAATAAGTGCAATGACATCATTTATTTTGTGGCCGTACCGGGACGGAGTGCGTGAGTGTGCCTATCATAGGTACAAGTAAAGGTTGGGGAAAGTGTATTAAGCCACCAGACCCCACAAGGTGCACAGCTGCCAGATTTTGCAAATTGCGTCTGCTGACATAGCTCGATAAACTGATTTCTTTTTCTTTTCCTTTTTTGGCAGGCGTCTGGAACTTCTCCGGCTATATGCCACAAAACAGCAAGCAATTCTGTATAGGTAGGTACACCGGCTACCCAGTTCACGTCCCAAAGACTCCAACTACTAGTCACTGAGTCAAGCTGTTCGTGCTTACTTTGCTTTTGGAGAATGATGACGGCAGAGTCGCTGCCGTAGGCGTTGGTGAAGGAGCAGTTGTACAGGCCGAAGTCGTTCTCCACGGCTTTGGATATGACCAGGACGCTTCTGACACCTCCTTCCACGGGCTCTTGTACAATCCTGTACCGCGGCGCCGCGTCTGCCGGCATGGACAGGATTGGCTCTGCTCTTGATATGGGACGCATTTTCACAAAGTGGAGCTATGCCGGAGCTGTAGGTAATATTCCACAGTGAAATATTCAGTCCAGTCATTGCAAGTTTCGCCCATTTGAATGCGAGCAGCTTCCATATTGATGCGTGGATCGCGATCTAAAATGCAAACAAGGACGCGACTCTGAAATTGTAAGCCAGTGTCGCTCGAACGGCAAAAACTCCGTACCACGGCAATACTTAATTCAAATTCTGTCGGCTTGTAGGAAAGGCTTCAATGAAGCCACCTTGAAAATGTTTTTTATGTTTCACTTATCACGCAACTGACCATACGATTTCCCAACAGTGCTTAAAACGTCATGTCTGGTGAAAGCCCGGCAGAATTCCAACAATTGGCTTAAGGTTCTCACCATATTCTCACCAAAGATGGCTTCCCTAGAAACACAAAAACCTGTGGTTCTTACATAGTTCTCACATGTATCAGGGAATCACTGCACGCAAGTTTTTATTGAGAACACAAGAGAACGATACCATACAAGGCGAACCAAACCGATAAAACAGTCAGAATACAAGTGCACCTTCCGCTACCAAAGCCACTTCGACAACTGCCGCTATCGATCCCACTGGAATCTGACTAACCTGTTTGGATGGGCGACTGCTGGTGGTACCAGACGATTGTGTGAGGAGCGGGAACACTGGCCACCAGGCACTCCACGTGCACGGCGTCGCCGACAGTGCCTCGCTGCGTGGGCCGCGCCGTCACCTCCGGCCGGGCGCGCACGAACAGCATCAGCTGCCGCGATACCTCGGGGAAGCCGTCCACCGAGGCGCGGCACTCGTACCGTCCCACCGTCTCCCGCGTGGCTCTCAGCCGGAGCCGCCTGCCCACTCCTACCCGCTGTCGGACAAAGGGGGCAGCGCGAGACTTGTTAACCCGGAATACAGGGGTAACGCGGGAGTTTTTAACCTGGAAAATGCGAGAAACGCGAGATTTGTTAACCTGGAAAACGCGGGTAACGCGAGGTTTGCTAACCCGGAAAACGGGGGTAACGCGAGAGTTGTTACCCGTAAAACGGAGGTAACATGGGATGAATAAACTTTTCTTCACGACCAAGCCTGCAAATTCTGCCGGGACAATGGGGATAACGCCAGCAGTGTCAACCGGAAAACGCGGAATACGAATGGTGTGTTAACACGCACAATGAAGGGGGTCCTAAAGTGCCTCTATATATAATATATAAAGTAATGTTTCATCGTTTATCAGCGCGTTTGATATATAATGAATTATTCACCACAGGGCGAGAAAAAAGAGAAGGCATTGACGTCACTTGAATATCAAATGCTTATATCCTAACCATTGCTTTCTGCAGCCATTTCAATATTTCCACCACACCAACATCGTTACTCACACCCCAGTGCAAGAGGTAGTCGCACACGGACCAGAGCACAATGCATGCATGGAATCAACACAGACACGCTCCGTTCTCAACCCGCTGCTTTCAATCAATTGCTACAGGCCCATTGTACAAACATGATTCAGTTCCCACACAAATGATTCAGAACCCTAGTCTGCTGCCAACAAAAAACTATCGACACAAGTCTGGGTGCGCAGTAATGCCAATGGAGCTCTAGTGCCGTTGGCCCCCCACCACACATCACGTTCAACTTGAGCAGGGCCGGAGCGGGGTTCTTTGCAATGATTTTGATCACGCAATGCCAGGGTTTAAATGGTTGAATGACAGTTGAAATTGCCGGTGCATTAAAGTCCACTGTTACCAGAGAATGCCGTCCGTAATTCACACCCTCCTGTGGCAAAAATCTAACCGATACTGATAGTGACAAATAATTGTACTCATGTTGGAAATCGACCTCTGTGCTTGACTCAGGACGTAATTTCTCTCAGTGCTGGATTGGATTAGGGCGTTGTCCTTTAGTACGTTCTCGTCAAAACTCGTTTCCAAGGAAAGAGAGACGAGCATACAGGTGAAAAAGCCATGCTTCTGATTTTCCTTCGATTCATATCAATCTCCATACCACCGTTCATTGAAATCGCGAGATCGATAATACTGCACGGCCAGGGTAGTATGCCGATATGTAGAAACCATCTAAATTAATGCAACTTGGATCCATGCATTGCTTTTGATCAAAGCCTGGAAATTCCAGGAACGAATGCTGGTATTACAACCCACCTTATTAATTGATGCCAAGATGATACCTGGCCTCGAATTCAATATGGAAAAGCGAGCACAATGGTTAGGTACGCATGCAGTCACATACTTTCTTTACAAGCATGCGAAAACAGTCTTGGATTTTTGGTAATTTTCTAGCTGAGATTCGAGGAGTTAGGCCAAATGACGTATGATATTTTAGTCACGCTTCACGCTGCGCGACTAGGAGCCGTTCATGAAGAACATCAGTTCAATTTTCCCTGCCATTCAGGCCAATACGGATGCAGTGATGTATTTTCAGTATTTGTTTCTAAAAAATCGCTACCAGTTTTAACACCCGCCCCGGTGGGCCTCGTAGCCACCTTCGCCCTGGTGAGGGGGTTCAAGCACCCCCCTCGAACTCGGCTCCTATGCAGGATAGCGAAAAAAGCGAACGCTGGTGGATAGCCCACACACATTCATGCAGAAACTGAATCAGTCACTTTTCGGCTCAGGTCAATATTAACGTCATGACAGTTCAAAGAAGGTTGCATATTAGGGTAGTGTTTTTGGGCTCTAGCGTCTGACAGAAGTAAGTTAGAATAATTTTTAGGCATTATTTACTTTCTCTCATCACGGCGAATATAATAATGTATAATATGACTATGCTAAGTCAAAACACAAAATGAACTGACCTCAGGTCAGGTCAAGGTCACTTTTCGACCTAACATAGTCAATATGCGTATCAATCGACTCGTAGTAGCAATCCAAACGTAATTATATCAAAATTAAAACTGAATAATCATTTCCTGCAAAGTTATTAACCCAAATCTGAAAACTGTTTAAGTAGCCCCAGATGACCCCTAAGGCGGTCTAAGAGGTCACAGGTAAAACATTGCACGATGAACCTGGAAAGGGGCCCAAGATTCTACGATTTGGAGAATACAAGGGTATTCTCAGCTGTATCTACACAAATACAGCCCAATTCCTGTTTTCTCCATATATTTTCAATGTATAGGTCATGATCCGTATCCTGACCCTACGTCATTGAAATGCAAAATCTCGGGATAACTTTGGAGTACTCGGTGGAGCCATTATGTAGTTTAAGTTTGAACCCGATAGATTTACCCATTTCTTATTTATACTACCTTAAACATTTTTGGAGATGAGGTCACTTGACCTGTACTGGTGACCTGACCTGAGATGGCCCAACCTTAAAATTTTGGTGAAAGTTGTGGAATTGATTAGAGATAACAGCAGCGCTTCGCGCTGCTCTTTTTCGTGCCGCCGGAAAAAACCCGAGGGGATGTTCAAACACCCCCATCGGGGCGAGGGTTACGCCGATATTCCCTCTTATCTACGGTCTCGCACCTTTCAGTAGAGAAGCTCGCTGAACAAATATCGTCTATCAATTCTATCAATAAAACACATCACAGCCAGCAATCGACCGCTGAACAAGAAGTGCAAATCCACAAGTTTGTTGGCCGGTGAATTAGCGGTTTCATCACCCGCCAGCAAACAATAACGTGGCATCGACTTCAGCATTTCTGGCGAAGTGTACCCGCCGGGAGTGGTGGAAGCAAACAAAGCCAAGCATGCACTTCCGCTAACGATCTGACAAGATCCTTCTTACCCGCTGACACGACTGACAGTCGCGTTTGACCCAGGTGACCTTGGGCTCCGGGTTGGCGTCAATATCACAGCTGAGGCTGACCTCGTGACCGGCATCGGCTGCCACATCTTCAGGCTCCTGACGAAACCGCGGAGCATCTGAAGAAAAATAGGGCGGAATGTCAGAAGCCGAAGCGTGTCTGAAAACGGCAGATTTATCCGAGGCTGCATAAGAACCACTGTGAGGTCAGAGAAGAAGTTTGCCAAACAACGCGGTAGGAACATGTTCTTCCCTACTTCTGCGTTTTTAATAAAACAATGTTTGGCATCCATCCGTCATGATAATTGTATCTTCTACATTATCTGAGCCATGATTGAACTGAAAACCACGTACCACCTTTTGGTGATTTCTGCGTTTATGTACCGCAGCCTATTCGGTGTAAATTGGAGTACAAGACACAAAAGAAGTTAAAATATACTACATAGTCGAGCTGCAGAGAACTATACGCCATTTCAGACCCCTTAGAACTGATTGTGGAGAGGCAAGGATTGCAAGTCATGGCACAGGTTTGGTAAACCAGCCCTAAAGAGGTGCAGCTTAGCGGGAAATAAACTTAACTTTGTGCTTCAGCTGTGCAGTGAGTCAGCAATATTGTCTTTGTGACTGCTTGGAAACTCTGGGGTACAGGCTAGTTTGGTATGTTTGAAATTTAGTACATTTCTGAACAAAACACCTGGATAATCCCAAAAGGTTCTGGTCGTTCTTGAAATGCATCAAAGGGGGAAAACATTCACTTCCGGTTCTGAAATTTAACGGTGTCAGTGTCACGGATGACCGAGAGCGAGCAAATATTCTGAATCGTGCTTTTCTTCAAGTTTACTGAACCAGGTGCAGCTTATCTACCAGACGCCCCGATTTTAACCTTCAGCCACTCAGGGAGTTTCATTGTAACACAGAAGCTGTACGGGCGATCCTGGAGGAAATTCCAGTGGCCAAGGCCTGTGGACCAGATGGAGTTAGCGCAAGAATAATTCGTGAATGTCACGATGAGCTCGGTTCCGCTTACAATCATTTATAACTTAGCTCTAGCACAAGGCACTTTCCCAAATTGTGGAAACAAGCAAACGTCATTCCAATACACAAAAAGGTAGCACCTCTGATCCCTCAAATTACAGATCTATCTCCCTCACCCCTCTTTTTGGCAGGGTGCTTGAGCGAATCATGTATGTTCAACTCTTGAATCATGTACGTCCAGCCATTTCTTCTGCCCAACATGGTTTTGTTACCAAAAGGTCATGCGTGACCAACTTGGCCAGTCTTTTGAAAACAGGATGGGGCTCAATTTCTTCGAGCACTCAGACAGATTGCATTTATACGGATTATTCGGCTGCATTCCAAAGTGTTAACCACGCCCTCCTTCTTCATAAACTAAAAATTCATATCATCTATCTGGCCTGGCCCTGAAACTACTGAAATCATATCTTTATGACAGACAGCAACGTACTATTGTTAATGGTAAATGCTCACAGTGGTCCCATGTTAAGTCTGGCACACCGGAAGGTGGGCTGTTGTCTCCCTCTTGTTCGCCTTATTCATTAACGATCTTCCTTCCAATATAAAGTCACATTGTTTAATGTTTGCAGATGATGTCAAAATATTCAGAACGATAACCTCTCCAAACGATTCGGCGCTCTTGCAAGAGGACTTGTGCAGACTTTGCACTTGGTCTCAAACCTGGAAATTACGCCTAAATCCTTCAAAATGTAAATCATTTCGGATGACCCTCAAGAAAATTCCACTGAGAACCACATATTTTATTCAAAACACAGCTCTGGAACATGTCAATTCAATTCGGGACCTAGGTGTCATTCTTGACGAAAAATTAACATTTGGCCCACACATTGACAATACAGTAAAAAAGCAAACAGGGCCCTAGGCGTTTTATTTCGATCCTTCCAAAAACTTAGAACGAGAGGACACTTCAGCCCGTCTTCCGTGAGAACTTCCTACTACGCGCATGTCCGCTCAGTACTTGAATATGGATGTGTTGTCTGGGCAGGTGCAGCCAGGGTACACTTAGAAAGACTGGAGAGAGTACAACATAAATTTTTGATATGGCTCAACCATCACTCTCCACATCGTGTGCGTCCCACACCCTATCATATTCTGACCTTCTCCAACACTATCACATATCATCTTTAAAATCTCGTAGAAATTATTATGATCTTATGTTCTTGAGAAACCTTTATCGCGGACGCATTGACTCTTGTTTTTAGTCAGCTCATTTTCACTGTCCACTCCATTAAGAATCAATCGCAATTTGTCGCTGTTTAGAGTTCCGTGTGCCAGAGTGAACACTGTTAAGAACAGCCTTTTTGTAAGGATGCCCCGTGAAGTCAACAGTTTTCTACAAAAACGCCCAACGTCTGACTTCTTTCATGACGATTATTGCACGTTTCGGAGAGAGGTTTTGAATATTTAAGAGCATTGTGATTTAGGGTCTGTTTTAAACCTCCACAGTATATTTTTAGCGTTGTATTAGATTTTATTATTCCGTATGTGCTGTTTTTATAAATGTATACAATATGTTTTAGGGCGCATTTTAGCGATGTGAGCATGATGTTTTATTATTCTGTAAGTGTTGCTATCATTCGTGCATGTATGTATATAATTTTATCACAATGACTTCGTCCATAATTGGGAATACCCGTCGACGATTGAATAAATAAATTGAAATTGATAATTTTCTGATAAAAAATTGTCACTTTCAAAACATAATTAGGAGCGTTCAAATTCTGTGCACAAGCATAGTGCTGGTCGATTGATAAGTCCAACTTCCGCGTCGTTCTCATCGCTCTCGTGTGATTCGTCCCCGACATGGCATTGTTGGTAGGACTGACACTAAATTTCGACTGCAAGCGGGCTTGAGCCTACGGCGTTCTTAGCCCAGTGCAGATTTCCCTCAAGCGTTCGGATTGGTTGCACTCTCATCCTACTGGATAATCTAAACTGACATAAAAAATACGTTTCCGGGCACAAAAATAAAATATAAAGGAGGCGGTAGTTAACATAAAATGTAGTTCATTCCTATCTTATCTACTTAGTGAGATTCCCCCTATACCACTACATGCTGGAAACGACCTCACTAATTCACAGAAAGCACGATCGAGTCACATCCCGAAAATTTCACGGTTCAAGCTTTCTTTGTGCCGAGCCCAAAACTGCCGGTTTCAACAGTCGACGAGACGAAGTGGAGAGAGTCCGGACACCTGGTACCGTCCCGTGCAAGGCGGCGGTGTGTTGCCATTTTTGTCCCGTGTGTTGCCATTTTTTTCGGCCGGTCGGCGGCCGTAGCCGGCCACCTCATTTGCCGGCCTGTCGCCGTACATCAGAGCACGCCTGTCCAGGCCGGCCGGCAGCAGCCCGCCGTCAATCCCCACTGATACGCCGCAAAGCCGCCAGAGGGCCGCCCCGAGCACCTCACCTCGCGCTGGTGCCCGCACAACACTTTTCTGACTACAAAAATAACGACCTTGACTTGAATCATGAACTGTAGCTAACTTGTTTACTGCTGCATAGCTCTATGGACATCCGACGTCATAACCAATGTGTTTTCGACGAGGTCCATCTGGTACGCGGCGATAATACTTGACGGCACCACGGCGGCCACAGGACGGCGGCCCAGCAGCCGACGAATGTCGCCGACGACGGGGTGGCTGGCGAGCTATAGAGCTCGTTACATCCGAGTACAATGGATGTGTGGACGCCAGGAGAGAGTCAGCGGTCCGGAATACGGACCCAAGCGAATGGGACAAAAATACAGTTACAAGCTAAGACAGTGGTAGAAAGGAACTCGAGAATAAGGTGGAGGCGTGAGAGAGAGAGAGAGAGAGAGAGAGAGAGAGAGAGAGAGAGAGAGAGAGAGAGAGAGAGAGAGAGAGCGAGAGCGAGAGCGAGAGCGAGGCGCGAGAGCGAGAGACAGAGACAGAGACAGAGACAGAAGAGACAGAGACAGAGACAGAGACAGAGACAGAGACAGAGACAGAGACAGAGACAGAGACAGAGACAGAAACAGAGCGTTTTGGCCTCACTGGTAATATCATTTAAGTGGAAGGCACTCTTGCATGGTTTTAATTGCAGATGCCAAGGAAGAATACACCTGTGTCCGCGCTCATACAACGCAAGTGAAGATAGTCAGCACAGAAGTACAGTACAACGGCGGCCAAGTTTGGTAGGATAAGCCTTTCACGCTGCAAATAAAGACGGGTGGTCTCGTTCATTTTCCGACATGACATTTTTGCCCTGGTTCAGTCTGCACTTTTGTTAAGAAATGGGACATTAAATTACATTTCTGTAGGTTCCTAACGCGTTTAAGTATCCGACTTTGTTTTGAAGCGGCTAATAACTTATTGATATGCCAGAACACGTTCAGTAATTTTCTAGGGTCCCAGGAGCAGCGCTTCAGAAGGTATGGCCTGCGGCAGGCTTACAATTGGCACTCGCACCAGTTTCTTTCACGACTACCTTAGCCGCATCAAACAGTGATGAAGTCAAATGTTGCACAAACACATTTTGAATAAGTTAATGCATACTTTGAGAGAAAAAATTTAGACAATTTTATTTTGCGTGAAAATAATGTAATTGAGCACAAAAATTAAAAAATACCCTTTCGGATTTATTTTACAATTCCCATGATTATTAATTTTAATTGGTTATTATCTTAACTCTTCATACTATGACAACACTCGTTTGTGACGATACTTCAGACCGTTAGATAAATAAAAAACAACTTTAAGACACATTTACAAGCGTGGGCCTAACAACTTATACCATCACGTAAAAGAACACGTGTTAACTAACACCTGCACTGAAGAGGGGTCTGGCACTAACGCGCACTGGAGGGAACCTGGTAGGCCCCCAAGATCTAAAATAAAACTAAGAGGCGCAGCAAAAACGCCGGTTGAAAGGCGGGTGGATACTATGGTGACCTACATCATGACTAATTTCTATTGACCTAGGTTAATATCTTCAAGGTCAAGCGAGGTCATAAAGGTCAAATTTTGGTCATGCTGGGGACCTATTGGGAAATGCCGTGATTATGCGGGAAAAAGACAGGAATACGGTAAAGGCGGACCAAGGTCATAGAGAAAAGGCTGCAAATGATTTTCCTACAAATCTGGGATCAAGGTCATTCAATGTCATTGACCTATGACAATATGGTATACCACCTATAACGTGCACTATGACTAGCACTATAGCAACTGTTTGGCGGGAAATAAGGATTGACCTTTACCAATTACCTTAACATTGAGGTACCTTAACTATGGCGTCAGAGCATAATAACGTCAGACCGGGTAACGCCATTTGACCGGAAGCACTGGGATCAATGACCTTGAAAATGCTGATATGACCTTGAACTGTGACCTTTGACCTAGACCATGAATCTTCCCGGTTATATAGCGTTATGACGTCACCACTCAGTCTTCATTGCAAGTGAACTGGTCCGATCGCGCGATTATGGCGATCTCAAAGCGCAGTTCTGACTTTGAAAGTCTTTAAGTAAGCAAATGTTTGACTAATTTTCGAAATGTATTCACCAATCGATGCGCCGTTAAATGCTCTCAAACGTGGCAAATTATCGTGTTTCAGCTACGAGCGGTTTTCCGACCACCTCGGAAAAATAGGGGGGAGCTTCGAGGCCCCCCTTCCAATGCACGTGTTAAAGGAAACCTTAATGCCATCGTAATTTTATCCCAGACTGGAGTTGCTTTAGTGACAATATTTACTGAAAATAAATGAACTGGGCCGTATTTCTGCTGAAAAGCAATTAATATGCCTAATGCTTCGTTTCAAATTTTATAGTATTACTCTGTTAGAGGTAAGAAAGTCTCCAAATCGGCGTGACGCCTAATCGGCCTGCAATCTGGTACTGTTTAGTACCGCGATAAACCTGTTCAATCAGATCATACATGAATACGAAAAGAAATAAAGGGCCTTCAGCTGAAATACACTGCTGTTGAGACCAAAAAAGGACACTGAACAATTTTTGTTATTTTCGCCATATGTTAGATTATATTTCATGGTTTAACTAAGAAGATAGAACAAGCAAGAAACATTTATAATTGCCAGTACCAAAGCCATGTGCTAGCACGTAGGTTTTACAGAGGTGTAAGCAAAAAAATCGCCCGCGTAGCACGCAGAGGGTCTTGAGCAAGACATCGCCATCCCAAGGTCACCCAAGGTCAGAGTACTACGTGACCTTTCGGGAATGAGGGGGTCGATAAAGGGTGAACTTTGACCTTTCTGGTCCGGGAATGGTAAGTTCCGAGACAAATGAAATATCGATAACGTGTTTTCTTGGCATGCCTATGACAAGGCCACCTCACTTCAAATACCATTATGAAGGTGCCACATTCCCTTAACACGCGCCCCGCTGGGGGCGAAATTCACCCCTCCTGGTTTTTCCCATATAGCTCAAACACGAAGAGACGCAAAACAAAGAAACTTACGGTACCTTATTCCTGATCAATTTTACACACCTGACCAAATTTTTGAGTTAAGGTCATATTAGGTCAAGGAGCTATTCAGGGTCAAGTGACCCGACCTCAAAACCTAAAATTACGAGTTTAAAGCAGCGCCCAGGGAACATTAGGAAACCGATCAGTTTGAAACTTCCACAATATAATAATGTCATTGGGGTCTACAAATCTGCTATCTCGGAATTTTGATATTGGTGACCTAAGGTAGGTCAAGTTTTTCGTCACCCCATTATAAGTCTATGGTGAAAAATAGAATGGACTCGTTTTCAGGAAATACAGGATAGATAAGGCTGAAAATCCTCAAACTGTCTATTCTTACTACGATCTTGACCATAAAGTTGAGTTTTTGAGCATCTGACCTGTCAAAGGTCATGTCAGGTCACGGGAGCAGAGAGTGATTGTTTTACCAATAACTCCTCACTGAATTGAGATAAAGCTCCCGTTTTGCTTGAATTGTGCTTATATTGTCACGGGGAGTCGATTGATATGCAACATGACCATACCAGGTCACTCTGTGACCCTGGCCTAGGTCGAGGTCATGTCATTTTCACTATTTGACCTAGCAAGCTAATATTATACATCATTCTATTCGCCGCGATAAGAGGAATCCAATGATGCATAAATATTTGTTCTAGCTCCCCTGAGGGCAGATCTAGAGAGGGAAACGTACACTGCTCTGTTGTAAGCCTATGGAGCATTCTTTGACCTATGCTGACCTCAACATTGACCGGACATGAAAATTGTTTTTATAAATTCTCTTCGTCTTGTCAAGAGCTTTCGAACGCCGCCCGTAATTTTCCTTTAGCTTTCGTGGGAAACGAGATACGGAGGGAGGGGCGAAAAACGCCCCCCAGCGCGGCGCGTCATGCAAGGGACCCCAGCGGGGCGCGTGTTATGATATTTGAATCAAAACTAAAATCATCCGGTATTTGCTTATAACCATTAAAGTTCATAGGGGATGCGGGGGTCGATAAAGGGTGAACTTTGACCTTTCTTGTCCGGTAATGGTAAGTTCTGAGACAAATGAAATATCGATCACGTGTTTTCTCGGCATGCCTTTGGTATCTATGGTAAGCACCGTTTGTGCACCTCTTCTGGTGCGCAATGCACCTTCGCCCCTCAATATGCCTGATACACCGTGACCTTTACCTGAAGACGATGGTTGACGGAGCAAAATTGAAGACTGAGGGCGTGAAATCGGCCATCGCGCACGCTGAAATATACAATACCCCGCCTATGGTGCCTCGTGTGCTTCAGCTATTCCATTGCACTTGCAGATGAGCATATTTGATACATGAAATAAACCAAAACAGAAATGTGGTTTCGGAATGTGAAACAAAATGTGGTTCTAATAAAAATAGTTTTAGCTCAAAGCATCAAGTGATTTCCTTTTCAGTAAATATGATCATTTTTATCTGCTGACATTCCAATACCATGCACATCAACGGAGTAAACCACCAACAACTTATGATGTGCGGTGACAATAATCATATGTATACATACCAATAAAGAGAGCTCCAACAGTTTTGCTACGCATGCTTTTTGCGATCGCAACTCTTACTAAATAGCGGGCGTTCAACAGAACATTCAGGGATAGTCTACAAACGTCGTCTTGCCGTAGTAACAACGACGGCCGTTCACGAGCCCTAGACCAATGTAATTACATGTAAATTATTTGCCAGTGGGAGTGACGAGGAAGTGGAACACGCAACTTTGCGGAAGTATCTCCCTTGCTGGGAAGACGATGTTCTAGGGCCACACGGGAGCCAAATTGTGTGATCCTATGGGACGGAAGCGGGGCTGATATATCGAGAAACGTGACAAGTAAAGCTGTCCTGATTTCCCATACGGACACGACATTGCTATCTTTTTCTTTGATCTTAATGAGGTGGTAGAGCGAGGGAAAAACCGGCTAAGCACGAAACCTTGAAAAAAACGTTCAGGATTTAAGTCCACTCAAGTTGCCAGGAAACTGTGCTGTCTGACCCTGGCTATCACATCCAACAGCAGCGGGAGCTACCAGGCCGTCACGGGTGGGTCTGGGACTGTTAGGTCCCTATCCCCTTTTGGCCCTGTGACCCCCCTTTCTGCTGCTGACCGAGAGATGGAATGAGACGTGCTGTTTGCTCTGTCATCGACTGCACACTTTCTGGTTATTAACAAATCGTTTGATGGAAGCAAAACCGCCCCTCCGTGGAACGTTTGGGAGATTATGGCCGTCTAAGCCCCTGAATCCGTCAACGGCCTGTGGGCTGTTTAACTTAGGACTAAAGGAGACAGGCGGACCTGTGAGAAAAAAATATATATTGTATAGCGTCTGTGGTGAGTAATCAGCCCTTAATCGGTGATTTCCACTCACAGAGGACGGCGAGTCGTCTGGAGTCGGAGCCCGATCCGACGGCGTTGGACACCTTGCAGACGATGGTTGCGTTGTTGAGCTCCCGGCTGATGTTGTGGAGAACCAGCTGAGCCGAGGTCTCCTCCGGTCGCAGCTCACCATTCACAAACCACTGGAAATCCGCCTGGAACACGCCCCAACACCACCCGCAAACGGATTACACGCCCTGTCGGTATAATGCTACACGCTTGACTGGCATTCAGCACTCGAGCAGAACTGGTTATCAAACGAGGCGGTCGCACCCACGCCCCTCCCCACCATCCGCAGCTTTGAAGGAGAACTAATCTTTCGGAATGCTTATTGATTACTAGATGACAGAGCGGTAACACAATCATTCGCTGTCACTACCAAACACGGCACTGACGATAAATAGTTCCACTTGAGGTGATACCCAGCTCAAACTACTGACCTGCTCTGGGTTGGCCCTTGCATCACACGTGAATGTCGCGTCGCGTCGCTCCATCACGTGCGGCTTGTCCACGTGCAGTTTCACTTGCGGAGCGAAGCGCACGAGCAGGCGCAGCGCCGCGCTTTGCGGGGCGCCCAACGCGGGGTTATGCGCCCGACAGGTAATGTTGGCGCCGTGGTGCTGCGCAGTAACGTCCAGCAAGAGAGTCGACCGCACCACGAACCGCTTTCCGTCCGGCATCACTGACTCTTTGGTCTCACTCTTGTTCTCGATGAGCTCTCGATTGCCATCGTACCACTCAATCTGGCGACAGAAGAAGCGCTGCTGTTAACACTCGGGGGACGTGCCGACGACATTCTGGAGGATATTATGATGTTCGCATGACGTTATACAAGCAGTAGCTAGTTTTCATGCGTTAATTATGTGGCTCCTATTACTCGCGAACTCAATGCGCTACACTTCAAAAAACATTTGACCTCGTCTTTTAGGACTATTCAACTTTCCATCGTTATTTTTAATCACGAAATGACTACGGCAAGCTAATGTTGCTGTAAACTCCCAACTGATATCTTAGCTTCAGCAGGTCAGTATAGTTAAAGTTTTCGTTGACTTTTCAGAAAGCTTGGTCCAAGTACTCTCCAGTAAATCCTGGGCCAAAAGTTTTGGAAGCCTGACAACTACAAGAAAAAGATGTGATTTATGATACCAAAAATAGCCTCATCGGTTCACTAAGATTCCTGATGTATTTTTCACCTTTGTACGACTGCAAAGCCTGACGCATGGCTTGCTCCGCCCGCGAAAGTTCTCCTGAGCTAAATGATTTAGTGAGGGAAGTTTCCACAATTGATTTCAATAATGCAGGGCGAGAGTCTGTTCTGAAGCCCAGGGCCAGGTGTCTAGCAGGAACAGTATTACCAGCTCCACAGCGTCGATGGTAGAACAGTCATGACTAGCCCAATTCCTGCTTGCTTCCTCTACGCTGCAGACTTTGCCAATCCCGCAGTAGGGGTGTTCCAGTGCTTGTATCCATACACATACATATTGCTATATAAAAATACGCGCGGGAAGTGTCCATTTGTGGGGATGCAAAATTTGATTTTAGGACAAAACTAGCGTTTCCCTTTAAAAATCCCCGCACCTAACTTTCCGGCTGGTGTGTTTACTCCGAGCTATGTAGGCGGAGGGTTGTAGCTCGTTGTAGAAAAAAGTTCATATGATAAATAGGGGTAATCGTCGGCTAATGTTAAAGGGTAGTTATCAGACCCTATTGCAGCTGAATAATGGGTCCTGTACGAACACCTGCACGAGGTGGGCCCGCGCAGCCCCACGGATATTCTGGACTCTTGGCCTCCAGCTACCGGCACCTCCTACAACTAGATCGCACCCTCATTTCAAAGATGTGGTCCTTTTTGGTGGAGGTGGGTCTGGTTCCCTGAGCCAAAGCTGCTTAAAAAAGACAGGGAAAATGATTCATGTCGAGCACATAGATCTCTACTTCGAAGGAAGGTTTTTGGGAGATTAGCGTAAGTACTTCTTTGAAACATTCTGTAATTTTTCAATACGTATAGTCCAGCTTTGGCTAACGCAGAGCCGCGCACTTTACAATATATAAGTTACGTTTTTCACATTAGCGAGCAGAACAGCGTACAACCATACTCGCGATCGGCCCGCCACGGGGGTGTAAATTAACTTAGAGTGTGAGTCACTGATCCCAATAAAGGCTGTCCTGCCCGCCAAAGGTCGCGGGTCGCCGGGGTGAAATCTAAGTTTTGTCCGTGCCCTGAGGCGTCTCCTGATGCTTCTGCGGCTGAACAACCTTGGCGTGCTCCCGGTGATTACATCAAGAGAGCCACACAAGAAGCATAAGCGGGGATGGGATTAACACCTGACAATTTGGGTGCGATGGTATGTTTGTCAGAAAAACAATGGACTCCAATCATTGGCATATACATTATACAAGGGGAGCTAGGGACTCAAGCGCCGAAATGTCAAAGTGCCTATAGTAAATGCATAGCCGGAGGCTGTTCTTAGGCGATGGTGGGGGAGACTCGAGCTCCCTAGTCCCCCCCCAATATTTTCCTGGATCCGCCACTGACTCCAAAACGTTTTAAGTCACTACCAGCTGCTTCTTAATGTTGAATGTATCATAGCTTACTGGTTCAGAATGATGCACAGTTAGAACTGGACTCATACCGGATTAAAATAGATTTGATTCGTCACAGATGATTACAGAACCTCTCAGGAATCTAGCCAAGCCCATTATTGAAATTGCTAAGTGTGCCATTTTTTCTGAGCTTCTACGTCATCCTCCGATAAGATATTACCAGCATCATCTCACATCTAGGACGGATGTCCGCCTAATTTATTTTGTTTATGTAGTGTCTATACATATTTTTTTCGGATGACAGCACTGGCATACGAGTACAGGAAGTTTAGTGGAATCTGAGCTGAGCAAAATAACTAAATTAAGAGAAATGTTAGTCTCATCCCGTGCGACCTCGCTTGTTTTCACATGATATATTTTGCAGGCAAAATCAATACAATTATGTAGGTAGGTGCATATACCTCAGAGTCCACTTCTCTCTCTCGGCCTGTGACTATTTCATGTCTTTGGTATGTATGCGCAATGCACAATTATTGTACATATACCTATAGAACAAAGGCTGCGTTCACATGCGCAGTGGGAAAAGTAGCAACTATCATACACAGGAGCCTGTCTAGCCTGTGTAATATCGGCAAAATTTCAGAAGAATTTGAAATCCCTTTTAATCGTGATACGACCAGTGCGGGTGAAAGGCGTGCTTGGGGGTCCAACTGTGATTGCCTAAGCTGTAGCCGAGGTGCCCTTGTTTTGCTCTCCGGCATCCGCAGCCAGTGCAATCGTCAGGGTTTGACTCCTGGCGATTATTTTGCGAAGCACCACTTATTTCACCCAGTCTGACATGACTCTATGACTGGTGCTTTCAAAATGGTTCCGGGAAGTGGGAACTCAAGTCTCGAATAAGCTGCCTTAGTATGTGTGACATGTTATCACGCCACTACCTGGTCTTGTTTTTTTCTTTCACAGTGTTTACAGAAAAAATAATGTTTTGGTTTGTTCTTGTCTGCCCTGTTTTGTATCCCTTCTCTTTTAAGCAGCAAACACAATACTGCAGAATGCAATAAAATACCAATATGGGCATTTGGAAATATGAACAAATATGGGCAAGAGCCTTACGACTGACCCAGCAGTGGTGGTCCCAGCCACCTACCTCGGCGGGGAGTTAAGAGAGAGCTGTGCCTCTGACCCAGCACTGGCAGTCTCCGCCACCTACCTCGGCAGGGAGGAGTGAGAGAGCTGTGTCTCTGACCCAGCACTGGCAGTCTCAGGCACCTACCTCGGCAGGGAGTGAGAGAGAGAACTGTGTCTCTGACCCAGCACTGGCAGTCTCCGGCACCTACCTCGGCGGGGAGTTTGATTATGAGAGAACTGTGTCTCTGACCCAGCACTGGTAGTCTCCGGCACCTACCTCGGCAGGGAGAGTGAGAGAACTGTGCCTCTGACCCAGCACTGGCAGTCTCCGGCACCTACCTCGGCAGGGAGTGAGTGAGAGAGCTGTGTCTCTAACCCAGCACTGGCAGTCTCCGGCACCTACCTCGGCAGGGAGTGAGTGAGAGAACTGTGTCTCTGACCCAGCACTGGCAGTCTCAGCCACCTACCTCGGCGGGGAGTGAGTGAGAGAGCTGTGTCTCTGACCCAGCAGTGGCGGTCCCAGGCACCTACCTCGGCAGGGGGTGAGTGAGAGAGCTGTGTCTCTGACCCAGCAGTGGCGGTCTCAGGCACCTACTTCGGCGGGGAGTGAGAGAGAGCTGTGTCTCTGACCCAGCAGTGGCGGTCCCAGGCACCTACCTCGGCAGGGGGTTTGCCGCCCTTGCTTTCGCACTGGAACTGCACCACAGAGCCGGCGGTGGTCGCCAGCTGGGAGCCCTGCTCTATCCGAGGGGGCTCCGGAGGAACCAACACGGTCAGACGCGCCGTCCGTGACCTGCCGGCAAAAAAGTAAACACTTGATATTTACAACTGTCAAACTAAAAACAGTACATAAACTAAACATCAGAGGTGCAGAAAGTATGCTGGCTGTCACAAACTCAATGCGACGTATGCCTCCTCTGTCACACAGAGCTGGAAATAACAATTGTATACTTGAATACTATTTCCAATATGCTGAATGTCCTCTACCTGTCCCTTACTTTTTGCAGCAGACAAGGTTCTAGCACCAAACCATTACAGCATGAAAGTAGTAAACCGAGTTTTCATTAATAGATCATGTTTTTGTTTTTGGAAGGAAAATTTCCAATTATGGGTCATTTTTTCCAGTATTGGGTTCATAACTATTATTGGCAACTCCGACCGCAGTTTCCCCCAATGACATGCATTTCCCTTTTTGAAAAAGTTTCCAGTTTTGGAAGGAGTTTCAAATTATGGTACTTTTCCACATGATTAAATGTAGCAATTATCATGAAAATAGTTGTTATTGGGAACATACCTATCTATTAATGGGAGCTTACATGTACACATAATTGGGAACCCTAACCACAGCTTCCCCCCACTAAACTTCTATCTCACATATCAACAAAAAGGGACAAAAATGTCAATGTCAGCATAGTATTTGGATCTACCTAAATGTGTCGGTAAAGTGGACCTTAGGTAGCATTTTTATAAACACATCAAATGCGTAAAATTTGCATCTCACTCACGATCATCACCTGCCTGGTCATTCCTTCTTGCAGTAATAACTCTGAGGCAATTAGCCTGCATAGGTGTAAAATTATGTCTATTGGCCTAATAGGTACAGAGGTATTGGAATTCACATACCAAAGAAAGATCCAGTGTAGTCAAAATCCTGCTTTAACTCCATGCAGTTCAGGTCCTGTGCATTGCTTACCACCACTGGTAGTAAGCAACACACACCCCCAACCAGCGTTTTTCGAAATCTATTTCTTTCTTAGATTTACTGTGATTTTCTGAGATAAGAAGGGGGTCTTCTCGGCCACCTCCAGTGCACGTTAGTGCCAGGCCCCTCTCCAGTGTGGGTGTTAACACTTTGTGGAGGACTTCATTAGCACACATTTGCTATCTGTACAATATTGATATGATAATTTGATCATGAAAACTCACCTAAATCACTGTTTTTGCCAGCCTGTTGCTGGCACCAACTCGCCCAACTTCCTCCAGCTCCAAATCTATCTAACCAATCTAGGGCACAAATAAGCTACGGCACAAGCAGGCTAAGGAATGAAAAACCAAGCTTGATATGGGAAAGTGCATCAGTCTTACAATAGCCTACATTCATCTTAGATTAGCCATGGGCAGCAATATTTATTCTAGCTAGTTTTAGCCTGCACTTATCTCAAATATACCTAATAAATGTGCCCTCAAAATAAGTGGCTTCCCGCCTGTTTAAACTTTTGGCAGGCTCTACATCACATAAACATTTCTAACTTGTCTTGTCGCTGTTGCGCAGTTTAAGTAGAATTGCTGCCCAGCTATGTTTATTTTTTCCCTCACTTAGTACTTTTATTAGTAGCTTTTAGGCGTACTTAATACTAAATTCGAAGAAATAGTATTAATGCTAAATCGAAGAGACTTGTAAATCTGATTTAACGTGAAAAAATGGACAGAGAAGTACTTGATAAAGTATCTGCGTTATCGTTAATGCCTTAAATATGCCCACAATCGTGTATTTCTCGAAAAAATTGACTGTCACATTTCGGGTATCTAGGCGCAAACTTTCTGCAAACTACTAACAATCGGCACCATTGGGCTGCATGTTAAAATCTGGCAACTGTGACAGCGGTTTGCGGGTTTTCTTCAGCGGGGTCCCTCGTTTTAGTAGAAACTGAACACAGTACCAATATTGTATCACTAACGGTACGCTGTGCAATTGAAGAACACAGCTGCTAAGTTAAAATATTTCCTACACGCTTCATTCTCTATTTCGAAAATATGTGGTTTGATTTTGAGCCATACAGTCAGGATCGCTATTTTGTCACAATTATGCACCTCAATTTTCGTAAATGTGTCACAAACTCAGGTAGCCGAGTTGGCAAGTTTCTGCACCTCTGCTAAACATAAACATACACTACATAACATAAACATAAACTAAAAACAGTCTACTCCGTAATATCATGTTTGACATGGTGGATATGCGTATTCGATTTGGCCCTACATCATAGGTGGCTCTTGAATATAACTGAGAAAGCTTCAGACGAGATAGATTTTCAGAGCGGGAAATTTTCAAAGACCGTCACTGACTTACATTATGAAGGACTGAGCATGCACTACATCTCAAGCCCAAACAATTAAAATATGTATATACTCGATGCGTGTACACAATGTATCGACGTAAGAACTGGAGTGAAACGTTGGGAGTTGGCCAAACATTCGTGAAAAAAGGGAGACGTGCTATGTCGGCTAAACAGAAGGGCTATGATCCTTAGTTATTTTTTATTTTATTTTTTTATAAATTTTGTTCAAGTTGTTCCTGGTAAGGCTGCTGGAGTCGGAGTCTCACTAAAGTCATCAAGGGACTTGTCACGGAGACCCCGACCCCACCACCCGAACGAGCAACTCCCTCAATGGAGGGTTAATTTAGAAGCCAAAGTTTAACGTCCCACAAAGCACAGGGACGGCCGCCCCGCTCAGGTCACCCTCTCACCAGTCAGTTGCCAGCCGACCTGTACGTCGGGTAAACTATTAAGCGCCGGAGCGTCTCAGGGGAACCGATCCCAAGCCTGGACATGCACTGCTACTGCATGCTTCTGAGCAGCGGGCCGGAGCCCAACGCTCTACCAACTGAGCTACCGGGGCGGCAGTTATGTGATTACTCCTCCAGCCCAATCATGGTTCTTGCCTTTGAGCGTTGTCACATACTTCTACTACAGGACTGAGTTCATCCAGGCAACAACCAGGTAGATGTAAAACCGTTAAGTTATTGCCACAGTTGTTGACAAATTTAGAAAGAGCGGCCGGAGGACTACCTCTATTTCCAGTTTGGGGACGCGTCAGGGTTCAGCCAGTGGAAACAAAAGCAACGGGGAACATTTTTGGGGAAATCTTCGGTACTCCCCAATCTCATCATCATTGGTGTTTGGGACGCCTCGACTGCCAATATCATGCAACCGGAAGTCCCCGTTTGCAAAGATGTATTTCACATGTTTCCTCCTCCGAGTTCCTAGGGTATCAGTTTCTAGGTAAGAACACAGCCGTGAAGGTGAGCCTGCGCCAATCCTGCGCTCAGAGAGCGGGTGAATGCCACATCGTTATTGGAAGCTCTTACGAGGTTTCTGTCGGCTCACTGGCGGCACCGTGTGAAGAAGGAATTAATCGTGATAGATTCTGGCCAAATCCTAAAGGTAATCCGATAGATTCTGAAAATTAACTAGACCAAAATATCACTAGATTAATCTCATTGAATTCCGAACCCCGGTCATTGGCCTTGTTAATCAGCTTGCTACGTTGCGCTAAGTTTAACTAGTCGCAAGATTTGGCTGAACTCGGCCACAAGTCTGCAAAGTCCGTGTCCCATAATCATCAAGCCAGGGTGCTCATCAATGCTAATTAATCCGAAACACAAGATACTGAATAGGCAGTGGACTGAAATATTTCTACCGTGGAGCCTAAGCAGCATGCACCACACTGTTGAAATTCTTAAGAAAAGTAAATATTTATCGATGAAATAAGTCTGGAAGTCAATCATCCACATATTTTTCCGCCTTCCATCGTTTCAAACCAAACTATGGAAATTTTACACACAAAAAACAAACCTACTCTTTTCTCTCCAGCCCAGGTTGACAAAGCATTGGGTGTAATTACGAAGTTCAGCTGGGCTGGCTGCTTGATGCAAGAGTAACGTTACAAAAGCAATGCCATTTGTTGAAATTTAGCACGTAACATGCGTTTCCCAAGTGGAAAGGGGTTCCTTCATGGTTTGAAACTAGGACATACTGCCCTTTATTTTGAACTTTAAAGTGTATGTCAATTTAACATGGAGAGCTTTGGGTGAAATGAAATATGTAAATAGTGGTTTCTAAACATGTCCAGAAAATTTATATATAATTTTAAAACCCTGTAAAAGTAGGACACTTCATTTAAGATGACATTTCTCATTAAAATTATATGTAACTACGCTTACGAATTCCACGGAACCTATGGAACACGTATGGACCAATTATGCGAGATCAAATGTGATCGAGGGCACCCGTTTTCAAAAAAGAATTGGGGTGGCCGAGTTTAACAATGAAGGTGATAAACACCACATCTAAGGAGGTAGCACGATATTATGTATTTTCAGTCCTCTGCACGTTTTTCATTCGCATAAATTCATTTTAAAATCCTTAAAATGAGCGACAATAACATTTAAAGGACGTTTAGAACAAATTCAATAATCCATTGCGAATGGTCGAGCACTACCAAAAATACATGAATATGTAACTCTGGATGCGATGTTCTCTAACCTGATGCCGGGCGCACCGGCGGCGGCGCCCACTTGGCACTGGAACTCGGCGTCATCCTCCAGCTCCACTCGCTGCACCTCCAGTGAGAAGATGCCCTCATGGTCGTCGCCGATCATCTGGTAGCGCGGGTAGCTGGGCAGGTCCCGGATGATGCCCAGACCGAACTCATCCCGGGTCCACTGCACCTGGCCAACGGGATTGGCCACCTGGCGGCCAGAAATGGTGTTCTTAGTAGCTGCGGGCGCTCAGGCTAGTAGCGGATCCAGCATTTACATTTGGAGTGCTCTCAAGCAGGTGGGCGCCACATTTGGGAGGTGGGAACTATTCAGGGACGCCAATTCTTATCACTGAGGCGTCGATATGTGTTTAATGGGGAAGACAAAGTTTCAGGGGCATCGAGGACGTGTCATGGTGTGGAGGGTACCGAGGCATGTTAGAGGACGTTGAGGCTCGATCCCCACGTGGAGGCTCACCTCCCCTGCCCTCTGCTCCGCATGTGATCAATTCCTTCGCCTGTCGTATGATCCGTGTAATGACTGGAAGGTTTATCCAGTCATTATACCTTGCCCATTGCACAATCAGATGTGATAGTACGTTGTGCAAAAAACGAGGCTGTCACCTTTGAAATATGTCCAGCTCTCTTACCACAGTTTGAGCATTTGTGGAGCTCGAGATTGTGCTGATATTTCGCAATATCAGCTGGTCAGTTTTGTAAAGAATATATTACGGCATTCCCAGGGATTCAGCCTGAAGTTGGGTGATTCCCAGCTTAACATATACTACCTGCAGAAATATGTAAGAAACAATATTTCGCTGTAAATCAATGCTACGTTTAAGATTTAAGACGTAAAAAACCTCACTAACTTCTGACATCAATGGTTTTGTCAATTGAGCACTTAGTGAATACCAATTTGATTAATGTGAGCATACAACTATTTGTCAGATTTCCACCTAGTTTTGCCCATGCATTTTCCTCCAACACACTTCCGTATACGATATGGGACTCTCCTTTACCCCGAATATTCATGAACTGAACATTCCTTTCGCATCGGTAGTACGAACAAGATCTCTGAGTGTTCTACACGGCGTATCGATTCCAGGGGCGGCTGTATTATGATTGCTGCGTCATCTATCCTCTAGCGTTGGTCGTATGAATCACGGCCCGAGCTTGTCCCGCAATAACGGCTTCAAAGAAGACAAGATTAGGGCCTCCAGCACATCTATCGGGAGTAGGGCCAGCTGATTTATGGCCGGCCGCCGCCGTGCTCAACATCCTGCGACTCTCCGGCTCGGAGGTGCCCACCGCCCAACACCACGAGAAAGGCCTCCGGCTGCTGCACGGCGCACCGGAAAATGGGATGGCTCAAACAAACCACTCTCCAAGATAAAGAGATAGCCTAGACCGGGTAATCGCCCCGACTAGTTTGTTTGTGAGAGGTGATCAGAAAGTACATCTGCGGATCTGGGTTCGACGTATTTACCTACAGCACGCGTGCACTGACCCCGCCACCCAGAGCCTGGATGTAGGCCTTTTATTCGGAATCGAAACTCTGCCTGAGACAACTAAGCTTTCCAAAACCCACAACAGGTTTGAAAACCGTGGAGCGAACTTTTGTGGACAAAAAATAGGCATTAATCTATGTATATGCAGCGCCGTTATATTCAGACTTGGCTCCTGCCTCGCGAGAGCCGGCGTCTCTGAAGCTGTCTGTGACAGGACGAGACAGAAGTGGCGCCCTTGCGCCAAACCACAGCCTCCCAAGCATGGATTACCTCGGAGCATGAACACCTATTATGTCGCTTGAAGTCCTCGGGTCATTGCTCCCGGTATTGTAACTGACTGCCAACGTCGTTAAAAAACGGCACTAAAGACCTTCTGAATGTAAGTGGCTAGCTTCCTTGCATGATGCCCACCTGCAATATCTTGCAAATATATCCCCGGGCGCAGATAAAACCCGTAGGCACTGAGTTTCTGACAGCACTGGCATTGGCAACACAATTGTTCGTTATTTTTTGTATAAACATAATAGTGATCCACAATTCTGCACTGGATAGGGGGCGGGTGGGCTAGAGGCTTCGGCGACGTGGAATAATCTGGACAGCTGGTGCGCCGTTAAACCTCAACTATTATTGCCTAATGACTTCATTGCCTGCCTCCAGATTGGGATATCATGTATCCATGTGTGTTAAGCCCCCACGGCGGGAAACCACCTTCCATGCCCTATTTAGTTCTGTGGAGATGATCATTGAAGGGAGTGTCCCACTTTTATAATGGGTTTTGAACTGAGATAACAGTTTTGTAGAGCGTGTTGAGAAACCACTGTTGACATATTTTATTTCACTCAAAGCTCTCGATATAACATTTCCGCCAGCTTTAAAGTTCAAAGTAAAGGGGCTTATTGGCTTATTTCAAACCCTGAAGGAATACCTTCCATATGGTAGCAGTAATCTGATTGGTAGTAAGCCCTGAGCCTCATTCATTCGCTGAAAATACCATGCTATCGAGGGAACCAGCATGCAACTGCCTGTGGACCGAAACCTTCGAGCAAGTTAGCGTCCAGTCAATGTGCATTTGGGCCAAATTGCGTCCAATGGCTGCAACACACATCACGTTGTTCCTCCCCGGACTTTTCAGAACAAGTATCAATTGTTTTTGTCAAAATCAAACTATGAAATTGTTTATTTACATCAGAAATGTGCATTATCATTCGACCACTCAATAAACACGGCTACTGAAACGCCATCTGACGGTCAGTTTTTGCACCAATACTTTTTGTACTGTACACAAATTGTGTCATGCGGAAACGCTGTGAATGGGCTTTTACAGCGGGTCTATGATCAAGATTTGCGATTTCACTGATTATTAAAACTGTCATTTTGATAACCTCACTTACTGTTAGAAAACAGGAGATATTTCTGTTTTTAGCCTATGAAAGTGGGAAAAATGTTGTTTCCTGATTTTCAGACCTCTTTTGTTCCTAAATTGTTCTCTGTAGAATTTCGACTGGTCCATTCCCTTCAAGTACCCACTCTATTACTCCCCATAGGTGGGCAGGCGTGCCTGTTGGTAGTTGCACTAATAAAATGAGCATACAAAAATATATTTCTTCCAAATCATAATTGCAACATCTACTACAGTGGGCATTGAACTACAACCATGGACAGGAGTTGTTTTAAGTTACGGGCAGCTGAGCTTAAGCCGACAAGTGCTCTTTCACAAGATTATACCACCGCGGCGCATATCAAATATGCAGGCTGTGCTCCAAGTCCCGAGCCTCACCTGATGCACTGTCTACTCGCATCACGAGAAAAGTGCCTCCGTCCAGAGATTACCTCACACATGGAACGTTGAACACGATTGCACACCAGAACCACGGACAATTATTATAAATATATAATAATAATTTATATATATATATATATATATATATATATATATATATATATATATATATATATATAGTGGTAAGCAAGTGCTTAAAATGGGATTCTTGTATTAGGTTTTAGTTTTAGCCCGCGCCCCACCGGGGCCATCGATACCCCCTCTAACTCCGAAAATATGAGGGTTGGAAAAAATCTAGCAATGTGCATTAGAAAGCACGCGTAAATTCAGTAATAAATTACTTCGAATTTTTGAGCGCTCAGGTCAATGGCTTGACCTCCAGAGGTCAAGTTAGGTCACGATAGACAATTTTCACTAAATATGCAATGCTTAAGAAAACTGGGCATAACTCTTATGCAATTAGAGATATTGAGATCTGGTAACATACATTTGATAGGAAAATGCCAGAACCCTTTCCGCTATGTGAAACGTCATGACTTTCCGCCAATGGTTTGACCTCTGGAGGTCACATCGTGACCTAAAATGACCTGAGATTACGAAAGGTCAGAAAGTGACTGTGCCGTATATCAAATGAAAGCCAGTAACAAGACATACACGATGGTGTTTGATTCAGCGTTCTAGCTTAATTAGGTCAAAAGTTATTGTCAAAATACTGCTTTGGACCCCTGGTGACCTTGGATGACCTTGAAGAGGTCAAAGGGCAAATATGGCCCCTGGGATCCGTAAAAAGGGTGTGCCAGAACGCATTTCTGAGCACGCTGAGCATTTTCAATCATTTTTGTGACGTTTAAATCACAAACAACTTTTCCCATGCTTTTTCAATGGGAAAGGTCACCTCTGACCTGAACTCAGGTCAGGAAATCGAAAAATCACGGATATAAAACTGAAGACCCTGTTAATAAGTGTAGGAAGTTTCAAATTGATCGATTAAGAAATGTAGCTATTATATATATTATATATATTATACATATTATATATATGGATAATATATATATATATATATATATATATATATATATATATATATATATAGTATATGTTACAGCAATGTAGAGTTAAGTATATGTATATTGAGGTCTCCATAACACATTTATTTATTTCATCTATTCATTCTATGAGGGACACTCCCAGCATGATCACTTGCCCAATGGCAGGGAGTATTGGCGTGGGTTTTTAAGGATCCTCTCCACCAGGTCAGATTGGACACGGAAGGCGGTTTCCCGCCGTGGGGATTGAACCCACGTTAATCCATGTTATCCGATCTGAAGTCAGGCAACGAAGCCACTAGGCCATCCGGCCCCCTGGCATAGCAAGACATGGCTTTTCAGCCCTCAATCACAAGCACACATGGAAGGAGTAAGTGCCTTCACAAGACAAGCAGTACCTAACACATAATGACCGTTGTAGACAATACTTTTGAAGAAAAAACATAGTTCACTCCTCAAAACTTTAGAACATGAAACACGGAGCGACAATTTTGACGGCTGACCTACTCTACCACACTCGGTAGAGTCCGCGTTCGGAAGTTCGGTAACCTTCACCGGCAGTTAAAATGTACCAATTGTGACCATGAGGTAATCTAATATTTTCAGCTGGTCTAAAAACCCTATCATGTTTTAGAGCTCACGGGCGAAAACTTTGAACTCGTTGAAGTGATTGGACAACACGTTCTGAGCAGATCCAGATTCATAATTTGCCTTGTGAAATCCTTTCTCAGTATTAGTCGAGAACGTGATTGAAATCGCTATATAAAACACTTTCTGAAAATGTCTTCCATAATCACCTGTTCTCACGGCACACCTTGGTTTGCTTCTGTTACCATTAAGCATCGCATTACAGATCGAATACTAAGAACACGAATACAGTCATCAGCGCTGTAGCTTTAGTGCAAGGCAGTTGGCCACCCGCCGCTACGCAAAGTGCTTCTCCTGAACTATTAGCTATGGGCTGCAGGCCACTGTTGAACTATTATCTCCTGTCAGTATGCCCAAAGACAATGCCAGGGACTGGTTGAGTAGTCTCTAGCCGGCTTGACGGTTCTCAAAGATCTAGCGGTGTTGAAGACCAGTAATCAACGACTTGGACTCACAGCTTCATTTTCTGCATTCATCATAAGAGCGTGCTAAACTGTAACGAGGAGATTACCTCATTCTTGCATGTAACGGAATCACTCGTGCATAGTCTATTTGGCGACAGGTTGGCTTCTGGTTGTGGTAAGTCGATTCAGTCTCCGGCAAATGGCGTGTTCACGTTCTAACTCAACCGTAGCCAACGTGCTGAGTATTTTTTAACAGGGAGGTACTTAAATATATGGAGGATCCTTGTGGAAGGAGTACTGCCTTCTGCAATATGCAATTAATAATGCATAGTTTATATATATATATATATATAATGTGGGCTTATTGTTGCGTCCCAAGTGGGGAAAATATACAATATTTATCGGTCATGCAGGCTTTCTGGAAACGTTCTCTCTTGATCACCATGATTTTGTCTAGCACTAAAATTGCTCTAGAATCTCCCCCATTAAAATGCAGCGCTCAAAGCCTCATCTCCGGCTGGAGTACAGCAAAGGAATTAGAATGCTTGGAAATTAAAGCTACCGAATTCAAATAAAAAATGTTCGATCCCCAAAACGCATGCAACTTCGTATTAAACAGGCATTGGCTAAATCGTTTTTGTGACGAAAAACTCGCTACTAGACCCTCAAGCAATGCGCAAATGCAAAGAGCCTTGGAGCTAGGAATCAAACCAGAAAACATGTTCAACCTCAACTTAGCTTAAACAACTTTCCGCAAGTTTTTACTGTTCTTGAAGTGCTGTAGTCGAGCAACTAGCTCGGCATACTTGGAATAAAACGCTTGAGTGGGAGAGAAAAGTGGGGAGGGGACCGTTTTGTGTGTTTTGCAATAAGCATGTATGGACGTAGAAAAAAACCGGCACGACCAATCAAGCAGCACGTGTGAAAATCCATTGCATGTATGTACACACGCATACATATGTTTGGTTGTGTCAAGTTATGACAACATAGAGAATGAGAGGCGGCACTTTGGTTTTAAAAATCATCATGATCTAGTAGCCCATAATAAAGAGAGAAGAAACGTTGGTTTTGATTTACTGCCTACCACTTTGGCTAATAAAACCCCATTTGTATTGTTTTAGGATTTCGGCAATTTCCAGCAAAAACACGTGTCTTTATATTTGGAAATATCTAGGCCCTTTTTAGCATACTAAAAATATTGTTTTCTTAAAAAATACAGATCATGCTCACGTGCAAAATGATCACACTACGAGGTGACTGATTAGCTTTTAATGATGTATTTCATAACACAGACTAGACTAGCTATTAAGGTTACTGCGGATCCCTTCCTTAAAGCATTTCGTATCCACTCAGATAAATTGTGATCACAATAAATCTAGCTGTATTTCAAATCCTTAACACTCGCATTGACGGGGGGCTGAGCCATTTTCACTTTAAAGGGGAACGGGTACCCCCTTCTAGACATTTAAGATCACTAGAGATCAAGGCATATCACCACAGGGATAAGATGAAAATTAATGTTTTTATGCCATTACATCTGAACTAGTAGAGATAGAGCAACATAATCTAGACCATTGGAATCCTCGCAGCAATCTGAATAGAATTATATATAATATGATATTGCCAGGTCAAATATAGGTTTTGACTTTATCTGAGGTCAGGTCAAGGTCAAATTAGATCAAAAAGCATATTATTAGAACTGCACGGATAAGGAAAGCACAATGCCGTTAACACCCGCACTGGAGGGGGTCTGGCACTAACGCGCACTGGAGGGGGCCTGGTAGGCCCCCTAAGATCTCAAAAACTAAGAGGGTTAGAAAAACGCCACTTGGTAGGTGGGTGGGGGCTATAGTGATCGACATGATGACCAATTTGCACTGACCTAGGTCAATATCTTCAAGGTCAAACGAGGTCGTAAAGGTCAAATATTGGCTATGCTGGGATCGATTGGTAAATGCTGTGATTATGCAGGAAAATGGCGGGAATAAGCTAAAGGCGGACAAGGTTCATAGAGAAGAGGTCTCAAAGAGCCTTCCCCACAACTTTTGCGTCAAGGTCGTTCAAGGTCATTGACCTTTAAGGTCACCATATGGTATACTACTTATTATTTACACTTTGACTAACACGGTAGCCACTGTTTGGCGGGAAATGAGGATTGACCTTTCCCAATGACCTTTGACCTTGACCTTTGACCTTGACCTTTGTATTGGGGTACCCTACCGATGACGTCATAGCATAACATATGTCAGACGGGGTAACGTCATTTGGCCGGACGCACAGTGGTCAGTGACCTTGAAAGTGCAGATATGACCCTGACCTGTGACCTTGACTTTCATGTGAAGTGACCTTGACATATAGTCCCGCCTATATGACGTTATGACGTCACCACTCGGTCTTCAATGCAAGCTAGCAGGTCCGACCGCGCGTTTACGGCGATCTCAAAATGCAGGTCTGACTTTGAAAGCCTATAAGTAAAAAAATTTTCGGTCGATTTTCAAAAAGTCTTCACCAATCGACGCGCTATTAAATTCTGTTAAATGTGGCCACGTTTCGTTTTTCGGCTACAAGCAGTTCTCTGGCCACCTCGGAAAAACAGGTGGGGGCCTCCGAGGCCCCCCTCCAGTGCGCGTGTTAAAATACATACTCTACTACCATCGATTACTTAGTTATTCAGTATGCCAAAGTATTTCCAAAGTATGCCGAGCCATGTATTTCCAAAGGAAAAGTTATGGCTCGTACATGACCTTAGGTCATTGATATAAAGAATACCGAAATATGGCTTGTAGTACTCGGTAGGAACATGATTTGATATCAGTTCCAATTGATTAGGTTCACCCTGTTCGGACTTATGCCATCTTAAACTTGTTCTTAGATGAGGTCACTCGATCTACACTGGTGACCTGGCCTGAGATGACCCATTCCTAAAATGTTAGCACGAGTTGTAACATGATCAGAGAAAAGGTATACCAAGTACGGTGGTGCTCGCAGCGCCTTTTATATAATCTCCAAAAAACCTGAGGGGGCGGGTACCGACCCCCTCCCCCGCAATGAGCGTCTTAAATGGGGAGTTTCCGCTGGATTGGAAGTGCAATTTACAAATTATGGCCAGCATTGTGATGCCGAGGAGGTTCTGCTTGCTGTTGATCCTGGAGACCAGCTTGATGGGCTGGGCACATCGCTTGAGAACACCATCTCCCCCTCAATACCTTAGACACAGCTGGCTGCAGCTGTCACTTCTTAGACAGCCTTCTTCTTATCCTAGGTGTGGCAGGGGACGCACTCCAGCTCCATGGGCTTCCCCAAGGTTTCTAGCGACTTGGACTTTGTCAATTTACAGGCGATAATAGGCTCAGAAGCGCCCTCCCAGCCGACCATATTCTTGAGGTAGTCGCCTGTGTGCTGATGTAGGGCAGGGTCTACCGCCTGATTAAAGTATCCCCCGTCCGCTGCCCCCTCCCGGTAGAGATGATCTTGCTGATGGAGAGCCTTCTCTCCTCTTGCTCCTCATCGCTGCTGAGCATGGTCACCATGATCGTCTCGGAGCTAGCGAACCGTGTGGAGGAGTGGACGCTCGGCATGACGGTGAACTACACCAGCTTTGGCTGATTCCGGAGGCAGGAGAACTCGAGGACTTTCCTGGGGCCGTCTACCCAGCTGCTGTCGATCTTCACTCACCTACAACCAGCAGGGAAGTAGATCTCGGTAATGAAGGTGACAACCTCTTGCAGTCTTGCCAGCAGCTTGCCCTGTAGTCCGTGGTCTGGGCAGCATCAGTCATACAACACGTTAGCTGCAGTGAGCCATCGGCTGTGTAGAGGTTTGTCAACTGGGGAATTCTGATCATCGCGAGGAAGATAAGTCTCCTTGATCTTGCTGAAAATGCCATCAAAGACCTCTCATCAGACCAAAACTATGGCTAGAGTCTCATCAAGGCCACCAGAAGTGTCGAAAGTGGCATTGCCTTGCTGCATTATACGAATACCTTGCTGCACTGAGAGTTGGCAAGACTGGACACAGTATAATAATTGTTGGGGTTTAACGACGCACCAACTGCCAAGGTCATACGGCGTCGCCAACTCTCACCCTGTTGGAAGGGATTCTGGGGATCAGATCGACTTATTCAGAGGCTCCGCCGGGACTTGAACCCGGGACCGGTGGCTTAGAAGACAAGGGTGCTATCCACTAAGCCACCTCATCCCCAAGACTGGACACAGCGGTGACTCACCACTGATAACCTGTTCTGTGACTGATGGTGCCGAAACACCGGCATACAAGGCAAATACTTGAAGGAGATCGTCGCCTTTATTGCCGAGGCCTCTTTTCCCTACTGGTTCCCGGTAAAGATCAAGAACAGCTGGATGGACGATCCGAAGAGCCCCACGTTCGAGCTCTCCTGCCTTCGAACACAGCCCAAGATGGTGCAGTTTGATGGCATGCCAACTGTTCGTTCCTGTGCCTGGTTCACAAAGCGAACACTTGATCACTCCAAGGTGATCGTGATGACCATGCTCTGCAGCGAGATGGAGAAGGGGATGCTCACCGTACCCAAGGCTGAGGACCTCCCCTCAGGCTGTGGACCCTGGCCTACCTCAACACACATGCGACCATACTCAAGAATATGTGGAGTGCTTCGGCCAAACGCAAGCAATTGAGGGAGCTTAAGAAAGTGACAGCCGCAGCCAGTTCTCTCTGTGCATTGGCGGACGCAGGGGGAACATTCCGGTCATGGCTCCCCCCGAAAGCGCTGGGAGGGGGCAAACTATCTTTTGGCCCCCAAACGCCGGAATTTTTTTGAAAAGGGTGTTTACACTAAGTCTGTAGAGCAAAACATTTTCGCTCCCCCCCCCCCGGAGAGCGATCATGTACTTGGAGAGGTAGCTTATACCCGGTCTTTCGAGTAGTGAAAAAATATGTTTACACTAGGTATGTAGAGCACAAAAATCTTCGCTCCCACCCCCCCCCCGGAGGAGAGGCAGACATGGGTTTGGCCCCCCAAAACTCGGGTCTGCGTTCGCCCCCGTCTCTGTGGTGCTTAAAGAAGGGACGGGTCCATCCAGGGGAGCGCCTAGCACATCGAACTGTTGCCCAGGATCGTCAGCAAGCAGGTCAACGGTTAAAAATGGCCCTGGGATCCGTGAAAGGGTGTCAAAGAACGCTTTTCTGAGCAAGCGGAGCATTTGCAATCGTTTTTGTGACTTTTATACCATAAGACAGCTTTTCCCATACTTTTTCATTGGGAGAGATCATCTCATGACCTGACCTCGGTCACGAAATCTAAAAATCCCGGATATACATCATGTAGACCCTGGAGGGGTAATGAAGTTTAGGAAGTTTCAAATCGATCGACTTAGAAATCTAACTCTTATAGAGCTCATAAGTTGAAGTGTGGTGACCTTGGTTGACCTCGCCTGGTGACCTGACCTTGGGTGATCCAGGGTAAAAAATTTCAGAGATGGTTGGAAAATAATAGGGTGAGAGTTAGAGCCCTCAACTGCCGTGCTGCGCGTCGTCGTTTTTTGCTATCCCGAAAAAACCGTAGCTGGGCCATCGATGGCCCCCGGTGGGGCGAGGGTTAACACAACCCGATGTGCACTCACTGACCTCATGTGGCAATCTACAACGAAGTTATTGGACACAGTCTCAGGTCTGTTGGCGCGATCCAGCTTCACAGCGCAGTAACTGCCAAGGCCACGTGTCCTAACAACCTCTGATTTTGTGAGAAACGGGCTCGCGAGCGTTCAAGTAAAGCTTTCAAACTAGGATCCACTTCTGCCCGGGCTGCTGCAACAAGCCACACAAGTATCTAAGCCGCAGAGTCAGTTTCACAAGAATGTCAGCTTATTTAGCTGGGCAAGAGCACATTGTATCGTGCATGATCAACTGAATGGCTTTATCTCGCTTCGTGAAAGAAGACTCTACTGTTTGTAAGTCATACATGTTTGCATGTAGCATTTCCATCATACAGAATTTACACAAAGCATGTCAACTTTACATCATGCAATAAAGCGGACCTAATTTCAAACGCTTTTTGTGTTCAAGCCTCGTAATTAAAGATTATAGCTCACCCCGGTTGATGCATTTTTTTAATATTCCGAAATTCAGTCGCTATAAGCTGACGTCATGAAAGCATGGATGACGTCAGTAGTAACACTTAAAAAATGGTGGTGACGGGTTGCGCGGGCTTCCAGCTAGGTGACCTAGCCTAGGTCATCTGTGTAGTGTACCAAGCGGTGTCAAGCCTTTGCCTGGGGCTATCAGTTGTAGCTAGCAAAACTAAGAGCAATATTTATGGTTTCTGACATGCTGCTGATTTGCTTTTGTCGAATGGTGTCGTGAGTAAGCGCTGCCGTCCGTCGCCGTGGTTATTTTGAGCCCAGCTATACGTTTACGACGAAGGAGTACATACATCTCAAGCGTGTGAAGTGTGAGGCTTTTGCTGTTGACAGAGGAGAGGGGGTCGAGAAGGTGGGATATATTGGTACTCTTTATTAGTTATATTAGCATGGATGAGATTTTGTGAGGGGCCCATGGCGGAATTTTTTTATTATGTGGTTGAATAAGATTATTGTGACGGCGTTTCAAACGTGCTGTCTGTCAGGTATTAACTTCCACATCCTGTGAGATCTTTCAGTGACATTCTGAAACAAATTCTTTAGAATGTTATCTGATGAACAGAATCGTTCTCTTGAGCATTTAATGTAAAAATTTAGTGCTATAATCTCAGTTTTTGCACCTCCTTATCTCTATATACATAGTACTAATTTTTCGACTTCTGATCATCTCTAACGCACAGATTGAGTGATACAGTGGAATATTAATAGGATAGCTTGCACCTCAATGGGGGACCAATCTCAATGCACAAATATTCAATGTTTTGGTTCCTCGTGATTTTTCCTAACTATGTTCGTAAAATCGGGGTTTTTGTGACCTCTGTTCCTCTAAATCCCGCCCTCGTGAACCGAATATTATCCTGGTCGCCAATGTCATACACTGAGTGGATAGGTAGTACACCATTTTGATGCCCTTGCAGAAAATTCCTTCTATTGTGCCTAATGAACACCAGCCCTGTCAGCTTAAGGAGCTGCACGCTGGGAAATATATGATCAGCGGAGACAGCTCCAAGCCGCATTCGACACTGGTTTGATTTTAAAATGAGCCTATAGAAAGCTCCAATGACAGACGCATGATGTCTACCTTACGTGGACAAGTCGGAAGAGTTGCCAGCAACGATTTTAAGTTCTGCATCTCCCTAAGGTATTCACATGCCGTTTTTGTCATCTCTAATTGGCAAACCCTTGCGAAATTCGTCTCGCCCCTGCCTGGCGGATTACGACCCCGGCTCAACTAAGTCTGGCACGCGCTTTACTTGGCAACAGACAGACATAGCGTTTCGCTAAGGATGCAGAGCTCGCGCCAAAGATGCGGACTCCAGAATACCTCCCAGCGGTCGTGCACCTCCTCATCAGATTTTATTCATTTCAATTGTATTGGATGTAACGAGACAGGATTTTCGTCGTGTCGCATTTTGAAATCGAGGCTTCTTTGGCACTGACTGTTGAAAGCCTATATATGTTTCAGGTTTATAAACGCCCGTTCCGGTTTGTCAAAAAGACAAACCACCGTTACAGGATCCGGTTTTACAGATTGCTCAATTTACCCGAAGAGAGGAATACCACCCATGAAAGTAAAATAACACTAGAGGGAAGAAAAACATTGGGGCCTAGCTTGAACTAGAAAACATGTGACACGGAAAAAGGAGACATAGTTTTTGTATTGGAATATTTTAAAGCATCCTCATCGGTCACCGAATACAGCCACACTATGGAGATCTTCACTCATGAAAGTGAGCATAAAAATGTCCAAAACAGGCACCAGAACCAAGTTAAGAGCAAACATGCTTACATGGTTTATCATAGCATTACGTCCAAAGCTTCACTTTTCCGAGAAGGAATTGGTGTCGATTTCCCTTCAAGTGTCCCCAAAAAAATGATTTCCTCAGCCAACAACGACAGCCAGAACGGGTAACTCGCTTGCTACCCTTTGCAGCACGAGCGATTTGTCTGTAAGAAATTCTGGATACTTTTGGGAAGTCCAATAGAAGTTCCGCATCAATGCTTGCTTATAGAAGCTCAGTAAATATAATTTGATTTCCACACCGTTCCTAATTATCACATTTCATCGACTGCCTCCTTCACCAGAACCTTGCAAGTCCACTCTAAGGGCCTGTTAAGTGCCTCGTCTAACCTCATCCAAGCTGTTCCAAGTGGAAGAACAATACTAAACTCGAATGCCAATATAAAGATAGAGCAGAGTATTCTTATCTTCTGGGAGGAGCCTGGTGGAGGTTGGATGAGGCACTGTAACACACCCTAAGGGAGCAGTCAGGCAGGGGCGCCGCCACAGAATTTTTACAGGGGGGACAGACCCGGGCTGGTGCTGACCGAGGGAGGCGAATTTTGAGCATATTCGGTACCTGACAGCATAGGCGTAGGAACCGGGGGGGCCAGGGGGCCACTGGCCCCCACTTTTCTGGCATGGGCCCCCGCAACGGAGATAAGAATATCAACAACTGTAATATCAAGCAAGAAACTCAAACTGTCCCGATAGCTTGCCCCGGAACCCCGTTAAACTTACCTGTGCCCCTAAACTAAGTTGAGGTCCTATGAGTTGATTTTAAGGTCCCCTAAGCTTCTCAGGGCCCCTGAACTGGCCTCTGATGCCATACGAGCTAATCTGGGCCCCTTGAGCTGAACTGAGCGCCCCTGAGATGGTTTGGGCAGCATGAACTGTTCTAGGATGCCTAAACTGAGCTAGGAGCCGTGACCTTAAACAGGGCCTCGTGAGGTGGCCAGAACCTATATCCACCGACCTGGGGGCCCCTGATCTGAGCTGGGACCGTAAAGTTAATATTGCCCCTTGAGCTAATCTGGATCCCCTGTGATGCACAGAAGACCCTAAACTTATCTGAGGCCCATGCACAGGAATAGGGCCCCTGCTCTGAAATTTGGTTATAAGCTTTAATTGAAACCCTGAAATGTTCTGAAGCCCCAAATATGCCGAAAAGGGGCCCCTGGATGATCCGGGCCCTTAAGTTTATCTGGTCATCAGAGCTAATATGGGCCTCTGTGTTGAACTGAGGGCCCCTGAGATGGTCTGGGATCCCTATAAGGCTTTACTGCCACTGACCGGGCGGCCGAGAGCTTGAATGGGCCCCTTGAGATGTTCTGACAGTGGTGTAGCCAGGGGAGGGGGTCTCAGGGGTCCGCGGACCCCCTTGGGCTGACCTTATGCACTAAAAACACAAAAATTGATTTCGGGGGCCCCTGAGCTTGGTCTCGGGGGGCTCCGAGCTTGGTCTCAGGAGGCCCCCGATAATCGGTATCGAGGGCTCCAGAGTACCGAATATTGATCTTGGGGGACCCCTGTGCTCAGTCTCAGGGGGTCCCGAGCTTGGCCTCGGCCCCCGAGCTTGGTCTCAGGGCCCCTCCCCCGAGCTCGGTCTCACAGGCCTTTCGATCTTGGTCTCACGGGCCTTTCGATTTTGGTCTCAGTGGCCCCCGAGCTTGGTCTCAGAGGCCCTGAGCTTGGTGTCTGGGGGCCCTCCGAGCTTGGTCTCAGGGAGCTCCCGAGCTTAGTCTCAGGGGGCCCTTCGAGTTTGGAATCAGGGCCCCCGAGCTTGGTCTCAGGGACCCCCGAGCTTGGTCTCAGGGATGCCCCCAAGCTTGGTCTCAGGCTCCCCTCTCCCCGAGCTTAGTGTCAGGGGCCCTCGAGCTTGGTCTCAGGGAGGCATCCGAGGGCATCTGATGCATAAGGCTGACCGTATGCACTGGAAAACACGAGCATTGGTCTCGGGGGCCCTGATCTTGGTCTCAGGGGGCCCGAGCTTGGTCTCAGGGGTTCAGGGCCCCCTCAGGGTGCCCCCGACTATTGATATCGAGGGACTCATGAGTGAGGCACGAGCATTGACCTCATGAGACCCAGAGTTTGGTCCCAGGGGCCCCCAGGCCTGGGTTCAGGACCCCCGAGCATCGGCATCGAGGGGCTCAAGAGCACCGAGCATTAGTCTTGGGGGGGCTCGAAATATTGATCTTGAAGGCTCCGGAACATCGGTGTCGAGTTACTCCTGAGAAAAGCGCGAGCATGGGTCTAAGGGTGCCCCTGAGCCTGATCTAAGTGGGACCCCGAGCTTAGTCTTAGGATCCCCCGGGCATCAGCATCAAGGGGCTCCGGAGTATTGGTCTAGGGGAGCAATTATTTTAGGAGCCTCCAAATGGTGATTTCAGAGGGCCCCCGAAAGTATGGATGCAGTGGTGTAGCCAAGGGGGCCCTAGGCGTCCGCAGACCCCCCACCCCTTGGGCCAATCTGAACCACTGCAAGGGATTCTCTGATCACGGGGCCCCCAGAGTCAGTCTCAGGGGCCCCTGAAGATTCGTTCTCAGGGCGTCCCGAGTCGGCCTCACGGCCCCCGCCCTGAGAGTCGGTCTCAAGGCCCCCCGAAATTAGATTTTAGGGGCCCTAGAGGGTTGGTCTCAGGGGCCCCAAAATTCGGTATCAGGGACCCCGGGAGTCTGTCTTAGGGGAGGGGGCCGAGCTAGTCTCAGGGGCCCCCCAGAGAGTGGTTCTCAGGGCCCTGCAACATAGTCTATTTCAGGGGGACCCTGAGAGTCAGTCTCAGAGAACCCCAAGAGTCGGTCAAGGGGACCCCAAGAGTCTGTCTTAGGGGACCCCGAGATTCGGTCTCGGGGTCCCCCTGAGAGTCTGTCTCAGAGAACCCCAAGAGTCAGTCTCAGGGCACCCCAAGTGTCGGTCTCAGGGGGCCCTCATAGTCTCACGGGCTTCTCTCTCAGGAGTCAATATTTAGTTTCAGGTGGCCCCGAGAGTTAATCCGGGGGTCCGAGAATTAGTCTAATTTGATCCGCAGAGTGCTGGTTTCAGGGGGCCTCGAGATTTAGCCTCAGGCTGTGCCCCCCCAGAGTTTTGGTATAAGCGGCCCCGAGAGTCAATCTCAGGGAGCACCCAAAAGTTAGTCGCAGAGGGCTCCCGGTTGTCAGTCTCAGAGACATCCGAGAGTTAATCTCGGGGTTCTGAGAGTAATTTCCAGAGGTGCTCCCGAGTTTTGGTCTCACGGGCCTGGAGTTAGCCTTAGGCCCGCGAGAGCTAATCTGTAGCCTCCGAGTCAGTCTCAGGAACGCCAAAGACTCAGTCTCAGAGGTGATTCCACCCCCCCCGGGTGTTTGTCTCAGGTGCGCCCTAGATTAAGTCTCAGAGGTCTGTCGGAAGTCATTCCCAGCCACCCTCCCCCACCCCAAAGACAGCCTCAGGGGACCCCAATAGCTAATCTGGATGACCACGATACTCAGTCTCAGCCCCCCCCTCCAGAGCAAATCTGGGGGGCCCAATAATTAGTCTCAGAGGTGCTGCCGATAACTAATCTCAGGAGCCCCGAGAGATTCTCAGGAGCCCCCAGTTTTGATCAAGAGGCGCCGTGAATCGGTCTCCGAGACCCACTGAGATCTAATTGGGAGAGCGGCCGAAAATTAGCTTTGTGAGCGCCGCCAAGTGTTGGTCTTAGGTGGCCCCAGAGCTCAAATAAAAAATTTCAAAACCATATGCCTCGGAAAAAAATGTACCTACCCCTATTGCGTACTAAAAAAGCACAAATTGAAACATGTCGATCAGGCACCATTATCGAAGGAAAGGCAAAAATTAATCTAATTTTACCATAAGAGCAAATCGAACAGGGAATTGGGCACTTTAGTCAATTTTTAATATATTAGCTTAACACCAATAACTACATTCCTAAATATTCTGAAATAAACAACTTTCCAACATTTTCGTAGGAAACCAGACAAACAAGGGTAATGACAGAAATTGATGAGCATAATCCCAAAAAGAAAAATAGGTATGAAAGGTTGAAAATAACAATCACAGAGTGAGGCAAGGCGATAGATATCTTGGGCGCCTTTTGTCTTTGTAATTTGCTCGTTTACAAGATAGCAAGGGTAAGAAAGTAACTGGATCTCAACAGGATCTGCCGACGGAATAGGGGTTATGTAACGTTCGGGACACACTACCATATCCCTTGTATCTTTATTCGTTTTTTCGTTTCTTTGGAAATTTCCTGATTAAGAGTCCATGGATTCGACACCGGGATATAATTGCTAATCATTTCCCGTAGAAGACCATTTCTTCGTACTCAAAACGACTGATCTCCAATAACTTCATGTCTGATTACCCGAGTGAATTGAGGTAGACTCAGGTTTAACATCATGCGCGCATCAACACAGAACTTCCCGAAATATGGCTCAAAGCTGTTATCATAGCCACGCTACCGTATAAGGTATGAGTCATCCTTAATATTTGGTGACCTTAGTTTACCAACACTTGGTCAGATCGAAAAAACCAAGCTATAAACAAAATAAGAATGAATGCTTAAAAAGACACAACGAAATTTCCTTCGTGTGAATGTTATAATGTTAAAATACTATACAAAAGATATAGGAGATGGGCCCGGTCACTAAGGGGACCCCTGGCCTGGGGCCCCACGATGGTAGTCGGACCCCTCCCTGGCTGAATCCTGGCTACGCCACTGTGTTCCTGAGACTCTATATCAGCCACCCTGGGACCCCCTAAGCCTAGCTGGGGCCCTGAGCTAATCTGGGTACCGCTGTGCTTAACTGGGGCCTCTGATCTGGTATGGGGGCCCTGAACTGTTCTAGCATCATTGAGCTAAGCTGGGCTCCATGAGCTTGAACAAGTCCCTTGAGCTGTTTTGAGACCCTACATAAGTCGACCTGGAGACCTCCGAGCTGAACCGGGCCCCTAAGCTAATCTGGTACCCTGTGCGAATCTGGAACTCCCCTGTGATGAGCTTCTAGGGATCCTGCGCTTATGTAGGGTCCCTTGATAAGCTGGTCCCGAGGCTAATGCACTGGTCTAGGCCCTTGAGCTGACTGATCTGGGTTCCTGAGCCACGGTCTGGACCTTGGGGCCCTCTGAGATAATTTAGCGGTCCCTGGGTGGCATAGGCATAGGAACCGGGGTTCAGGGAGATACTGCCCCCCCTTTGAGGTGGCCCCCGCAACGAATATACAACTATCAGCAACTGTAATATAGAACAAGAAACCCAAACGGGCCCGATAGCTTGTCAGGGAACGTTCAAGTTCGGTAATACGCTGCCTGCAAGCCCCTGGAGGAGGAGCGCTTCGTAAAAAGCCAAGGCACCTACTACCTGAGTGTTGCCAAATGAGTCCCGAGAACTGGGCCCAATCAAACTCCATCCCAATCCCAACACAAAATATGAATCGGACACAGACCCCGCACCAAATGCCGAGCAACAGTCGTCCCTGAGCCATCGAAAGGCGCGACGTCTTTCGATGCCAGGGTTATATGGCGTCGCCAACTCTTTCCCTGTTGGAGGGGTTTCTTGGGAGTCAAATCGCTCCTTGCACAAGAAATCTGCCGTGCCTTAAACCCGAGTTGGTCGCGTGGAAAGCAAGGCTGCTAACCACTATAACACCATTCCCACACCTCCTCGGCATCACAAAGCTGACCATCAAGTACCTACATTGCACTTGCAGTCATGCTGAAACTCTGCATTTTAGGCATCGAAATATAGCTAGGCGTATTTATTGTGATCAGGCTTCACCTAAATCAATCTCTAATGATGGCAAGAAGAGATCTGTAATAACATAAATAAATGTTCCCATTTTCGTCATTGAATAAGAAAATACAAGTTGATTAGGCATAGCGAAATGAGGGTATTTGGTATCAAAGCATTGTCTGTAGTTTTCTAAACAGTTCCTAGTTTTGTAGATATGATGTGTACTTAGCCGCGCCAATTTGTTTCAGTAACAAAATTGTCCCATTTTTGCCCAATGGCTAAGTATCCTTGGACACCATGCAAACGTTACAAGCTTGCTTATGGTCTTGCGTGATGTCCAAGGAAATACCTAATTTAATGCTGGAGGTAGGAGGATGCCCTTTGTTCATAAGCGTATTTAAATTAAAAAAGAAAAAAAGAAAAAAGGGCCTAAACATCTGTAAATATAAAAAAACGCGCTCGCGGTAAAAATGATTGAAATCCTCCAAAAAAGCTTAAAAATGTATTTCGTATTTGAAATGGGTCTTGGTAAAAAAACAAAAATGTTTTTTTTGGCGTTTTACTATGATTTGGTATCAAATAGGTACAACTCAAAATCATAGGGCAAAATTTGATTTCTCAATTTTCCATATATTGACATCCTTGTGTGCATGCGTGCCTTATTGACACCAAACGAGCTAACTAATGTTTTTTTTATAATTATGGGCCCCCGTGGACTGGGGCCCCCTTGAGGTGGGCCCCCTTTAAGGTTGGCCCCCCACTTTTCAAACCGTTCCTACGCCCCTGCCTGACAGCATTCATGACGATGGACCAAAAATTGGGGGGGCGTCCCCCTCGCCCTGGTTGGCCAACAGGGGGGACGCGTCCCCCCAGTCCCCCGCTTTTGGCGCCCATGTAGTCAGGCTAATATTAAAGGGGCCTAGGAGAGTATTTAGCGGAAAAGCATGACCTATGTCACATGTATTGTTTGTTAGGCACACGCTTGAAAATTTAGCGTGATATTAATCTGGACACTTTTTAAAAGCTTTCGTGTTTTTTAACGAAGCAACAGTAGTCATAACTATATTATCAGAACTAAGCAACAATCAGCGTAAACACAATGCCCAAGATACCAACCTCAAAGTGGAAACAAGCCCGCAAGACCAACCAGCGGAAACAGCGCGCCCTTCACAGAGCACAGGCACGTCTGTGGGAGCATCGGGTACCGACCTGACAGGGCAGCACCACCGTCTGTCCGATGATGACGTACTGATCGGAGGGCTGTCTCACAAACGACTGCAGTGCCAACGCCGAGCAGGCTAGCAGCGACCACAGGTGGCCAATGACGGCCAGCCGCCACCTCCGCATCTGCAAACAATAGCAGAAACAACCGTCAGTGAACGGCCGTCGGCACAACTGCAAACAATAGCAGAAACAACCGTCAGTGAACGGCCGTCGGCACAACTGAAAACAATAGCAGAAACAACCGTCAGTGAACGGCAGCCGGCACAACTGAAAACAATAGCAGAAACGGTCCTTCACTGACAGTTGTTCGAAGAATATTAATATTATTATTATTAGAAACAACCGTCAGTGAAGGGCCGTCGGCGCAACTGCAAACAATAGCAGAAACAACCGTCAGTGAACGGTCGCCGGTGCAACTGAAAACAATAGCAGAAACAACCGTCAGTGAATGGCCACCGGCGCAACTGCAAACAATAGCAGAAACAACCGTCAGTGAATGGCCACCGGCGCAACTGCAAATAATAGCATTAAACAACCGTCAGTGAACGGCCGCCGGCACAACTGCAAATGATAGCAGAAACAACCGTCAGTGAACGGTCGCCGGCGCAACCCAAAACAATAGCAGAAACTCCCGTCAGTGAACGGCCGCCCGCACAACTGCAAACAATAGCAGAAACAACCGTCAGTGAATGGCCACCGGCGCAACTGCAAACAATAGCAGAAACAACCGTCAGTGAATGGCCACCGCGCAACTGCAAATAATAGCATAAACAACCGTCAGTGAACGGCCGCCGGCACAACTGAAAACAATAGCAGAAGCAACCGTCAGTGAACGGCTGTCGGCGCAACTGAAAACAATAGCAGAAACAACCGTCAGTGAACGGACGTCGGTGCAACTGAAAACAAGAGCAGAAACAACCGTCAGTGAACGGCCGTCGGCGCAACTGAAAACAATAGCAGAAACAACCGTCAGTGAACGGACGTCGGTGCAACTGGAAAAAATAGCAGAAACAACCGTCAGTGAACGGACGTCGGTGCAACTGGAAACAAGAGCAGAAACAACCGTCAGTGAACGGACGTCGGCGCAACTGAAAACAATAGCAGAAATAACTGTCAGTGAACGGCCGTCGGCGCAATTGCCCTCAGCATGTGTCCAAATAGCACTGAGATGGAAGTAAAAGGATATCGCTCGAACCGGCACTGCCCGAGCATGCAAGATGTCTGGTTGAATCAGAGGGAAATGTAGGTGCTGTCGTGAAAGCACTTCACGGACTGATGGTATGTTGGGCATCTACATTTTGCTTCACAATTTCACCTTTTAATTAAGGCATTTACAGCTAAAGGAGCGTCATATTCCTGGATATGCTAAGCTCTAGGGTGAGTTGGTTAGCAACAAGCACACACACAACCGGACCGCGCGGCCTAACGGACATCGTTCTACCACCGTCGGTGCGTGATAAACACCTGTGCCGGGCCTCTATTATGCATCTAATTGTACTGTTTAGCCCTTCATTACAAATTACAAGAGATATCGATTTCTGCAGTGCGCGGCGCGAAAAATAGCCGGGCGTTGTCGTGAGGGAACGTGAGGCGGCCACGGTTTGACACATTAGGGCCATGCATCGAACGTCTTGAACTTAAATCAATAGAGGAGCAGGCCTGTCGGCTTCCCGCCATAGCGGCCGCGGTCTACTTTGAACTAATAATGCTGCACATGGGTGGCAGGCATCATTTGACCACTCATCTGCACCTTGCAGCAAATTCTACCGCAAAACTGCAGGCTGCTGGACGCACATAAACCATTTAGAAGATATAATTCTACATTTTTGGTAACTTCGCAGACACATTTACTGACTGCCAGTAAAGAACATTGCACCAGCGTTGAAATAATGACCACTGAATGACTCTTGGGTATTGCCACTTCATTAGTATACTAGGCGTGATTAATGCTTATAAAGATATATATCTTTTAAGGGTTGAGGTGAAACTCAATAGATGAGGGAAACTTGATATTAGATTAACGATAAAAAACCACGAGTTCCATTCATTTGGATACCGGAATTTTCCTCCAATTCCTGTGCAAGTTAGTACGTTTTTTTGCGTGTGAATGTTGGCACGCTTGCCTACACGTATTTTTTTCCGAAGTCTCGCATATATTTAGAAAACACGTCAAAGCGGATGCTGATCACTTCACGTCGTAACAAATTACTGCGTCCTTCATTCACTACACGCTCTGTCAGCACAGGATAATCGATGTGTCACCCCCCCGCCCACCTCCCCTGCACGTTCAAGAACCCTTCCTTTCCACATCGTATCAAACAAAACAGACAAGTCCAGTTTGTCAGTGTTCGGGTTTTCTCAATAATTTATAACACAAGTTGACCTTGTTCTCCAAGAAAGGGTGCCCATCTCCGATTAAACTTGGCAATCTGCCCATTTTTTGTTGCACTATATTCTTCCATTTTGAAATTTTTGGCAAGGATTTTCATAAAAGCGTCGATTCTGATTTGACCACCACTGAAATATTGATTAGCAATATATTGTTTAGCAATTAGAACGATGAAGTTAACGACATCCAAGGTCGACAGAGAACCAAACATTACATTATTGGCGTTGAGAATGAACTTGTGGGGGCTGATAGTTTTTTATTCATTTTTAAAGTCATTGCATCCCAAAAGTATCGAGCATCACCGCATTCCAAGAAGAGATGCTGCGTTGTCTCAACTTCGCCACAGTTGCTACAGAACGGGTCTGGGACAACATTTCTAATACACAAGTAACGTCTGGTAGGAAAGTATCTATGTATTAGTCTAAACTGAAGAGATTGAAGCTTTGTTGAACTGGTTATTTTGAAAGGCATTTCAAATATTTTACGCCAATATTTCCCAAAACTGGTTCCTTCACCTTGCCATTTTCTTTGAGCATTAGGGGTTATGTCTTCCAGCCATCGAATGGAAAAGAACTTTGGCTTTATGTGTATGAAATTTACATCTACCCCTCCTATATTGATCAAATACCCTACCTCACGTTCTTCAGGTTTCAACGCTGCAGTTCCCGTTATCATCCTTCTCCACTCTAGTGGAATCGCTTGATTCCAAGCATAATAGGTCAGGGGATCAACGCTTACCGCTGGATAGCGCTCTTTAAATCGCTCAAAACTCATGTACCGCCCTTCGTGATCAAAAAATCGTCAATCAAATTCAAACCTTTTTCATATACCCTACGGCAGAATAGAGATTGTCCCCTCACATTTATTGCTGAATTATTCCAAAGAAACTGTTTTCGCACGTCTTTTCCGTTCTGTGGCTCTTTAATAGGCAGAACATCCTTCAGCCATTTCAACATTTCATTGTAATATAATGTCACATTTTGAGATTTAATCCATTTATCTCCGTAGTTCATGTGCAATATGTGCCCACACTGAATTTTCAACCTAACCTGTAAAATTTTAGAACAAGGTGAATCAGTGTTAGATATGATTTTCCCCATCCACGATACGCGCAGAGCTTTGTAAAGATTTACTACATTGGGTACATTCAAACCCCCATTTTCGATAGTTTGGTAGAGAGTAGTCCTCGCAACTTTTGGTGGGCGTCCTCTCCATATGAACTTCATGATTTTACTTTGGATTACCACTAAGTGCTTATTATCAATTCGCACAGCCGAAATAATATATATCAACTGGGATATCAGCAAAGATTTTGCGATTGTTATTCTACCCTTCAAAGATAGGTCTCTCTGCGACCATTGGTTCAAAGTATTTTGTATTCTGATATGAACGCGACGCATATTTTCCTCTTCACACTTATATATAGCACTAAACTCTACCCCAAGTATCTTGGCCTGTACAATCGGTGCTTGTCCGCAAATCAACTGTTGGGAACTCTTCTCTTTGCCTAACCACATAAAATGACTTTTTGACAAGTTAAGTTGCAGACCAGAAACTACGCCGAAATCTTGAATGACTTTTAGTGCTTCGTTGCCTGAATTTATATCTTTCTGAAAAAGGGTCGTGTCATCAATATACTGAGATATCTTAACCTCTTGCTCAGATATTACAATTCCTTTAATAGATGGTGTGTTGCGGATTTTAATGGCGAGTATTTCAACCACTAGACAAAATAGTAATGCTGAGGCCGGACACCATTGTTGGAGACCCCTTGAAGGCTTGAACCATTTGGATGTATATCCATTATTAATGACCGTTAACTCCATATCTGTATGCAATATTTTAACCCATTCAATGAAATTTGGTCCAAAATTGAATTTCGCTAAAACGTCATAAATGAATTTATGCTCGACGGTATTAAAGGCGTTTTGAAAATCAAGAGCCATCAATATCCCGCTCAATTGATCGGTTTCACAGTACTCGATAACATCTGCGATTGTTCGAATATTCATACCAATGTATCTTCCGCGTATAGAACCTGTTTGGTCTGGTGCAACTAACTTACATATAACCGTCATTATCCTGTTTGCCAGTACCTTAGCTGCTATCTTGTACACAATGTCAAGCAAACATATCGAGCGCTTATTCTTAATCATTTTCTGATCTCCTGTTTCGGAATCAAAGTTATCACCCCTCTTCGTTGAGTGACGAAAAACTGTTTATTTTCTTTCACTTGTCTCAGGTAACTCATGACGATTGTTTCCAAATGTGGCCAGAAAAACTGTATAAATTCTTTTGAAAAAACCTGAAACGGATGGGGATTTATTATTCATCATTGAATCCAATGCGACTTTACATTCTTCACTAGTGAATGGTTCTTCACAAATGTCTCTATCATCTTGACAGAGTCGGGGACATTCTATTTGGCCCAGAAATTCCTCGACCAATGATTCATCATTACCATTTTGACATTTGGCACTCCCAGAATACAGCTGGTCGAAGTAGTTATTGCAAAACTTTAAGATATCATTGTTACCTGTTATAAGCTGGTTCTCATTAGCCTGTAGTACGTTAATTTGCTTTTTGGCACATCGAACTTTATTTATGTTTAAGAAATAGCCAGTAGGCTTTTCGCCCTCTTCAATCCATCTAGCTCCTGAATAAATCATTGCCCGTTTGCCCTTTTCTTGTTCTATATCATTAACCAAGCTTTTCAGCTCTTGATACTCCTCTAATAATTCAACGCTCGTGTGCGAGTTCATTTTAGCCTCACATTCCTCTAGAAGCCTTAGAAACTTTACTTGCCTACACGTATATTCATGTACAGGTCCGTTCGCATACTATATATATATATATATATATATATATATATATATATATATATATATATATATATATTACGGGCAGTATGGGATTTCAGGCATTTTGCGAACTGCCCAGGTATTTTGCAAACCACCCAGAAAGCTGGGCAGTTTGCGAACTGCCCGACCATTTGGTCAGTTTGCAAATTGCCCAAGCATTTTACATAGTGCCCGGCTCTCCGGTCATTTCACGAACTGCCCGGGTAGTATAAAAATTGCCCGGGAAATTCACAAACTACCCAGTGTTGTCTTATACTCACGGGCAGTATGAGAACTGTGAACCTGGGCAGTTTGCAAACTGACTGGACAATTTACAAAAATTCAAGCCGAATTCGCACACTTGTTGAAAAATGACATATGTGACCAAGAAGTTCATCAGTCTTCTGGTTGTGTTTGCTTTCAGTCTTCCCTTGAATGAAATGAGTATAACTTCTCAGCGTGCAGGCGCGTAGCCAAGGGAGGAGGGCTGTGAGTGAATCCCCCTTGGGCTCAGTTGAATTACTGAAAAAGGGGGTGTTTGAACGCCCTCTCAGGTTTTTTGTTGGTGCGAAAACACGGTGGCGCGAAGCGCCGCCGTACCTCCCACACCTGATCCATGATAGATTCCGCAACTTTCACCAAAATTTTGAGGTTGGGTCATCTCAGGTCAGGTTACCAGTGCATGCCAAGTGACCTCACCTCCAAAAATGTTTCAAGTGACATAAGTAAGAAATGGGTGAATCTGTTGGATTAAAACTTATACCACACATTGGGCCCAGGGAGAACTGCACAAATATTTCGGAATTTTTAATATCGATGACCTAGCGTCAGTAGAGGATGACCTCTCCATTGGAAATGAATGGGGAAAACAGAAATTGGGCTGTATGTGTGTAGATACAGCTGCGAAGACCTTCATATTTTCCAAATCGTAGTATTTTGAGCTCCTTTCCAGCACCATGTTGCAATTTTTACCTGTGAACTTTCAGAGGTCATCAAGGGCTACTTAAGCCAGATTCAAGCTTGCGTCAACAACTTTTCAGGAAATGGCGATAAAGCTTTTATTTTGATTCTACTACGTTTGTATTGTTATTGCGAGCCGATTGATATGCACATTGACTATGCTATGTTGAATAGTGACCTTAACCTGACCTTAGGTCAGGTCATTTTTGTTTCGACCTAGTACAGTCATATAAAACATCATGCAATTCACCATAACGAGAGGAAGCGAATGGTGCCTAAATAGGCATTCTAACTCCACTCTGTCAGAGCTAGAGCCCGGAAACTCTTTTCTAACATGACACATTCTTTGACCTGTAATGAGCTCAATATTGGCCTGAGCCAAAAAGTGACGAATGTAGTTTCCTCATGAATTTGAATGAGCTATCCAACAACATTTGTGTTTTTTCACTATCCCACATAGGAGCCGACTTCGGGGGGGATTTGACCACCTCCCGATCCCCACCAGGGCAAAGGTGACTTGGAGCACTGGCGATGGAAATTACTGGGGGGAAGGGGGCGCCGGGGCACGGTGCCCCTCTTAAACCAGAAATTTTATCACCAGCCCTATGGCGTTGACTTGAAAGAGATGGGTTGAAAAGCCCATGGTGCCACTCCCCCTCTTATATTTGAACGTTCCACCATCACTGACTCGGAGGCCCACCGGGACTGGTGTTAATGTTCCAAAAGTTGATTATGTAAGCTCAGACATCATCGGAATCCTTGTCTCGGAGGGTCTTAATAGTTCGTCTTCGGGGTTCCCAGAGTTGGTCTCTGGGGTTCCAACATTTTTTAGGAGGGGGAGGGCAAAAGTTGGTCTCGTGGGCCTTTAATCCACGCCCCAGTGGGCCTCATATCCAACTTCCCCCCAGTAGGGGGGAGTTGTCAACCTTCCCCCTAACTAGGCTCCCGAGGGGGTAACATAAAAACGTGAAAAGTGGTTAGCTGCCCATAAAAAAATGCTGAAACTGTATCACTAACATTTTTTCTCAGGCTATTATTGAGGTCAAGAGATGTTAAATAATTTTCTGATAATACTTCTCATTTCTAGCGAATTACTTGATCGACTTATTTCATTATATTTTATTTATTCATATACTTCAGTTAGGGCCATTTGATTCCTATCATTACGGGAATTCGAATGATGTATACCATAACCATACTAGGAGAAGAAGAAATGACCTAATCTAGGTCAGGTCAATGTTATTATCTGACTAAACATAGTCAACATGCATATCAATCGACTCGTAGTGACAATCCAGAAGTATCAGTATCAAACTGAAACTCTGTCGTCATTTCCTGCGATGTTATTGGGAGCCTCAAAACCTGCTTAAGTATTCCCAAATGACCTCTCAAAGGTCACACGTCAAATATGCAAAATGAACCTTGCGTGTGGCCTAAGAAAAATGATCCCAAGAATAAGAAGTCTTCTAAGCCGTATCGACCAAAATTGAGATAATTTTCAACCAATTTGCGTTTTTCCCATGCATTTGCAATGGGGAGATCATGACTCGTACCTCGCACCTGACACCATGACACTTGCAACGAAATAAAACATACTGGAATACGTTTTTTGGCCCCCGGTGGGCCCATTATGTGATAAGTTTCAGATCGATAGATTAATCCTGCCCTGGCTAATGCAATCCGAAACATTTTAGGGGAGTTCACTGGACCTGGGCTGCAGAATAGCTGCAAAGTTTATCAGGGATAGTCTACAGCAAGTAGAGCAGCGTTCACGCTGCCATTTTTCAGTGCCATCGGAAAATCTGAGGGGAGTTCTCAATGTTCAATACAATTTTCTGGCCTGTAGTCGCGAATAATTAACCGCCCGATTTTCAACCGCGCCAGAGTGATGCATTCATACCGCTTCTTGGACGGCCACCGTCTGCTGTCAAGAGCGGCAAAACGTTTAGATTTAGGAGAGGGGCAACATGGACTTTTCAATACATTTATTTCCATTCAAAGCAATAGGAATAGTTTTTAAGTTTCTCATTTAAGGGGTCAATGTGCTCCCGGTACCCCTAGTTCCACCACCAGTCCTGTTGTCACGTGGCTCAAACCAATTCCACGTGGATCAAATCATTTCCTTTTTGTTTTATAATTTCAATCTAAACCTACAGCCATTCCGATTCATGTGAACACCGGTCATTTTGCAAACTGCCCCCGAGTGGGCAGTTTGTAAAATGATCGGAGAGCCGGGCACTATGCAAAATTCCCAGGTAGTTTGCAAACTGACCAAATGGCCGGGCAGTTGGCAAACTGCCCTGCTTTCTGGGCAGTTTGCAAAATGCCTGGGAATTTCGCAAAATGTCTGAAATCCCATACTGCCCGTAACATATACATCTTAGTCGTATAGGCCCTGGTATAAACTGAAGCTTCGATATACGTCGTTTGAATTTGTATGAGCACTATCTGATTTGTAATTTGGAAAACACCACTTCTCTGATCAGCTTTTATAATACTGCCTTTTAACAAAAAAGTTTGTCCCTTCTATTGCACGCGTTAAAAGCCTGCAGCGAGCAGTACAAAATTTGCAAGTCTTGGCATAATGATCACACCACACAGTCGCTGGCTTATAACACATATGCAAAACCTTTTGCAAAGTGTCGGTAAGGCTGATAATGTTTCCAGCCGCGTATGGGCTAGCAGGACCGGTCTGCAGCAGCCTAAAGGGAGGTGTCTGACCCTGGACCGCGCCGGTTCCAGGACAAGATGCAGACACCTTGCATCACTGGATGTTCGGCGAAAAGGCGTTTGGTGAGCTTTACATAATTTGCGGTTTTTCTATGCTACCGTAGGATATAAACAATGTATTAAAGACAAACTGGAATGCCCGGAAGTTTGTTTGCCCGGCAGGAAAGCCTAGGCAGTACGTTAACTGGTTATGCAATTGAGAACTGTCTTTGTTTGAGAAGTGTTTGGAAGTGTCCAGGCAGTAAATGTACTGCCCTTTTAAGTGCATAGGCAGCGTAGTCATTAAAAACGGTTTTCTTTGGTTCAAAATAGAATAATGTACATACATTTTCAAAGCCATGCTTCCCCTGGTGACAGCTCCCCAGGTCTTTGTCACGGCATTCTGCTCCAAAGTAAGTTCTTGATGGGACATTTTAAACTTTCATTGGAATAGTAAAAAAAACTGAAGCTGCAACACCCATTGTTGACATTTAACCCTATTTATTCGTTGGTTGAACGTGGCTGTGTAAAGATTAAGAATGCAAGGTAACAGTACAAGCAATGGTAGTTGTAACGGCTCGCAGGCGATGTGAACATTATAAAGTACCCCCTGCTTTCACCCGTCTGTGACCTACACTCAGGGACCTGTGAAGACAGTGATCGATATTCACCACATCAACATTCGTGGCCTCTCACATAGGCTTTGTGAGACCCATGAGACCTTCATTCAAGGGCCCACTCGATTCGAAGCACGCATGCCCCAAGGTCAAGATGTGCTTACACTCCTCTGGTGGTCTCAACACTGGTGTGGGGGGGGCTAAAGTGCCCTCTCTCCTGGTAACGCGAGCCCGGACACTTTTTAAGTTCTGACTTCGCCTCCCTCCTTGGTCGTCACAAGTTGGACTTCGTTTCCACCTAGAAAAAAATCCATCGCGACGCCCCCGGGCATTCATATATGTGCACACTCAATCAAAATTTCTGAGGTAAGATTGAACTAGGAGAGAATAGCAGACGTACGCTGCCCGACAGCAGAGGTGCTCTGCTCCAGGCCATCCTTTAAATTTTCATTTCACACGGGGACTCAGGCAAACCCTCGCTCATAAATCACTCTGCATCGTGGTCTAGTGGCTTTTTCGGGGTGAGCACTGAGAGGGGCTTTAGGGATTGGGGTGCATATTTACAAAATCTGGTGGCGGTGCAGAGAAAGTTCATTGTTTAAAGTCTATTGTAGCAAAAGTTAGCGCACAGGAGAAAAAAAAAAACAAAGCACTTTCATTTCATGGCTCAAAACACAACTGATGTCACCAGGGGAGCCGAAACTGGTCAGCCCGAAAAATGGGGTAGGTGATATATTTTCAATATTCCAAGGTGTATGTCTGTGACAAAATTGGAAGCAAATTGAAATTGAATTGAAAGCAGCCAAATTTCTTTTGGCTGCTTGCCCCAAACTCAAAATAAGGTTTTCGAAACACACAATCATGCGTGCAGCTAGTATTTCAAGTTAGTAGCCATTTTCTTCAATCACACGGCGTGCCATTAGTGCTTTAGTATATATAACAACTATGTTCAGTTGCTCCTAAAATGATACCCCACTTCCCCTCCCTACAGGACACCTGGACTTTACTGGTCCAGTTGCCGGTTTTTAACATACAAGTCAATGATGGCGGTTGGCAGTTGTTAGCAGGTTAGAAACCCGAAATGTGACAGGTATTTGTAACACAAACAATGACTTTAAGCATGTAAAAGATATTACCAGAAACAAAAATAATTGATTAATAACCTTTATGCCTAATCAGTCACTATTTCGCAAAGAAATCACATTCGCAGTTTTAGTGTCCTCAGTTTAGCGGCCTCTATTACCCTGACCCTGGTCTTCGGTACGTCTGACAAACGCGAAAAATAGTCGGGCAGTAAATCGACATACACTGTACCACAGCGACAAACGAAAACGAACGAATCCTGCGTAGAGATACGATAACTGAGAGCCTGCTGGCCCAAAGCTTGTGAAACTAAGCAACACATCAAAGGAACCTGAATTGCATGGAGTTAAGTAACGTTTTTGACCAAGTACAGGCATACGTCGTATTAAGCTTGTGACATCCAGCAAATTTTCTGCACCTCCGGATGTCACCTAAGTTTGGTGTGCAGTGCACGGTGTAAATAGTTGTAAGCTAAGTTAGCACCATGGCAGGATGCAAATATGTAACAGCTCAAGTCGTATTTTCTTCCTAGAACCGAGACCTGAATGAAGCAATGAACTATGAAATTAGGAGTCATGTCCTGGCTTGTATGTTCCTGAACTAGAACAAATATTATTGCTGGGTAAGCAGGGCAGAAAAGAAAGAGGTTTAAAAGTTGAATTCTATATGAGTAAAAGCATATGTATCTTACCATTCATTGTCAGCAAAGCTCCCTAACCCTGGTCTTATTTGGAAAATAATTTCCAAACCAAGTCAGCATATAAGACCTTTTCGAATGCAAACATCGAGTGAAAACACCTCACATCTGTTATAACGATTAATGAGATCAGGGGCTTTGCAATGAGGAAGTCGAAATCGTTAAGAAAACAATAATGATTATAATAAAACCACAATATTTCAATTAAGAAAATCATGTCCAAAGAAATATAACCTAAATAAAATCAGTAAGCAGCGGGTGGTTCTGGCAGCTGTAAACCGGCTAACCACTGAAAATACTTGCGGCTCATTGATAAGGTCATTCTATTTTGCACCATAACAAACTTACTGTCAAACTTTCCGTTCCCGAGGAATCCCCGGTGGCGCAGGTAATTTCCAAGCTTGGGGCGGGCGTAAGGGTCGGGGGGCCACTGCAACTCCAAAGTCGACGCCGACGCGGAACCGCCTCGGGCGATAGGTACGACTGGGACAGGGTCAGGTGGCCGGCCAACTGAATAGGCTTGTTACAGATAATGCAGCCGTTGTCGGAACACGTGGCCGTTGTCCCAGAGGCACTGTAAGGAGTTCCACTATTGTACCTCGGTAGCGTGCGACTGGCTTGAGGGATTACTGTCTCACATTTGTTTGCATTTATACCTCATACAGGAGCCGGAAATTTCATCAGAAATTGACTTAGAGATAAACAGAAAAAAATATAAAATGTTTTAGGACATGTCACTTTCTCCATTGACGAATGTGATTTGGCTAACGTGAGTTAAGAGAACGTATCAGTTTTTTGGGGCGTTTTCAGTAGTTACTTTAGTAGTAGTTAGTAGTTGAGTAGTTACTTTCTGACACGAACCAGCTGGATCATTTACATGGCAGCTCGGTGAAGACCGAGAGAACAACACTTATTTTTGCTAAAAAAAGAAATGTGAAAATCAGTGCCCGAATGAAAACATTTACTAAAACTATAAAAGTAATATATAATGGTTCAGTCCTTTTAAAGGGGTCCTTTCTTGGTCTAAGCCTAGTGGGAGGACAGAGCTGAGACTCGTTTTAAAACTGTACTATTTATGTACTGCTTGAAAGCAAAATCACAGCTTTCGTTTAGTTTGTAGGTAGAAGGACCGCTAGTTGGTTTGCTATTTGGGCTTTCGGGTGCACCAGCCTCCCATGGTTATATAGTGACCAAGTATATCCGCAAGATTAGATACGCATGCGTTATATCCGCAAGTGCAGGTACGCATGCGCAATGTGTGCAAGAGTTGGCAGGCTTAGGACATGAGGAATAAGCTTTTTCTCCGGGTAGAATGATGATATATCCTGCGGAAAAATTCACTCTGAAACGTTTTCCCAAGAAATACTGGGCAAACTTAAATTACGTCACGATCGTTTCTGCGAGAAACCTCATTTTGTGACACAGCTTCGGGTCTACTTGCCCAGTGCGCCAATGAGCGTGAATGCTCACCTTTACGTACGTACATACGTTTTCCTTCTCACTCTAATGAGAGTCACCCTTAAATTTGAACCTCTTTTTGGCCGGTGACGCATAAATTGACAATGTAGCAAACTGAGATAAATATCATGTTTAGATTATTGATTACACTAGTCCGATATAAAAGACACGGTAATTTGACGGCCCTGACAGCGCATCGGCAACACAAATGAAGAAACTCAGCTTGACTCAGGGGTATTTTCCCGACACCAATGCCATCTATTGCCATTAGCGGATCCTGAATCTAGCAACAATTTATATTTCAAATCCAATAGTAGCTGTCTCACCACTCTCTAAAGCCCTCTGACTCATCCAATACTAGCAGAAGCGACCCATATTAGCTGAAGCTTCGTTCAGAGCGGTTATATCCCGCTTGACAGTCGTTTCAAATTTGCAGGCAAGCTATGGAATAATTTATTCTAACTATCCTAGTTTAAAACGGGGTTCTCTTTCTCTGATTTGTCTGCATGAATTCCTCTATCAACAAAAAATTTATGTTCGGTAATTTTATCGATGCTTATCAACTAAACAAGTATAGCCACACATAAGAATATTAAGTTTTAATGAAAACAAATCTCGTAGCTGAAAAGTTGGGGTTATAAAAGCGATATGATATAAACCCCCAAACTGTGATCCACCCCCACAGAATTTGAACTACAACGCCGCTGTTAAAAATACATACGACTTTATCGGTAGCAGTCTCTAACCAGATTTACAGCCATCACTACCTAACGTCGAGCGAGAGCCATCCTGTTCTTTCGCAGACCCTTGCGCTAACTTTCTCACGTGAAGGGAGGACTACTGGTCCTCTGTCAGTAATCCGCCGGGCGTATCAGCGTGTTGCGCTATAGAGACCCTCCAGTCAGCACCCGGGCGCAGTCAGTGTGCGTTTAGATGGCTGGGTCTACAGCATGCTGAGCGGCAGACACAGCCTCTGCCCAGACAGAGCAGTCTGTATTGAGTACATTTATAGCCACAGTTCTGCATAAAATGACCTTTGCATGCGACAGACTGTGCCCAAATTCTAACTTCTAGCCAAGAGAATGGCTGCTCAGAAGTAAAACGGAAACATCGCGTATTTAGTATCTGGACACGAGGGCAGCACTTGGGGAATACAGTATGCAGACGAAATATTCCTTGAGCTGTTCGTCAAGCGCGCATACCTATTTGTGCGTGTTTTTTCGAATTCAGGTAATTTAGCAATTATAGCAGGCGCGAGCCGTCGGATGCAAAGCCAAGCGAGATTCGTAAATGTGCCAAGGGATCAGCATTTGAAACTGCCTACAACTGTACAACTTTCCCGTTTTTGTTTTGTTTTGTTGTTTTCGATAGAAAACACACCGAAGTGATTTATTGCGATTGTTGATTTATTGCGATTGTGCGATTACTGCGATACGATTATCAACTATTTCCTTCAACAAAAGTCAAATGGTGACTCTCCAATTCTGATAATACCTATTGTATTTTTCTAGATGATTTATTGGACTGTGAGTCATTTGTTGCATTACCAAGGTAAAATCAGGCAGTTACCGAAACGACTTAAAATCACGTATAATCTAGTTAAACACGTTTGCTTATGGTTACGTACCCATTAAACATGTAAGAATATTAGCGGGCTTTAAAATTGTGGAATCAAGCGATTTGAGCATTCAATTATTATGTTAGAAAAGTAGTCGTATTGCCTTGGTTCTGCCAGACGGTTACTAAAAATTGACTCAAAATTGCTTAATTTTATATTGCCTAAAATATCTTAGCATATTAATTGACTTAAACCCTATAAAAGGAATGGATTTTCATAGTTCAATGGTTAAATTTTAAAATTTATTTCCAAATGTGGAGGTCAAACAGCCGCAATATCATGCACCTTCTGGGCTGTGGTTGAAAGTTGGGAATCTCACACCTAGCGTTGTGTGGCCTTGACTCATAGGTTCATACCTAACGTAGTCAAATACTAGCAAGGCTCTTCAGTACAAGTGTTTTGTACTACAAAGGTTCACTTTTATTACCTGTTTTCTTGCGAGCGGTTTCATGATTTGATATTTCTATCATTAGATATTCATAGAAAATACCAACAAAGGGCCGAATCAAATTTTCCAGTCAAAAATCTCTCTCTCCTCCGCCCTGCTAATACGTCTTTTTAACAAACTTGTACTGATGATAACAATTCTGCTGGAATGTTGTTTGAAAGACACTGAGAAAACGCACAAATTTTTACACTCACTAAGTAAAATACAATTTTTGTAGTCTCTGCATTCAGAGATATTCTAATAATGAACAGTAAGCGTGAATTTAAACTTTCTTAACACCATCCCATCACAATACAGCATGTCAGGCTGATTCTATGCAATGCAATGTAACCATTTATTGTGTGAACGAAAATAGAGCCGTAAGGCCTTGCGGTATGCATTTTAGGCGTACGAGCGTGTGTAATATTCAGACCCTCATTGTATGATAGAAGTGATCAATACACCAGCTCATTTCCGTTCATAGCGACTTAACTATGCAAACAACGCGAACGGTCCACCGTGCACCCTTAACAGTGGAACAGTCACTCACGTGAAATTCCCGGAGCACATTCCGAAAAATACCACCGCGTGGCTATAATTGACATCATCGGCCTTGGAACTCGGTAGAACGCATATTTATTTATGCGGGACAAAAGCTGATTCAGCGCGTTAAAGACGACGTATCCTTGCCGGGGGCAGCAGAGGGCTGGAGGAGCTCCTGTGCCCTCTATCGGAGACCACCATCGGAGGCGGGAGGTGCAGCCAGAGCCCCCACCTGCCGCCCTGTTTGTTCGCAGAGACGCTGGTCTAATTGAAGATGACAGAGCCGTCGACATCATTAGCAGCCACCACTGGCAGCGTTTTGGTCAAACGTCAACACAGACGGCCGGCAGGCGCCAACACGTCACCGTGCGTGCCTATTCCCGACCGCAGCCAGAGAGCAGAGCCCATCCACTGTAACACCGCCAGGAAGCAGAAGTCTCTGGCTCCCTTTGGTGTCTGACCATACTCCAGTTATCGGTGCAGGAAGGTATTTGATTTTACCATTCAAAGTTGAAAGTGAGTGTAGCGCAATGGCTAACAGGAAACTCGTTGGTTGGTGTTCGGTTACATGCTACCAGGGATACACGAACAGGGTGGTATGTTTGGAAATGCGCGCCAAAGTCTTGAAATATCGTGCACTTTACAATGCGCCTGGCAGACAGATTATACAGATTATCCCCTTCTCCCTTTCAAGTTACTCATGTAATGCTATGCTGGGCCCTTGGCACGGTACCGACCCATCAAATATTTGGCATGACTGAAAGCAGGTGTACTGGCCTTATCATAAACGCAATACCTGGTTTGGATTCCATTTCGCCCATACATCCAGCTATGAATCGGGTTCCGCGGTGTCTAGCGGAAGACGCTACGACCGTGTATCTCTATGGGGAATTAGAGACTGAGCAGGACCACCTACTCTCGACGGGTTTCCAATGCAGCCGCATAAAGTTGGTATGAGCGCTCTGATACTAATGAGATTGTCAAGTGGGCCGCGCCGGGGGCGGTCCAATATCGTCCCATCGGAATGAACGCCCAGATTCATGCAGCGACCACGGCCCAATGTATTTACAAGGCAGTCCTGGCCAGGTCTACGGCTTTAGATGTGCAATGGGGTTCAGGATTAAAAAATAAAACATTTTTGCTGTTGAAAATCGACAGATAAAGGCGACCAAATCGAAAAAACAAACGTCCCTGTGACAATGCTAAATCCAAGTTTGCGCAAAGTGTTGAAATCATTCACAGGAAGAGAGGACTATCACTTAAGACGAGTAAAACAACCAAAACTACAGCGGGTGCATCGTCCCCAGCTGTCGCCATCTGTGTTCTCTCCCAGCAATTCATAAAACCTGAAATCCTTAACCACACCGTGCGCACAGGCACGAGTGCAAACACCAATCCACCCTACACTCTCCAATCACCCCCTCTCCGTCCCAGCCGAGCCATTTATCTATCCCGGCCCCGTGAAATAATGACCTCTCATTAGTGCTATCGGTAATTACCGGGGCGGCCAATTGGCGGACACCGACCGCGCGCGGCCGCCGCGTCGCACCGCGCCGCCTACTGTTTAGCCGGGCCCATCGGCGGCGACGAGACGCCCCAGCGCCGGCGGCGCGTCGTTCCCTGCGTGCCGCAGTGTCATTGGGGCCGCTCGAGCCGCGGTGAAAGAGCTGGGCAGCGACTGGTCGGGTCGCGGCGACCGGGCTTGTTCGATTCCACGCCGCCGCCGCCGCCGCCGCCGCCCGAGGCGAAGGGGCTATCTGTATCTCCGAACGCGGCCGTCTCGGGCCGGCGCCGCGACTGATTAAGTTGGGGACGTAGAGACTCACGGAACGCTGCCGACGCTGAACCCCGACAGAATCATAGTGCATTTCGTTCCGTCTGAGCGAAAATAATCTACTCCTCGGGCAGAAATGTGTAGCGGGCCGATGCTCACGGACGAATTTCGTTGGTGATTCGTACCAATCGTAGTAACAAATATTCATATGAACGGCGACAGAGGAGGGTCCGGCGCCAGCTCGGAATCCGACGGCGGCGTCTGCCGGCACTCGGAGGACCGTTGGGCCGGAATGGAATGGCCCGCCGCTGCTGAGACGTGTGCTGGGCAGGCCGAGCCGGGCCCACAGGCCGGACACCGTATCAAGCTCATCACGGAATTCAATTGGAACCGGTTGCGAGGCTTAGAAAAGCCGCCCGGTGAGGCCGGTCAGTCGCAGGCAGCGTCCACCGACCGGCGCTCTCTCCGAGATGGCACTGCATAGCCACAAGCGGATCCAGGGGGAGAGGCAGGGACCCATACCCCCCTCCAAATGACGAAATTTTGGAAGATTTTCTTCAAAAAAACTATGTTTTTTACGATTTTCTTCGAATCCCCCCTCCCCAATGGCGCTCCTGAGTCCGCCAGTGTGCACAGCCGTGGACCGAGGGAACACAACACGCGGCTCATGAAATCACCAGTCGGAGGCGAACTGTCAGCTAAAGAAATCCCAGGCCAAACGGAGTAAGCAGGCTTAACTTGTTGTGGTCTAGAGTGCCAGTCAGATCCAGGGGAGTGGGTAGGCGTTACTCTGATTGAGTATTGGTGCCACTGCACTGGCCTCTGGTGTCACTAAGAAATGTTCCCGGGCGTCTTGAAGCGGCGTTTCTCTTACCTCTCCAAGGATGCAAGTAACGGTACCCACTTGATGAGATCCGGTGCCACCTGAGTTCGGTGGATCCTTTGTCTTTGTGACATCCACTTCCAAAGTGCTTCAGGCGAGTGAAAATCCAGGATTCGGCTAAGTGGCCAAATCATTTTAGAAAGTGTAAAATAAGGAGAGTGGGTCTAAAACCAGTAGAGGGTGAAAACTCGACCCATCAAAGCGAACCCGAATCTCATACACCTGCTCTTATGTGGTGTCTTTTTTTATTCCTCCATGAACCAGGCCAACTTTGGTTGATGGTTAAGCAGTGCGCAACCAATGAATGGGGAGAATAATAAAATATAAGAGCTTCGCTTTTCTTCAGTTCGGCAAATCGGTATTGGCTTCGGAACTCTCCACTCCTCCTCCCCCCACACGTTTCCGATCCATACACTTGTTTTGCTAGTGCTTATTTATCTTATTCTGTTCATTTTATCAGGGTCACTCCCAACAGGCACACTTGCCCATTTACAGGGAGTATTGGCGTGGGTGTTTAATGATCCTCTCCACCGGGTCAGATGGGGCACGGAAGGCGGTTTCCCGCCGTGGGGAATTGAACCCACGTTAATCCATGCTATCCGATCCGAAGACGGGCAACGAAGCCACTAGGCCACCTCGAATCCATCAGGCTGCTCATTCATTTCCGTTTATAACCCCGCCCAGTGCGTAGTCGCTTATTTATTCCTTTCTATTGACACCTAATAAAAACTTTGTGGTAACATATCCAAGGCAATGAGTGGTGGCAACGGTGATCAGCCACGTTACAGAAATCAGACATTTCGTATCTAATACACGCGAGATGGTATACCTTACATAAAGGTGGATACTGTAACGACGGTTTAAAGTCACTGTAGTCGCACCAATAAAGCACGTATGACAAGGCGTACAATCAATGACTAATTGCTACTAATAGTTCCGGACTCAGAGTAATAGTAGTTGAGCCAATAACGGCCTGTAGACTCCAGCGCTCAATAGGCGGAAGTCATGGGCAGAAACATGTTTGTTTTGTAACACCATCCTTACAGAGATGCCTGGTTAGGAACCCGTGATGGGGGAAATGTGCTGACCTTTCCGGTTATCTGCTTGTGATGAATATTTCCGTGATCGACAACAGCAGACAGGTAATCCACAAATATTCAGCTCGATAATTCCGACCTTGTCGTCAATGTTTCATACGCATCTCACTACTTTATCTCCAAAACAACGCAACACTTTAATTGGTTGAGTCTCAATGCTCAGAGTCAAGCATAAGCAAAAACGGTAAATACGGTTCTAAAACCGTATCTATAACACCAGACTGGAAAACCGTGAGCTGTCTGTATATGGAGAAGGCATAAGCAGGGTCACACCGTTTTTTACTCTTTGGCAGGCGTTTCGGGCAGTCATCTACGGGCAGAGATTTTGACGATGAAACTTTGATTTGGAAGGGTTGTCACACCGAAACAAAACATTCGCCTACCATGGATGGATATAGATATAATCGGACTGGATAGGAGCGCGCGAATCTTGAAATACACGTGAAGGAAGCCACTGCTTTCATCAATATTGCATCCACTGTTTCTAGGAAGGGTTAGTACAGTAATAATAATTACCGGCTAAACTGCGCTCACAGCTGGTTCACAAACCAGATGTCGAAAACAGAAGAGCATGCCCCCCTTACCATAAACATGTATATTTCCTAAGCGAAGTTCCTACTTTATTCATGAATTTTAAATTTCCTTAATGCATTTCCTATTTCCTCTTAATGGTCACTTAAAAGGACGCTGTGTTGAGCTTATAGTACCCTGCTCGTTAAAAATTGCTTAGTTTTTCCTGCGTTCAATATTTATTTTTGGGGGGTTTTCCTGCCTTCTTCATTTCAGCTGAGCAATCTTCGCGGATCGCTGGTAGGCTCACAGAACTGCTAAACAACTCACACCGTGTCCTCGTGTTAACTTTCCTTGAGTGCGCTAAGCACGTGCATTTGTTATCACCGCCTACCCCAAGTGCATACTAAAGCATGGGATCATCCTTTGCAGTGTAACCACCCGAAGTTTGAAAGGAAACTCAATGATCCGGTCACACGAAAGGAAGGCCTAACGCGTTCGCCTAGGTAGCCACCGGTACATTGCGGCGACTCGGTATTCAAACGGCCCCGTAATTCAGTTAGGGAGTATTTCACGGTCCTTTTCAAATGACGGGTTCCACTTTGGCAGTACACTTAAAAGAACCTCCCATTTCCTACCGCCCATTGAGGACCGCACGATATATGGCAGTGCCAGAATCTATACATAATGGAACCAAGAGATGCAGCTGATAGCCGGGAGCCCGCTGAGACTCGAGATCTTACTAAAACAATACAGCATTCCTTCAGTATGTTTGGTAAAGCACGTCAGCGATCACCTGGCTCTTTAAAATAGTTCCATTCTATTGGGCCGGCGTTTGACGTAGTTTGACATCTCTGGTGCGGCTGAGTCCAGCGTCGGACTCGATGCTGCAACGCCGGACTCGAAGGTCGTCACATTTGGCAGGCGAACGCCGACAGACGACGACTGAACATGCTTCGCGTGGGCCCGGTCCAGATCCTGCCGCCCGCAGGGCAGGCAACCACCTCGCACACAGCCTCGCCGACAGAGCCCTTCTAATATCATCCAAAGCACGCATGTTTGCGTTATGATAGCGTCAAATATCCGGCGTTAACCGACGATTCCTGTCAACCTGCGTGCCGCTGTGTTTCACATTTTTCGACGCGGGCTTCCGCTGTAGTTGAGAGTTTGACAGGTGTCAACGCCGACGAACAGGCCTCAGACCGTTTGGGTGCGTTTCCACCGATCGGCCCCAATGGTGTGGGTTATTACAGCGCCGCGGCAGCAGTATTAAACTCGAGCGCTCCGGGTCCCGGTCACCAAAAACCCGGTGGTCCGCACTCATTCAGCGTGAATGGGGCCGCCCGAATGGCTCGGCGGCGCCATACCGAGTGCTGTTATCGCGTTTTTAACAACGGGCGGCAGCACGCAACAGTACGGCTGGCCTAACGAGACCGATCACTCATGGCTCAGCTACCGATCGCTCACATGTCTATCGGCTTTGTGAAACACGGCCGTTGAGCTAGCAGCCTCGCTTCAACACATCAGCAATTTGTGAAGGATACTGCAGTGAAGCACAGTATGAGAGAAAACTATTTTCCAATATACATTGGGTTATGGAAGGTGCATGGGGAAGTTGGAAAATCAAGGGCACTGGCTATAGTTCTTCCTCCAAACACTGGGGTAATTTTATTTCAGAGCCTTTCCGAGATAATCTAAGAATGAGTGTAGTCTAAGTACAATATGATAGGCATTTGTGTTGAATAACATGCTCAAAAATAATTCAAAAGTTCTGGCAGAAGAGTCCTCGCTGATTTTTTTTACTTTGATTAGTTACATTTAAAAGTTACCGACTTTGAAACCGTTTCCAAAACAACATTAGTTTGAGACCGTAGAAAAGCAATACGAATAGGTTCTTGGCTTAAGAGGGCAGACTAAGAAATCCTTAACTTTGATATTCACTGCTAACAATAGCATTTTAAGAAGAAAAGGCAATACTATTTTAAGACACGGTTAAGATATTTGTGGCCAACATTCTTTGGTGAAAGCCATCTGGACAATTATGAGTATTGGCACAATTAGCGCACAATATCAGCGTTCTTCGTTCCCGAAAATTTGCCTTCATCGTCGGAAAACCAAGTTACTCCTACCCTGCTTGGATGACTGTGGTGTGACAAGACTTCTACTAAACGGAAGTCTAGGATATATTTCATAAAGCTCTTTGCTTTCGAAATCCGATTATAAGCAACACACCGTATGTATAATTCAACATACAAGCTATGTTACTTAAATACTGTTTTAAAAAGTTAACCACTGATAAAAAGGATCCCGGGCGAAGGCAAGACATGTGTAAATGGTAAAACTACAGACAATGATTAACTGTCTGATTTCCGGTCGAAAAGAGATTCAACGCTGAAACGTGTCTGAGTCTGTACAATATTTCAACATATCTGACATCAAATAAGGCCCCAACTAGCCCGGAAGAAGTGTCTAATTTCGACAATTAAGTCTTTGTTTAGACGATAAAAACATAATCTACCATTTGCAGTAGCATTTATAGCGGACAGCCATCATGTCATGATATTTTCTCGAAGTTTAAAGGTGAATCATACAACATACAAGTGAGACAGGTGCAAAGGTTCTCACCTCGAACAGCGATGGCACCACTTCACATGAATCTCTGAAACACATTTTATGGGCTGTTTTAGCCGCTTTAGAGTGTCGAACAAGCGCTTCACTCGTACTGGGCGTTTGCCGCGATATCAGAAGTAATAACGCCAACCAGGTGACACTGCTTTGCGAAACAATTAAGAGGCACAGCTGCCAAAATCACGGCAACGATATTAAAGTGGCAAAGTACTTTTACGAGAGCTCATTACACCCAGAATGTATCCTGAATATAGGCCGTCCAAGTGGCTGTTGAAATAAAGAAGCCAGAGTTTGATCGCTTTATGATACTCCGCAGTCGTAAAAAGCAGCTCACTCGGCCTAATAGGGCTGTAGCATTTGTCAAAAAGTTAAAAACACTCCAGTTAGTGCCTTTAATGGTGGTTATTTGCTGTGATACCACACGGACATATGTAACGCACGGCTTGGTTCAGTTTCTTAACTGATTGATATTCTTCAGACACACAACAAAAGTGAATTGATCTTAAACGTGCAGGTCACGCGCTCTTTGATCGCCTAACTTCTGAGACCTAACAGATACGCTTTCTAGGTGCTCTCACATGCACGACAATGGGGACATTTCGTGTATTTCGTATTTTTGAAGATTTCATCTGGACCCTGCACTCATCACAAGGATTCCCATTGCACGGATCAACCAGGGCAAACTATTTTTAGACAATACTTTACCCTGCCGATACCAAACAACATTATTATGTTAAATCATCGCACTACCTCACAAGGGCCAACATATATTCCCCTGCTCCATTTTCTTCAGAAGCCATAACCATCATTGATATTTACTGATCATTAGGTAGCTGGGCTAAAATTCCTCTTCACCTTTCAGGAACTTTGCTAGGAAAAAGTTCATCTCGGCCGACAGGAAGTCGGCCGGCTGGTGCATTCAGACCGTCTCGAGGCCACGATTGAACCTGCGCCGGTGCAAAGAGCAGTCAGACGGAGCATTCATCACCCTCCCGGGGTCGCCAGCGGTATTCAGTGAAGTGATAAGTCGCTGATAGAGGTGATATCTGGTAATTTCTCGAATAGGCAGCGAGAGTTCAGATGGAATAATGTGCAGAGAAAACCTAAGTTTAAGGAAAAATCTAACGGGAGACCACTGGGAGAATTAGCTTGATAACTAACAGCAGTATTGGAATACCGTTTCAGGCCTGAATGCGTTTCCTAACGAGTGGCAGCAAGCATATTTTACAAGGGGCGAAAAACAGAATTCGGTGTAACCGTGTACGGTATGAGCTGCTCGGCAAAACCAAGCAAAGCCTTGCAATCAGCTACAGCATACCTTGCCCACGGCTGAGCTAATGTCGGCCATCGCAGCGCTCGGCCCCAGACAGTCCTCCATGTGAGAATTTTAAGCACATCCAGATGCGGATCCAGTGGCTCACATCCAGCCGTAACTCCCCGAGAGCCGTCAAATATTACCCGGAGTGAGCCGAGTTCGCCTATTTTTTTACAAACACCGAGTTTATACGATTCTATTTCACTGCTTTCGCCCTCCTCTCCACAGGTATTGGTTGAGGTCCGCCCCTGAAAACATTAAAGAAATATGTTGGCCAAAAACTGGTTTCCAAACAGTGCGCTCACATTAGCTTCTTCCTTGAGACTAAATGAGAAGACAGGCATCTCTTGAAGCTCACCAGGCACATTTCAAGATTCGGGAAGGCATTCTTGCAATCTTCCTTAGGAACTGTCGTTTCCTTATTCTCAAAAGAGCTAGTTGGAGCATAGGTGGATCCAGGATTGCCGATCAGGGGGCACCATCCGGACCAGGTGTGGGGAGGGCGCTAATTTTGTACAGCAGAACCTATCAGGTGGGTGCCAAGTCGTGGGGTGTCGATAATTGCATATTGGGGATAGGGTGGCGGTGGGAGGCAATGTTTCAGAGGGGGGCGCTCTGACTATTTCAACGGGAGCTGAGGGTCGATGGGGGAATTACCCCCTCGCCCCCGGGATCCACCCGGAGTGACAGGGCCGCACGGTCTTCAATAAAATGTTGCAACAGCTCTTATCCATCCAGGAGTGGCTTTGAAATCGTACATTCCTATTTCGAGGGGGAAAATCAAAGGTGTCGCGACCAATGGAAGAGGCTGTGGACCCAAGTTTGAGGAAAATGTTCCACCACTGAACAGAAACTGTCACACAAACACACTTTATTTGTTTATGCGTTTCCCAGATTTTCCAGTCTGGTAGAGTCATAGCAATTGATGCACACACCTTATTGAAACATCCAAGCCAGAAATGTTTACTACGCTGCAGTAATATGTCCTGAATACCTCAATCAGGTTCGAACAGCTGGCGATACGACAGCACTAAAACAGGGGTACATAGATAACGTTAACATGTGTGGACCAGCTGATTGTGCCACTGCCGAGTGAAGTGAAACAGCAAACAACGATGAGGAATAGTGACAGATTATCCATGTGGAAAATCCAGTAGTTACAGACACACTGCCACTTTTATTTTTCGCATAAATTGCACTGATCTGACAATGAAAACGTAGAGTCGAGGAAGTAAGTACTTCTTCCTTTGCTCACAAGTACACAAATTTTAAATACGTTCAATATACTAGCCCCAGTTATAAGAGTAATACAAAGAGAAGAAACAAAATAAATTGAATCCAAACACCAGTTCCCATTTTCGTCATACTCTGTCCAGCCTCATCTATAGCCAAAGCCCATTGAGGAAGGCCTACATTATCTGTGGTTATGGTAGGACCACCAAAGAACTCAAACACGTCCCGTATTTTTTTTTAAATAAGTACAAATCGGAGCGCTGTTCCAGCAGGGACAAGAGGCTTTCCGTAACTTTTCATCTTAACTGTGAATGTCAGGCAACTTGGAAAATAATTCAAAGTGTTACTTGGGATTATGAGCTGAAAGTTATACTCATTCGAAATCTGAAGACTCTCGAACTGGAGTGGACCATATTCTAAGAGCAGAATATCGAACATATACTGTAGCTGTTCACTTTTGGTTACCGGGATGCTGACGAACGGAACAGAAGAAATAAATTGTTTCAGCAATATAGTGGAATTTAGTATTTCACAAAATCGACAAATCCACTAAAAGTGTGTTACAACTCGTATGAGTAAATTATATTTAAGCGTAATTTCTCTGACAGGTAAAGCTCATGTTTCCTTTCTTCTAATTGTTGCGAAGCAAATTACCAACGCTTGCAAACCATGTGTAGATACTCACTGCAGGAGACCGACAAAGCTAGATATCTTCAGGAAAAAATTTTCCTTTGCTCATCTACACTATATATCCAACACATTTTATCAACAGGCAATCGAGATGCAAATTTTAGGAAATGACAAGGCCCGTTCAGACTTCTGAGAAATGGTTAGAAAGCGAGTCTTCCCAGTCCTGCCGTCACATCATAGCTGCAGTGTGAGAGCAGTGAAAATATTTTTATTCAAAGTTCCTAAACAACAAGGAGATTAACCAGTTGAGAATATCCACTCCAGCAAATATCCAGCGCGTTCCAACACAAGCTTTTCCCTCCCCCGCACGGGAGCCAACTTACGAGGCACGTTCCACAGGCAGTAAGTTAGCGCTGTCACAAATTCGCTCGCATAATGAAGAGACGGCGGCGTTCTTCCCTCTCTTACCCATTTTTCGTATCTTCTCATAGCCAGATAGGGAGAGAAGACTTTTGCCCTTTGTCAAAGAGCTGCATCCAGATAGATATTTCAAAGACACTTGTTGTACTTAAAGTCGGCATTTTTGACTTTTAGCGCAAAATGCGTTGCAGAACATTGTTGGTAGGCACTAAGGCATGAGCAAATGTTAAAATTAGAGGACACGGGTTCTTCTCTCTCTCTCTCTCTCTCTCTCTCTCTCTCTCTCTTTCTCTCTCTCTCTCTCTCTCTCTCTCTCTCTCTCTCTCTCTCTCTCTCTCTCTTTAAGAGCGGTTTCTAGCCCCCTAGACGGGCCTCGCTCCCTACACGGGCCCGGCTTCCTACACGGGCCCGGTTCCCCAGACGGGCCCAGATCCCCACGGACCGGTTCCCCAGACGGGCCCAGACCCCTACAAGGACCCGGATCCCAAGACGAGTCCCGCTCTTCCCCATCCCAGACGGCGGTGCCCCCCCGGAGAAAAGTTTGCGTATCCGATAACTGGCGACTGGTCAGCGGTCAATGACCTAATTGATCGGCATTGCTTCTCAAACGCTCGCTACTGCAACATCGGTTTATCTAAAATAAGAAAGAGCAGCCCTGCTCGGATGGCATAGGATATCAGCTGATGTATGTACAGTGCATAAGGAAGAAATAATATTTAACGGAAAGACAAGCTTAAAACAAACGTTAAAGAGACTGTGGTATCTTCATGACGGGACTTGAACTGAGATAGCTCCGTGATAGCGCATGGAAATAAACCACTGGATGGGTACATTATTTATCCCAGAACTTTCTGTTCGTGCAGGAAAACGAAAATAATTCACCGTCCATTGACCCCCTCCTCCCCGAGCAGTCATGTGACCATTGTTAGCCATGACAATGTGATGTACTGCTGACGTCACGCTGGGTAGGTACATTTTACAGTCAAGACCTCTTCAAAAACTATTTGCTTAACATCACTTTGATAATGGCGATTATTAATTCGTATAGCATGCTTTATTCACTAGTTCCAAACAGATGAAATATATTTTGATATATCGAAAAATTCCACAATTTAGGCAGTGCGTGTTTTGGTTCCATGTGGTTATTGTGTCCTGCATTGTATGATTAAATAAAACGCAGCTTCTCACAAGCTAAAACCGAAACACTCTATCCTCTCAGACCTGAATGTGGCCTAAGTTCAAAACCAGGTTCACTTCATCATGGATGTTTACCTAACAGGTTCAAAGAGGTCAATGGATGGTTACGGTGTATAAAAAGCCGCACGAAAGAAAATCTGGAAACTAAAATAAAAACAATGCACATTCGTCATGGAATGAAATCCGTTCCAGATGTCTCAGATTTAGAATGCACGCTAGCATGCGCACCATATACGGCAGCAAATAGTGATGGGATTAAGGGGATCCAGACTTGGACAAAGGAAAACACGTGTAATGCACCTGACCTGGCTGATAACGAAAATATACAGGTTGTTTAAGTACATCTTCTAGCCTGAGAGGAGTTCTGTAATCTGTTGTAACTTGGAGTAAGGTGAGTGCTTATGTTTGCATGTCCGTAGACATAAATTAAATTCCTTATTATTGGTGGATAATTTGATTACACATGCATACAATACACAACTAATCAAAAGGGCCTGCAAAAATTGTGGCGTCCAAACAACTGTTCATCGAAGAATAAGCTATGGTTTTTCAGATATAAGTACCTTGCAGAAGTGTTGACATATTTGTCTTATATAATGCCACCAAAATGGCAATTGAAGAGAGGTGACAGCCTCCCCTAACTTCAGAATTGGTGAGCATCACCAAACCAATCGAGTCTAAATAACTATGTTTCCTCAATGTTCTCCAAAACGGTGTTTCCCTTATTTGTCCATTCTTTTATCTCGAGATCATATTGGGATTCACAAAGGAATCAATTGGTTTAACAATTTGCCCTTGCAAGTCCTACCCACTCCAGTTTCAGACATTCTGCCAGGTTTTTGCACAGAATGTTTACTTTGGTCCTAGTCAGTCTTGTAAGTAGAAGGCGTGATCGATCAACTTTGCAGGTGGTCTCTCCAAGCTTAAAAAGGCCTCAACGCCCTTGCATCATGATTTGTGCGTTACGTATGTACACTGAAAACACTTAAAATCGCGGATGTTCTAAATGATAACATTTAACCAACACGAGTAGAAACTTCAAACCACGATCAACTTACCTTGGCAGAGAAACACGATCTATTGGTTCGAGAATCACTACTGAATCTGCGCGTCAAACCACCTCGCCACTTCTACCACCACGCGGTCCCACGTGCACGTGGCGCACACACGTCCCACGTGTCACACGGCCCACCACCACGGGCGGGAACACGCCGCGCACCCACCACCTGCCAGCGTCGCCGAATAACTGCCAGGTTAGCGCACCAACGCGGCGGTGCACAGGCCGGAGACGCCGCCAGTCTCGCGCCGCCGCCGCCGACGGCGCGACCGCCCCTGCCGAGGACGCACGCTGCACCGCAGCACACGGCTGCCGCGCGCAGAGGCGCCACCGGCTGAGCCAGCCAGGTCTCACATCGGGTGGAGAGAGTAAAGGTGTAGGAGTCAGGATGGCTGAGTGGAGGCTAAAGGATGAGATGGAAACGGATCAGATGTCTGAGGATGGTGCAGCTGGATTGGACGCCTCAGGACAAATTCTGAAATCCAGCGCTTTTTGCAACAATATTTGGGAAACAGAAGATGTTTGGGGGGGCACAGAGCGAGTGCACTTATTACGGTTACTCAGGAGTGCATTGGCGGACGCAGGGGGGCATTGGCCATGGCCCCCAAACGCTGGAGGGGGCACTATGTTTGGCCCAAACGCCGTTTTTTTAAAGGTGTTTCACTAGGTCTGTAGAGAAAAGCTTCGCTCCACCCCGGGGATCATGCGCTTGAAGTGCTTATACTAGGTTGGTCGAGCACTGAAAAGGTGTTTACACTAGGTCTGTGAGCAAAAATATTCGCTCCCCCGGAGCAGAGACGACATGGGGTTTACCCCCCAAAAAAACTCGCTCGCCTGCAGGAGTGTAGTATGGATTTTTACTGTGGACGAAATCTGGATTGGCGATGACCGAGGGGAAGGGCGTTGGAAAGTGAAGCTCGAAATATTAGCTGCATTTGAAACTCTCCTGATGCACCTCACCAACACAAAATTGGAAACGTTGAAGTAGATTTGAGCAGATAATAGGAATAGAACGCTTACAATGTGAGACTGAGCTCAAAATTAACGAGGGGGAGGGATTTGCTCAGTCCCATCTGCTGGGGAGGGGGAAATTTGGTTCTTTTTGAGAGGCCAAAATTTACTATTTCAGGTTTTGGAGGGGGCCACGGCCCCTTTGGCTCCCGTTGGACCCGCCAGTGTTTAGGTCACAGTCTTGGAATTTTGTGTAGCTTATGGGGCATTCAGAGTGCGTGATTATAAATTTTATTTAGCTTTTATCATTAGTCCTGTCAGGGGAAAGGGGGGGACGGATTTCGGTCCACCCCTAATATATCAAAATCTACCTGTTCTATCTGAGAAAATCAAAGTGGGAGCCTTTGTCCCACATTTGACTGTATTTTCAAAGAAAGAAAATTAAACAAATTAACGTTTTAGGCAGGAGTGTAGAAAACGAATATTTTGTAAACAGTTTTTTATTTCTCCTTAACTCTTGCCCTGTAGTTTGAGATTAGCAAAACTAGTTTGCATTGATAAATAATTAATCCCCAATTGATGTATCGTTCAGTTTTGTACAAATACAAAATTCAATGATAGATCCAGGGTCGAACTATATGGGGATGTTATAAATATATATATATATATATATATATATATAACATCCCCATATGAATATATACATATATACACACCCATATATATATATATATATATATATATATATATATATTCGTGTACTTGGGCAATATATCTTCTTTCAGGCAGATGTCGTTGAAAAGAATAGCGTTTCGAGTTTTTGAGAGTTTTTGGTTGAGTTTCAGTAGCTTGTTGAATATTTTTTTGTCTGGTTCGGTAATGGTGTTAAGTACTTCTATTATAGTCATAAGTCATATTTTCCCACGCGTTTCGATTGTATTATACCAATCATTATCAAGGACAACTAACACACCATTTTTAGTTTGTTACCTACTGAGGCTAATCTTAGTTTACAAAAAGCGAATATTTTCAAGAAGGAGCAGAGGACAATATCTTAGCAACTTTCACTGAGCAAAACCACAAAGCATAGTTTTAACGGATTCATAAATCACAACCATACTAATTACATTCTAATGCATACTATAACACATACTGTTCACTCACAGTTCACACACCCCACAGTGCTAGTGAAATGTGTTTATGTTTCTGTATGTTGAGGTGTGGTTTCAAACCACACCTCCACATTACATGGGGTAGTGAAACCCACACCTCACAGTTTGTAGGTCTACCCCCAAAACTTACCGTCCAGTTACATTATGGCAAAATGTTTCACCACGTGACGTTTTATTTTACTTTGGCTTTCCCCCTTCCAAACTTACCGGCAAGGTCCGCCACTGTACCTCATTGCAGTATATGCTTACTTTGTTTGCTTAAAATTATATTTAGGCTCGGTCTTACAATCAGCCCTATATTTTCTTCTCTTTAAATGAAGTCGCATAACAAGTCTGGATATCATATAGAAAAATATGGATGATTTGAGCCGTTTAAGGTAGGTAACTATTAGTAATCTATCCGCCTCTGGTTTTAAATGTTTTACTGGGAAAGCTTTGGTTAAATGTTTTTGCCCCTGGTTTGAGGCGATTAAACAACACAGTGAAGCAGGGAATTTTTAAATAAAAAAGGGGGGGGCATTTTCCCCACACCCCCCCCTCTTTTTTCAACAAGAAAACCCCCCAAAAGCCCCCCCCCCCCCCAACCACCCGTCTTTTTATTCTTTAAAAATTCTCTTTTTTTGAAAATTTTTTTTTTTTTTTCAAAAAACCCAAAACAAAAAAAAAAAAAAAAAAAAAACCAGTGAAGGGCGTACAAAATATGTTCACCTCTGATGCTCTTTCAAAATATCAGCACACCACAACAAGCTATTTTGTATTATATCTTTGACCTTAAAAATCACCAAAGATTTAGGAACGGACCATATTCAAACATAGTTCTTCTCACATTAAATGCAGTACCCATTTTCGATGACGGCTGTTGCCACGTATTACCAGCCGTACATATCATGGCCACTTTGATCGGCGATGCTGAAAAGGATCGAGCATCTTCAGTCGTTCAAAAGGCAGTCAGACCATGCCTTTGTAAACTTCCGTCACTGAGTGCTGGGGAGCGGTGGACATTGGGATCAACCAGGTGGAATGAACTCTCCCTTGCTCTCACCCCGTGTTCCACCGAAAGCCTTTTGCTATGCTTTATGAACATTTCAGGTAAGCAAGACACATTTCAATCGTTCAATACCGCTTTACCAATGTGAAAGAGGTAAACCAAATCTAGAAACCGATTACAGACACAAATATTATCCGTGCCATCATCTTCCCGATATCATTGTTCTGGGGAATGTACTGGAGAAGATAATTATGACATTGCCCTATCAATGGGCCCATCAGCTGGTAAAATTGAATCTGTCCGCTCTACAATCAGCTCATTAATCAATTTGAGAGCGCCTGGGCACGGTCTACCTTTGTCGGATCACATAACGGGAGCTTGGACGGCATGGAATGCATTCTTTGTTTCTTTGGGCATTGAGAAGCCATCGGGACTAAATCCCTCTCATACTGTGGCACACAGTGAAAGTTTGAAGTGCCTCACTAAGCTGGATTGTTCGGTGGGACTACCCCACTTGGCCAAGCGAGCTATTTGAGTATATGAAAGTCACGCTAAGCTGCAGGCTTCATTCCACCGGTGTAAAACTCCTTGAAAACAGAGGGTGCTGAGGACAAACCACACGTGGATAAAGCTGACTGGCTTGGTGGTTATGATCTAACTTGCCTTGAAGAAAAGTTATGTGCAGGCCATACAACCTTTGCAGTTGGGGGTCGTTAACCTCCCCCCCACCCCCCTCTCTTTCTCTCTTCTGAGGAGATATCTGAGAAGATTATAATCAAAACCAGCCACAGTCATCCATTTTTCCCACTTTTCGAAAAAACTCATGCCCGCCCTGTCGTTAACATGCGCACTGGAGGGGAGGGCCTCGGAGGCCCCCCCCACCTGTTTTTTCAAGGTGGCCGGAGAACTGTTTGTAGCCAAAACACGATACTTTGCCACATTTAACAGTATTCAATAGCGGGTCGATTGGTCAAAATTTTTTGAATATCTGTCGAAAAAATTTTGACTTATAGGCTTTAACACGCGCACTGGAGGGGGCCTCGAGGCCCCCCACCTGTTTTTCCAAGGTGGCCGGAGAACTGCTTGCAGCGGAAAACGAAACCTGGCCACATTTACAGAATTTAATAGGCGTCGATTGGTGAAGACTTTTGAAAATCAGCCGAAAAATTTTTGACTTATAGGCTTTCAAAGTCAGACCTGCATTTTGAGATCGCCGTAAACGCGCGGTCGGACCAGTTAGCTTGCATTGAAGACCGAGTGGTGACGTCATAACGTCATATAAGCGGGACTATATGTCAAGGTCACTTACATGAAAGTCAAGGTCAAGGTCATATCTGCACTTTCAAGGTCACTGACCACTGCGCGTCCGGCCAAATGATGTTACCCCGTCTGACATGTATTATGCTATGACGTCATCGGTAGGGTACCCCAATACAAGGTCAAGGTAAGGTCAAGGTCAAGGTCATTGGGAAAGGTCAATCCTCATTTCCCGCCAAACAGTGGCTACAGTGTTAGTCAAAGTGTAAATAATAAGTAGTAAACCATATGGTGACCTTAAAGGTCAATGACCTTGAATGACCTTGACACAAAAGTTGTGGGGAAGCCTCTTTGAGACCTCTCCTCTATGAATCTTGTCCGCCTTTAGCTTATTCCCGCCATTTTCCTGCATAATAACAGCATTTATCAATCGATACCAGCATGGCCAATATTTGACCTTTATGACCTGTTTGACCTTGAAGATATTGACCTAGGTCAATGAAATTTGTCATCATGTAGACCACCATAGCCCCCACCCACCTACCAAGTGGCGTTTTCTAACCTCTTAGTTTCCGAGATCTTAGGGGGGCCTACCAGGCCCCCTCCAGTGGCTTGTGCCAGACCCCCTCCGTGGGTGTTAAAAGTCAGACCTGCATTTTGAGATCGCCGTAACCGCGCGGTCGGACCAGTTACCTTGCATTGGATACCGAGTGGTGAAGTCATAACGCCATATAGCCGGGATTATATGTCAAGGTCACCTCAAATGAAGGTCAAGGTCAAGGTCAAAGATCACAGGTCAAGGTCATATATGCACTTTCAAGGTCACTGACCACAGTGCTTCCGGTCAAATGGTGTTACCCGGTCTGACGTATATTATGCTATGACGTCATCGATAAGGTACCCCAATACAAATTTCAAGGTCAAAGGTCAAGGTCAAAGGTCATTGGGAAAGGTCAATCCTTATTTTCTGCCAAACAGTTTCTATAGTGTTAGTCAAAGTGTACATTATAAGCAGTATACCATATTGTGACCTTAAAGCTCAATGACTTTGAATGACCTTGACCCCAAAATTATATGTAAGGCTCTTTGAGACCTACTCTATATGAGCCTGGTCCGTTTTTAGCTTATTCTCGCCATTTTTCCGCATAATCACGGCATTTACCAATCGGTCCCCAGCATGGCCAAATTTTGACCATTATGACCTCGTTCGACCTTAAAAATATTGACCTAGGTCAATAAAAATTGGTCATGATGTAGATCACCATAGCCTTCACCCACCTGCCAAATGACGTTTTTCTACATTTATTAGTTTCTGAGATCTTGGGGGCTACCAGGCCCCCTCCAGTGCGCGTTAGTGCCGGACCCCTCTCCAGTGCGGGTGTTAATGTTCAGTGACGCAATGTATTTGACAAATATAAGAAAACGCCGAAAACTTTTGGGGGCACATTAATGCACTAAGCGATTAATCGATGTTAGCCTTCCATGTCTCTTTGAATGATTCCGGTGCAGACAATATCGATATATAGCTTGAACAAAAAATGTTTGCACCGAAATTGTAACAGCATGTACATACACGCAAACATAGCCAGTCAGATGGCTCAGAAGGGTAGTCCTCGCCAGGGTTAGACGGGGGCTTATTCAAAGGCAAAATATAGACAGCAGGTCCGGAAATGGTACGAATATCTCTCAAGCATAAACACTTTCTGGCAACCATGAATGTATATAAAACCAAACTTATTAACTAGCAGTTGTACAATATTATTGATTTTTTATGGTCGAGCACTTGAGTATACTCAGACTTTTTTATTTGCTTTTACTCTCATGCATACATACATCTCATACATCTTATACATCTCTGATTTGTTGCACAGTACCCCGGTATAATTTACGCCAATAGCATCCTGTGTTTGATATAAGAGTTTATTACCGAGTAGATGCACGAAATCCGAGAGGACTCACCCTGCATATAGATAATAATATATACGTAAGATACCCTGTCCAACCCGACCCGACTCAATCATTACGCTAATGACAAGCTAATATCACAACCAGCAGTGGGCGTACAGAATAAAATTTGCACTCATAAATGGTGCAATCAATTCAATTATGTCTATGCATTAAATATTGTATTAAACTGTAGCCCTACATACAAGGGCTGCGCACATCCCCTAACCTTGCGACACCGTCAGAATAAGAATTTGTACATGTCTTCCAGCACTGGAAAAGTAAAATACTCACGACTGCCATGACTTGAGCTTTGAGCAAGAAATTGGACATTATCGGACTGATCATTATTTGATATCATATCACACATTATTGGACTTAATATTCCAGCTGCTATTGTACGGCCAATTAATAGGCGCTGGTGTCAACAAACCGATAATTCTGCATCGAAAAATGGTAAAAAGCAGTGCTCTATCGGCTTTCACAGCCTCATAATATTGTCTTAAAGTTCAGTTGCTAAGACAAGGAAGCTCACTTAGCTAACCATAGATGGTGTTGGTCACCTGAACCGCTCGACTAACAAGGAATACTGATATAAGACCGCAGAGCAACACTAAAAAGCAATCAGGTTCAGTAGCATGTGTGTTCAAGCCCAAACACATGATTGGTTAAAAAGATTGCTAGGTCAATTTCCTTTGTAAGTTGAAGCCTCGTATTTTGTGACCTGGTACATGCTTAAGTGAGCGTCAGTGACAGTGTAAGCAGAGCTATATAGTGTGAGCAGAGCTAATTTGAGCAGAGATAAGTGAGATGGTGTTTACTTATGAAAGTAATTACCTTTGCATTCAAAACATGTAGCCACAGACACAGCTAATACTACCAGTGGTCTCTCTGGCAATGATGATTGAATATGAAAATTTTACGATCCCAATTTATAACAGTGTCAAACCGCCCACAAAAGTAGAAACTGAACTTGCTCTATTTAACCCTGGCCGGGGGGGGCATCGATGGCCCTCCTACAGGTCTTTTCCAAATAATATAAAAAACACGACAAGATGCAGCACTGCAACCTAGAAGTCTTCCTCTCACCCCATCATTTTCCCACCATCCCTGAATTTCTTACCCCAGGCCACACTAGGTCAAGTCACTAGGCGAGGTCAAACAATGTCGCCTCATTTCAATTTTTGAGCTCTACCATAGCTACATTTCCCAACCGATTAATTTAAAACTTTCTACAATTGACGACCCTTCCAGGGTAAATAAAATGTATTTCCGGGATTTTTCGATATGGGGACCTGAGATCAGGTCACGAGGTGAACTCTCCCTTAGAAAAAGCTTGGGAAAAACTGTTTTATGATCTTAAAGTCACAAAAATGACTGCAAATGCTCAGATTTTTCAGATATACATTCTTGGCCATCTTTTCAGGATTCCAGGGCCGATATGTACCATTTGACTCATCTGAGGTCATCACAGGTCACCAGAGATAAAACAGTATTTTGACGATAACTTAACCTAACCCTGCCAGAGCACTGAACTAAACGCCATCATGCATGCCTCGTCACTGGCTTTCATTTTATATACGGCAATGCCATTCTTTTACCTTCCATGACCTCAGGTCATGTTAGGTCAAGAGGTGCCCTATGGAGTTCCAACTACTGGTTGGAGGTCATTCTGTTCCACATAGCGGAGAAAGCTCTGACATTTTTCTATCAAATATACTTTAACAGATTTCCATAGCTCTAATCGCATGAGAGCTACGCCCACGTTTCTTAAGTATTGCATATTTTTGTGGAAATAACCTATTGTGACCCAAATTGACCTCTGCAGGTCAAACAACTGACCTGAGCGCTTAAACATGCAAATAAAAATCATACTGGATTCACACGAGCTTTCAAATGCATTGTGTATGTTTGCACTAACCTCCATATTCTCGGAGTTAAAGAGGGTATCGATGGCCCCGGTGCACAGTGTTCTAATGGAGCCGAAAATGGGGACATAATTCAATAGCTCAAAAATATGAATCCCAGACCAATAATTGTGGTATCAATCGAAAGCTCTTTTCCCACAGATTATTTGGACAACATATTAATGCCAAGACCTGACCACAGCGGGCATGACTGTCAGGTATTTGACCCTAGGTCAGCAACAAAAATAACTATATTTATATATGATAATAAGTGGATTTTGCTTGGATGCTCTAGCTAATTTCCAGTCACTTTAAATGTTTACGCGCGATATGCTTGACATTGAAGACGTGATTTAACCCTCGCTTAACACACGCAGTGGAGGTAAGCCTAAAGTGCCCCCACCTACTTTCCCAAGTCGCCAGATAACTGTTGGCCGCCGGTAAACCCTACTGGGCCACATTTGAGAGTATTTATGAGCACGTCAATTGCCTGAGAGATTTTGAAAATCGGTCAATAATATTTTTACTTATATGCCTTTACAGTCAGACCTATATTTTGAGACCGTCGCACTCGGGCGGTCGCACCAGTTCGCCAGCACTGTGGATAGAGTGATGACGTCATAAGGCCATATAATTAGGTCAGATGTCAATATAAAACCACATAAAAGTCAAGGTCAAGGTCAAAGGTCTCATGTTAAGGTCATTGACCGCAGTATTCCGGTTAGGCATTACTAAGTATGACGTATGTTACGACTTTATAGTTAAGGCTACTCAGGGTCAAGATCACAGGTCAATGTCAAAGTTTTTCAAGGTCAAACCCTCATTTCCCGCCCAAAGGCGGGAAATGAGGGTTCCGGTTATATTGTATATAACCACCCCCTCCCCTTGGGTGCGCTACTGCATGTAACCTTGAATACGAAATTGATCACATTCAGCGGTGATATGTTTGTTCATACATCAGCACAATGGTATCAGATTCCTGCCGAATAAATACGAAACCTTGGCTTGGTCCATGAACGGACTGAATTTTTAACAGCATTGGCGTTGCGTCGATCGCACATAACTATTTTTCCAATGAACCTGCCTCACGTTTTATGCCACTCTGTGTGTATTTACTTGGTAAAGATCAGTGAGCTGTTCGTTTTCTTTTTCAATGAAATTCTCAAGTCCAAATGCCGTATCACCTATTAGCAGGTTTACCCGCGTTTCTACACTGATTCACACCTCCATGTTTACAGAATCCAGTTCGGAACTCAACTGACGATAAAAAGAACATGCAACAAGTGCGTGTGCGTGCTGTGAGACGTGAAACTCTATTCCCTGATGGTATTTGAAGTGAACTTTGCAAACGAGGAAGGGTTAATTTGTGTATCTCGGTTCTCACCCCATCGTGAGGTCGGACAATGGCCTGTGCATATACTAGCTGTGATTCTACGAATGGTTAATGGGCATGCTAATGTACTGAGACATTAATTGAAAGCTCTGTTTTCCCAAACTGTAACCATCGCCCTTTTCACAATTATTGAATGAAGACGTCAACGACAGTAGGTTGAAAAATACAGCCGACAAGCAATATCAACAACAAATGCTCATTCAGACCATTGTAACCAATGCACTGCACTTTCGCCGTGTCCCGGCCCACCTTCCTCCGAGCCTCCATGCATATCTCACCAACGGCCGCCGCCCCCGACCGGCAGCGCGCGACATGCCCTTGTATGATATGTCGCCACCACCACTGCCGCAGCGTGACGCAGCTGAAACTTGCAGGGCAGGTAGACAAAACATCTTGGCATAGTTTAAAAGTGGTCTCAGGGTGGGGCAGGTGACGTAATTTTTTGTATGCTTACTGACATTTGACATAGTCTCAAAATGTATTTGAAATGTATATGGTACATATTTTGCTCTCCAAATTTAATTGTATCCATTACTGGAGAAAAATGGCTGCAAAATCGCATTCTTCATGCCTTAAGCTTTCTAATGAACCCTGGTTTGTCTTATCTTTTACGTTTTCTTAGCCTACAAAAAAAGTACCGAAAGTGAGCATTGCTCTTGGCCTTTGTCGTATGCGTGGCGAGAAATTCAAAGGCAACAGTTTGATGCCCTGTCGCGTTGACTTCAAAGGCCTCACATTTTCTTGTTTGACATTTTCTGACACTCTGATCATTTTGTTACTAGCTGCAATTATCAAAATCAGTTTTAAAAATAGTCAGAAATTCGAATAATGTCCCCATTTTGGCCTCCCTTAGAACACTGTGCGGTGGCGCGAATGTGGCGCCGGAACTCCAATAGGGCGTGGGTTGATATTTGCCTGAGGTACGTAGATACCCCGTTCTCTCCTACGTTTCATCATGGTTTTCTCTATTGAGACCGATGTTTGGTAGTATGCCGTGCTGGCTTCGCCACTCGCGCTTGCGTGGGGCGTGTCGGTACTGGCGTTACACTCTATTGACAGCAGCGACTGCTTACGTCCATGGATAGTATACAGACAGTTCATCCATATCACAACTCAGATACAACGGTTTAGAATATTTATCAAAACAACACTGCGGCTATGAAGACGCTTCGTTAAGTACAAATCTTCGTTCGTACACCACTGTATTTGGAACCAGCTAACCCCGAGCAAGTCAAAGCTTATGTACTCTACGCAGGGGCGTAGCCAGGATTTCGCTCAGGGGGGGTGGGGGCAGCGCCCCGAAAAGGGCCCTTGCGACATCGCCAAATGGGCCCTGACGGGTAAAAAGGGCCCTGCTTGTTACAGAAGAGAGTGCTGAAGAGGGCTTAAGAGGGTCCTGTCTGTTATAAAATGTCAAATTTGGCCACAGAGCATAGTGCGGGCGAGCCGCGCTTCGCGCGGCTCGTGTCCTCCCGGGGGCCCTTCGGGCCCTCAGGGGGGGGCGGCTGTCCCTGCCGCCCCCCCTTGGCTACGCCCCTGACTCTATGTACTCTACGTACTACTGTTGTTGCAGTGCGCATCTCAGTCATCACTCGGTCAGCATATATTATCCCGCTAAAATGTCAATAATTGATATTAAGGGCACGGGTTCTGATGGGGCATTAACAGGCAGTATGATGACGGTAATAATAATTGTTGGGGTCTAACGACGCATCAAGTTGAAATGTTTTACGGCATCGCCGTGATAGCATTTTGGCTCAGGTTTAAACAGGGTCATTTCAGCTTCAAAGCTAGACATCGGCTTGGTTAATGGTGGAGAGAATAAGAGAGTTTTAAGCCAAACTTATAAACTACCGAAAGCCAACAAAGTGTTGTTTTCCGCCATCTGATGCAGAATCATTAGCTTGTTGACACCAGCACCCATCATTTTGCCGCATATCCCAGCTGGAATATGAAGTCCAAAAATGTACGATATTGGACGAAGCGGAAACTTTCAGCGGGCGGGCGTAGCAAAATATGTCGGATCTTTGCATGCGTAATCAACGCCTAAAATGCGTGAAGACAAAAAGTCCTGGAGACATTTTGCAAAACCACACCAAATAAATAGTACATAACTCCATTCGCTTATCAGCCCTGATCAGCCCAGTAGAAAATCCCAGCATTTGTTCGCCTGTTACCTAGGTAACAGGACAGCTGTCTAATCCAGTTATTCAGCAATGGCCTTCCTTTTCTTCAGCGAACCTCAAATCCCAGCTCTGGTCAGGGGCTCAGCGGACTGTATTCACTGGGCGGCACTTCCGTGTCTTTCAGGTCTCTTCGGCTGCATAGCCTGTAAGTCTGGGGATGCCCAAGGAGCGCCCCTGGGTCTAGAGTATAATATAGCATACGCCAGACACCAAACCCGATAGCATTCACTTCAAACCATGAAAATAAAACCATCTTCTCAGTTAAAGTTTTGAACAATCAAACATCCAGGTATGCAATAAACTTACCCCACTCGGCAGAATGTTCGTGTTGGAGCGCTTACGGTTTATGTATTGGAATTTATCACCCCACAACTCCGATGGGTATGGTTAAAAAAGATTATTGTTAGTCGCTGGAGCTTTCAGGTTTGTAGTTGGATAGGCCAGGGCCAGATGACTGGAGCGTCCCACGAAAAGCTCTACAGCAGTGCTCAGACAGATGACTGGAGTGTCCCCGATAAGCTCTACACCAGTTCTCTGAGTGGACCAATTAGGCCAATCGGGAACGGACAACACGCACGACTGCGATTTAACGTCGCCAATCGCGGCGGAAAGAAAGGAAATGAGACGTGCCCTGCGCGAGACTGGGTCCTCAATAATGACTTCTTAAAACAAATACTGCAGTCGCGTTTTGAGGTCGGTCAACCGCAGGGTATTCACTTGAGTATCTCTAGGGATTATGGGACAAAGAAAAGTATATTTGTGGCTCTAAAACACTTAAAATAAATTGTGAAGTTCAATGAAAATCTAACTGAAAAACAGGGCGAGGAAAACGCTTATGGTCCTGCGGATGTCTCCATTCAAGCTTTGAACGAACGCTCTTGCACTCCCGATCGGGACCCCTCGCATTTTGGTTAACAATGACACAACGTGGAATATGCCGCTAAAATTTTCCGCAACACAAATGTAAAATAAGATGGAGCTTTGTTTGTGCTCATTATAAACGGGCAATCAGGCAGCTGATCCATTTTCTGTGCCGCCAAGTTCAAGCGGGTGTTAAATATCATGCGATAATCTTACCTACCGTGGGAGGATCTAAGAGGTATGGCGGTGCCGGTAGTGGGCGCCTCTTCCTTGTGATTAAAATGAACGACACTGCGTTAATCCCAGTTCTGGATATCGCTAACGATAGCTCGTTGGTGAGCGTTGGGCTCCGGCCCGCTGCTGAAGCATGCGTGGCAGTGCTGTCCGGCTTGGGACGGTTCCCCTGAGACGCTCCGGCGCTATGTTGCCCGACGTGGTCGGCTGGCATCGACTGGTGGGGGTGACCTGGCGGGGTGGCCGTCCTGTGCTTTGTGGGACGTTAAACTTTGGCTTCTAATTATCCTCCATTGTGGGGTTACTCGTTCGGGTGGTGGGATGGGTCTCCGTGCGTCCCTTGGGACTTGTGGACTGATCCGGCGACTGGGGTTGGAAATTTATATAAAAATAAGTGTCCCCGACCGAAAGCGCAATGCACACTTTTGTAGAGCAGCTCTCACTAGTGACAAAGTGACTAAAATAAGAAACGGAACCATCCATGAGAGAGCTCCGCGTTTAGAGGGTACTTTTTTATCCAACCATGACATATTTCTAGAGAAAAAGTATTTCACAAGAATATGAAATCCGCATTAAGCAAAATTTGGAGCCAGTGAACAATGATAATCCTATTGGGCCCCGAAACCCCTTTAATTCTTTAATTCTAATGGCAAAGGTTCCGTCGTCAGAGAAGTTTGTGACCAACCCATGGAACATCCCAAATTAAGTGTACTGATGAGTTTCGTTGGGCAAATAACCTAGCACAAAGCAAGATTAGTTCTAGGAAGCCAAAATCGAGGAATGATAATTGCTTAGATTTGAAAGGCAATTGGTATGATACACATTTTCTTTTTAGATCAGATATAAGTTTCCACATGGTTCAATACAGTGCATTGGACATTTCATAAAACAAATCATCAATGAGAGTGTCTTTGCCCTTAACTTAACCTTCCAACCTATACGAGCTCAGCTCTCGTGGTCCTTTGGCTCTGATGTACTTCACTTGTTGCCTCGCTTCGTCGGGCATAGCGTAGACCATATCGGCGCATTTGTTAAGTGGGATGACATTCCTATTTCCTGCAAACACAAACTTCCAACTAGGGTACATCGGGAACTGGGTAGTGAATATGTACCGGACTGCATATACAAACCAGTCCGATCCATGGATGGCATTGAATTTAATCATCCAAAACACCAGCGTAATTTTGTGTCGGTGTCTGCTTTGCGCCTTTTATGATTTCAGTGCATATTTTTATTAATCCGTATTTGACAGGGATTGATATGATAGGATTTTCTACATGCTCCCAGAACTCGCCTTTTATGCCTTCTAATGAAGTCATGGACGAATATGAAATAATTTGTGACCTTAGCATGACTGCATAAGCTTAGATGTTTCAGCATGACAATAGAAAGATTAGCGAAGATCCTCTTTAAATCAGACCGTACTTCAGGGGTCCAAAATAGGATTAGTTTCTTTTTTGGGTTTTTAGGCTATTAAGCAGATCGGACGTGGATCAGTGAATAGCATTCTCTGACTCAGCGGAATGAAACAGTCCAGCTCATATGTTCCGTTGTTTTGACTGGTTCTTGTAGATCAGCTCTTGTTTGGTGTTGTTTCCTATGCAATGGGGACGTTAATACGAAATTCAAAACGCTCAACTATTGAATGAAAATGTATAAACAGTTTCAAGCCTGGAAAAAGAAAGAAGCTGACATAAATGAAGTAAAAAGTGGCCAAGATAATTACCCCAAAATAGCACCGATCGAAAACAAGTTCTTTCTAATACTGACAATCATCAATTGAGAGCAGCTATAAGCATACACATACTGCCACCCCACTAATATGAAAGATCGAGGATATCTGCTGTGGGCTTCCCATGCATCTCTGCTTGAATTTGGAATGTTCAAGAAGTTGTCTTACTGGTAGGTATGTACATGCATTTTTAATTTTATATGACATCTAGGTATTTCCCATGCAAGCCAAGGATAAAATTATAGGTTAGGCACAAAGAATAGCACTACTTATAACTTGGCAAAAACAATTGTTCATATCTTAATCCTCTTCAAGCACTTCATTTGGCATGTACTTGAAGTTTTATTTGGAGGTGCTCAAAACGCTATTGGGCGTGCCCAGCAGATCATTAGGGGTGCCGGGCACCCCCAAAGAGACATAAATCCACGCCCCTGCGCACGAGTACATCAGCTCCTCTGTCACCTTTTGTGAGCCACTGTCTTTAAGCGGGGTATTTTTTGTTCTGTCTGCGTTGTCGCAAACACAGGAGCACAATTAGCCGGTCGCACGCCGCGGCCCCGATAGCCTTCTGCGGTCCTGGGAAGACGCGGGCGTCCAGATAGTCACGATGTTTCCAGGAACAGGAACTTGTTACCAAAATTCTGCTGACAGAAGTCTCAAGGACCCGAAACACACAGTTTTCATTTGAAACGCAGGCAATGAGAAAAAATTGTAATACCTATTATCTTCTGAAAACAACATCTGCCTGGGTGACCTCACACCAGTGCAATTGACTTTACCAACAGTCAGTGGCAGAGCCAGGACAATATTTCGGAGGGGGACTACGTGCCTCGAGCCTCCCCCGCCATTGCCTCGGAACAGCCTCCGGCTATTCATTAACCCTCGCCCACCGGGGCATCGATGGCCCCCTAAGGTTTTTCGGGATAGCAGAAAACGACGAGGCGCAGCACCGGGTTGAGGGCTCACTCTCACTGCATCATTTTTCCATCATCCCTGAAATTTCTTATCCCGGGTCACCCAAGGTGGTCACCAGACGGGTCACAAGGTCACCTCACTTCAACTTTAGAGCTCTGTAAGAGCCATTTAAGTCGATCGATTTGAAACTTCCTACACTTCATGACCCCTCCGGTCTACAGGTGTTATCGGGATTTTTGATTTCGTGCCCTGAGGTCAGGTCCGAGGCGACCTCTCATTGGAAAGCATGGGGAAAACCTGTTTCATGATATAAAAGCTACAAAATGATTGCAAATACTCAGACTGCTCAGAACAGCGTTTTTGGACACCCTTTCACGGATCCCAGGGTCATATTTACCCTTTGACTTTTCCAGGTCATCAGTCACCGGGTAAAACAGTATTTTGACAATAACTTTTGACCTAATTAAGCTAGAGCGGTGAAACAAACATCATCGTGTTTGTCTTGTCACTGGCTTTCATTTGATATACGGCAGGTCACTTTTGACCTTTCGTGACCTCAGGTCATATTAGGTCACGAGGTGACCTCTGGCGGTCAAACCACTGGCGGGAGGTCTTTCGTTCCACATAGTGGAAAAGTACTGGCAATTTCCTATCAAATGAACTTTACCAGGCCTCAATAGCTCTAATGACATAGAGTTATGACCAGTTTGCTTAATCATTGCATATTTGGTGAAAATAGCCGATCTTGACCTAATTTGACCTCTGAGGTCAAACCATTGACCTGAGCACTAAAACATGCGAAGTAATTTCTACTGAATTCACGCGAGCTTTCTATTGCACTTTGATTTGGCTAACGCCCTATTTTGAGTTAGAGGGGGCCATCATGCCCCCGGTGGGGCAAGGTGGCGCCGATCCCCGTGGGCGCGGGCTAAATATGGGGAAGTGCCTATATCCTAGTGTTATGGCAACGTGCTATGACATTTGGAGGGGGTGGGCTTGAGCCCCTAGCCCCCTTGTATCCGGCACTGCCAGCAGTCTAAGACCATGGCTATATTAAGGGGGTTCAGGTGTTGGTCAGTTACTTATACATAAATTCCGCCAACTATACCCGTCTTGCGACAGGTTTTTGGGGCAACACAAGATTGTTGACCCGAGTGTGGTGTCAAAATAGGAAGAAGAAGCCCAATGCAGCTTTATAGATGTGCTTCACCACTCAACTAGATGCAAATTGTCTGATATAACTGCCGTGGAGGAAAAAGCGAATGCATGCTCAAATAAGCCGCATTAGATAGTTTTTGTCACCATACCCGAAAGGGCTTGAGCTTGCGACTGGTACAAAAACATGAGTAACTATATAACATGCCGGCCAATGCCTACATGTGCAGCTGTGTTGGTACATGGATAATTCTGCGTGGAAATTCAATCAGACCAGCCGAAGAAGATCAGGTATCAAGAAAATATCAATCTGAATGGAAAACAAACGAGACCACGGTATTTGCACTTGATGACCTTATAAGCCCTGTCGCATAGAAATGATTCCCTGCTGTCTGATATAAGGTTTTCATGCCTTTGCGATTTAAGAGCAGCCTTATAGCGGTACGTGACTTACGCATGTGCTGAAACATTACATTTTATTGTTGCATTTGACAGCCAAAAAATGAACAGAGGGCGCTTAGGAAAATGGACCATTCAAGCACCACAAGCATTTCCTGAGTCATTCGTTTCTTTATTAGGCGCTCCTGGACATATGCTGAAAGTATGTACCTGGAGAATGAACTGGGCAAACCCGGAGAAATCAACACATCCATTCTGCTATACAAAACCTTGTATTTTTAGTTTACATTGCATAGGATCACAAGCATTTCCCCAGTCATTCATTTCTCTACACGGCACTTGTATACGGTGAAAATAACTGGGGAACGAACGGGGGGAAACCTGAAGAAATCGACACATCCATAGTGGTACGCAAATGCTTGTAGTTTTTAATTGCAGTGTAGGAACACAAGCATTTCACCAGTCATTCGTTGCTCTACAAGGCGCTCGTGGACATACGCTGAAAATACCTGGAAAAAGAAGGAGGGGAAAGGGGAAGGGGGAAGCCCGGAGAAATCGACACGCAGATAGTGACACTCAAAGACTTGTTTTAGTTTACACTGTAGTGAAGACTGAGGCTGCGGCACTTTGAAGCAGCATTGTCGAACAGCCACCCCGGACGATCTGGAGGTGTGCATGTACACAAGTGGTGCCACCAGCCGGGCATAGCACCTACTAGAGCACAGGACCCTCTAAAACCATGGCGGTAAGTCAGCTCCGACTACCGCCGGTCCGATCAGGCTCCGGAAGTACCAGCGGCTGGTGGGTGGTCGCCCCATTAAATCCTCCACCGCACTGGATGTTATTGTTTTGGCCGCGACACGGCCAGTTGTTTGCTATTTGTTATTGTGCTAGGTCATTGTGGTCATTGGTCATTGCATGCTAACGGAGTTCTTACGGAACTTGGTGCATAGCGTTTATTTTTTCATGGTAATGTTGATTTTCCTGAGGTGTTGTGGTACCGATTTTTTCAATTACGTAAATACGACTTTTGAAACAATCTTTTTGACCTGTTTATTGAAATCAGACCAAGAGACCATGAATTCCCCCATTTCGGTCCTTGAGCCTAATAGACAACTCGGAATAGGATGAAAGCAGGATAAATGACCCTACACAAACATTTGTTTAGTATCGTCTAAAAAAAGTTGACTTTTGTGACGAATGTTAAGAGTGCAGAAGGCACAATTCCATTACGCTTATAGGGCATTTTTTAACGTAAAAAGTCGATCTCATCTAATTTCAATAATAATTCACAGCAAAGTATTCAATAGTGACAACAGCCAAGTCAAATTAAAGGGGTTTCGACGCCAGCCTTCCCGGGTTATGAGGTAAAATGGTTTCTGCATTCCCGATGAATCACCACTAAGCGGCATGACGCCCTATCGATGCGGAAGCCATCCATATGTAAGTGGCGCACCTGAAAGTGAACACATGAGGCTTGAGCCCTACCATCAACACCATACACCCACGTGACTTGGCTGCCTCGCTCGCCACGCGTCCACGTGACTTGGCTGCTTCGCTCAAAAGTCGGTGGGCATAAGCACCAGCCATTGGCAGAGCGCCGTTTCATTCGCTCTCGTCATGCGCTGAGCCCGAGGCGTAACAAATAGCACCAGCACATGCAAAATAGCGTTTGCTGTTCAACGGCTATCGTTCGTGACTGGGACCAATATTTGCTCGGACGGTTAGTGTGTATGGGTCTATACATGCGCCGTCGCCCCGTGCCGCCGGTTCGTCATGGCTAACTCGAACGTCGATAGCTTGAGGTATGGATTCAAGTGAAGAGGCTGCTTTTAGGCTAAAGCATTGGGAAGGGATCACTGAGATAGCGACCCTGATTAAGCGCTACCCGGTATTGGAGCCTCCATAGTGGTGATAACAAGCCGCATGAAAACCGGTCGGATAAACTGGATTCCGGAAAAATAGGGGACAGCGAGAAGATAACCTATCTCGCACCCAACCGCCTAATAGAATACCCTTCCCGTCCGCCGGCGTACCTTACGACTGAAATTGATTGCGTGGTCCGGTCTACAACCGTCCTTTTTCAGGGACGCCGGACAGCGAACATAAACCTGGGGAGAGAACAAATCACCGTCACATTGTTCTGGTTGGAGCAAACGATACGTTCCGAGGGGAAGGAAATTTACAGCAAAGGGAATAAAGGACAAATTGTAATGGCCTGTAATTATGTGTCGTAGATTTGTGCCCTGTTTCCAATTAGAATACTACAAATTGTGTTCTTCAGACTTACTGGTACTGCCAGCAGAAAGCAGCATAGCTTCTCTAAAAGAAAACTATAACAGGCTCATAAAAACATATATGAGCCTTTTAACTTATACCGCTGAAAACTCGGCTTCTGTAAGAAAAAGCGATGCATTACTGATTTTGTTTACACCAATAACATGACACTGATACGCAAAAGAAAATAACGGTCTAAAGTATCATTTTAGATCAGATCCATCGACAAAATTCAAAGATTCTCGTGTAGGCAGGGGCGAAGCCAAAGAAGGGGCCGCTGGGGTAGCCACCCTCCCCTCTGAGGGCCCGGAGTGCCCCCTGATGGCCCTCTCTGCCCAGGTGGGCCCTAAATGGTCCACTGAGCTCTCTTTGTCCGCTAGTAAATAACACTGCTAAGCGTTTTATCAGTTCAGAAGGAACTCAGGAATCGTGGCATTAAATATAGGAAGGTAAAAGAAGTTCCTCCCAAAGAGGAGGAAATAGTTAAGCCTTTTTTCGAGCACCATTGATTTTCAATGTAATGAAGTAGGTACATAAATGTCTTATCATGGCGCAGTTGAGATATTCCAAGAGGGTTCATTTGTCTCAAGCAGCTTTTTGGGATGAGATTATGTGAAAAATCGATTTATTGAACTAAATCTAATTTTTCAGTCGCTGCCGCCGCCACTCAAAAATATTTTTCTCACCGATAATTTTTTGCCCCAGCGGGGTCCTCTTAACGTCATTGTACGGCCCCTTCCAGTGCTGCCTCACTGAGCTCCTGGCCCTCTGCACTCCTGGCTACGCCCCTGCCTGTAGGTAAGTACATTTGCATTTTTATCTGTATTTTATCGCAAACTGGTGATCAGCTTTAAACTATTTGCAATTATGCTTGAGCTCACTATTCAGTGTTTGGCTAATAGCTGGGGAAAGGAAAATTCTGGGCTAGGTCCACGCTGCTTCACAACTCAAAACTATGTCGACCATTGTTCTGTTAGAAAACGACGCCTGCAATTGCTGCAGAGAGAATGTCCAACATTTGTACCCAACAGTCACGTATCCCACGTGGAGTTGTTCAATTTACGCCAGGGAATTTTTCGAGGAAAATGGCGCCATTCCTGTGGGGCGACACCTAAATAGCACCACTTGTGCGAATATATAGGAGGCCATCGATGTACGAAGGAGCTGTGAGCCGAGAACGGTGGCGATTGATTTGTCGGCCGACTCTGTTCAGCGGCCTTGATGGAACCGCCGAGACTGCTCAGCAGCCTTGACGGAACCGCCGAGACTGCTCAGCAGCCTTGACGGAACCGTCGAGACTGCTCAGCAGCCTCGATGGAACCGCCGAGACTGCTGAAACTCTGGCGACTGGTGGTTTTTTACTCAGTGCCTCTCAGCAGAGTGGTAGTGCCAGCCGTAGCTGAAGAATAACAGCCTTAGTACTGTGGGCTTCAATAGCTCTTTTATTGATCCCAGCTAGGGAGATGAAGTGAACGGCCACTGGCACAGCATGGGACAAGAACATGTCCTGTGAACAAAGAGGTTCGAGTTAGACATTAGCGCGTCTGGCAAGCAAAGCCATCGACGCTGAGGAGAGCACTGCACTTCTTCAGGTTTATGATCTACTGTGCTATAGAAGTCCTTCCGATTCAAAGAATAGAGCGACTACTGGGAGCTTTGACCCACGTTTTTCTGGAGGTGTAAGCTAAGCCTATCACGAACAAACTGTTGTATTTGGATACGCGCTGTGGAGCACAGACACAATTATACTCATCCAGGCAAGAACTGACGTAAAACAGCACTCGATCAGAAGTAAGAACCCGGCGGCGGTTGGCCAATCGGAGTTGGACTTCTGGTCAGCGGCGGATCCAGGGCTTAATTGTGGGGGGGCAAGGGGGCTTGAGCCTGCTCCGCCATTGCCTCCGGTCAGCGTCCGCCTATGTATCAAATATAAGCACTCGGACATTCGGGGAGGGGGGGCGCTTCAGCCCCCAGCCCCCCCTTGTATCAGCCACTGCTTCTGGTTGTGATTGTTTCTTCGGTTCATCATTTCTGTTGGGACTGCAAGTCAAGTGTCAAATGCGCCGGACCCATCGCTTTGAGTCTGCTTCTTTCTGCCATCGATCAGGGTGAGAAAAAGAGGAAGTATGCAGTTATATCTTATTTTAGCGTAAGAAGTGTCCGCTCGGGGAGAGTTGGCATCAATCCCCTTGGAGCGATTACGGGATTAAACATCTGGGAGCAATTGCGGGATCAACCTTCTGGGATGGACGGCAGAACAGATCCTCTGGGGCCAAAGAGGCGGGGTCAACAATGTCTTATTTTCTGTTGATGTTGACGCACCTAATCATTTCCACCAGTGACGGACACAAGGGGGACTAGGAGGGCTCAAGACTCCCCCGAAATGCCAGTGTCTACAGTTAGTACATGACCGGAGGCTGCTCCGAGGCAATGGCGGGAGAGGCTCAAGCCCTCTAACCCCTCGAAATGCTGTTCTGGATCCGCCACTGTCTTCTAGCATGATCTTTTGTATTTACCCCGTTCTAAAGTGTCAGTGGCCATAAGCGTAGGAGCGTCCAGAACATTTGAGCGGCTGCATTTTGAAGTCGTTTCTTTTCATTCAACGCCATGGGGGTCAATGGTTGAAAATCTTGAATATGGGGGCATGGCCCCCTGCCCCCTTGTTCCTACATCTATGTTAGTGGCTATTTTTAGTGAGCACAGCTATCGAGTTAGTACGAATTCTCAACAAAATTGAGCACAGATCTAGTAACCGCAAGATAAACGAAAACAAGCCATCACCATGATGGAAATAATCGTTACATGAGGTCGTTACTTTGAAGCTATCCAGCCTTGCTTGCTTGAAGCCTGCTCGAGTTGCCACGATAGCGTCGTACCACGTGATCCAGCAGCGGTAACGATGAAACTGGCTAATGGCACATGGAGGGCACAGGCCTGCCCTGGCCAGCCTGCGGGGCAAGGTCACAGATGACGTCATCCAACCCAAAACTACCCAAAGTATGACTTCCCTGGCTTCTTCTCCGTACTTGCTGCTTTTGACCCTTATTCCTTACGAGCTCTCAAAATAAATGCATGAATAGAGTTTGAAGACAGTTACATTTCTATAATATATAAACACCCATCAGAGCCTTATACCCATTAGCTGATATGGTATGCTGTTGTGGTACGTCTATTTCTGTAAAAAGTTGTTGGCATATCTTATAACGGGAATCTACGCATTAGCATAAAACATTGTACATTATACTTCCATTTGAAATAAAATTTCGTTATGCATCCACTACCTTAGGCCTGTGGCTGATAAACCATGATTCGCATGTATTAGGGTTTCTAGTCAGCCCATCAGTACATTGAGACTCTTTTTACGGCCGTCAACTGCAAATTGAGCCCAGTCGCGTGCTTGCATAATTTCTTTGTTGACTAATTTGAGGCTGATAAAGCCCAAGTTTGCCACGGAGCGCTACTCAAGTCTGAAATACAGCCAATCGTTGTTAAATACTGCAGCCGCCGGATCATTTAAAGCCAGCACTGCCGTCAGTCATGGTAAATCATAGCTCCTATAAAGCTACGTCTGGCTTTGAACTACATATTTGAGTAGACAGGAATGGCTCAGTTCTCCTGACCTGCCCCAATGCAGGGCACCGAGCGGCACTTTACTGGGGACTCAAATTTGTCTGAATATCACTGAGGATATGAAAACGGCGAATTGCTGTGTCAATAGACATGTCATGTGCTGTAGGTGGTGGTGGTGGAGGGGTCTACCAGCTGATTGTCTAAATCAGCTGGCGGATATCCAAGTGCATATGAGAGCGACCCACAAACAGGGAGTTGAATAGGCCAAACAAGCTCTCCCAGCTCTCCCTTTCGTCACAGCTATTGTTCTTGTGTATCTTGTATGCCACTTTAAACCAACATGTAACTGAAGTGTATTCTTTTGCACAATGAGATTCTTTGAACAACCAGGAACTTCATGAGGTTGTGTTCTATCCACGTATCCCAGAATATGAATCTGTACCCGACCTACTAAAACCTTTGCAGAATCTCCACCTCAGAGGCCGTTTGTGTAGCAATTTTCTGAATGTACCGTTTGATCATTTTCGGCGGTGGTGGACAGACGTAACCGGCTGGTATTGCACCCATATTGAAGTTTTGTCAGCGCCACTTATGGTCTCGGTCTGACGAGTGATTCGTAGCCTCACCTTTATGAGACGTGCATTGGATGCGCTGTGTACTTTATTGCATAGCTAGTCTTGCTACTTTAGCTTCTGAATCCTAATCTCGACTTAAGCTTTGCAACAGCCCTCTGTTGTTACCGTTATTAGCATACCCTTAGCTTGTTTTACGTTTTTGTGCTCTATATGCTCTGTGAACCTGTAGTATTTGCAGCAAGTCTAAACGGTGTACGAACTGGACCCTCATCTCACCTCAGTACACATCGTCGCTGGGTCCTCGTTTCCTGATACTCCGATTACTAGCTCAGTTTTTTCTCTCCTAACACAGAAATAACTTTGCTCATATGTGTGCCTTACCTTATGTGTGCCCATCCATACCAGCCAGCATGCCTTGAAATAAAATGGGTCCTCACCTTGCCTGAAAACTTACCTCAGACACATCGTTGCTGCGTCGAGTGAGCCGTCCGGTACCTGGCTCGCTCTGTCCCACTTCGACCCCCGTCGCTGTTCGTCGCCCGCCGCACTCGGCATCAGTCGGTTTCGTCTGCGCTCGAATTCGCCCGTCACGCGCGCGTATGATCCCTAATAGTAGTGGTACCGCCCGTATTTAATACCCTCCGTCACTACACCGACGCCGATCCACTTCGTTGACTCGAACGCGTACTAGTATCGAACTCGAACTCGTAGTCCCGCGTGCGTGCGCGTCCGTGCTCGTCCGTTCGCGCCCCCCCTCTGCACTCATCGCTCCTTAACCCCGGTGCCATCCTCTACATATCAGTTCTCTCCTTTTGTTGTGGCGTGCTTGTGTATGAATGGATGTATGCATACATCTTACGGATCTAAGCCGACAATTGTGAAGCATCGATATGTTGAGCACAAGCTGGTCCATTTCCAACACAGTGGTAGTAGTAGTATTCCACTTGTTTCGAGAAGAAATTCACAGGTATCTTATGATATCATTCAGTGGCGGATCTAGCCAGTCGGTTTGGGAGGGGCAAACCAGAGTCAAAAGACGAAAAGCAAAAAAAACGTCACGCCGTTAAAGCTGCGCTACAATATCACTTGCCGGTAGAATTTTGAGTATTTGGGGCGAAAAGCAAAAAAACCTTACGGGATGAAAAATATGCGCTCGAGATACTTTTCCCAGTCCGAGGCGCAATATTTACACTGAACTTAACTGGTTCTGTGGGAAGTTAAGAGTTGCAGCACCAAAATATTGCTTATAAACTAAAAATGAGTCGGGGGAAATAAGGAGGTCGATCACTTTGGGGAGGCAAAAACAGTTTTGCCCCGAGCTTTTCCGTTTGGGGGGGGCAAATGCCTTTTTGCCCCCCTTGGATCCGCCACTGATATCATAATCCATGCTGATCCTCAGGACGTTGGTCCCTCCAGTATTACGTGGAGGACTAACGCCTCATCAGTTTCTTCACCACCGTCATCGTCATTGCCGGTGTTTGGGAGGCAACGTCACCACTGGGCATGTTGGGCCCGCACTGCTGGCTGCTATTTAGATGGGCCATGCGGTGCGATCCTTCCTGTACATTGTTTTTTTTGACTGGGTATCAATGCGGGATTGCTGGACTCAAAGGGGCACATTTCAATACCCCAAACGGCTCTTTTCGTCCTGAAAGATTCTAGTTCTTTTTTTATCACATAGTGAGATTAAAACATTGTGAGTTTCACAATCATTCATTTCTGGCAGCTGCCTTTTTAAGTTTAAATCAGGCTAGTTTTGCGGCCTTCATGGCGGTCACTTGAAGTGGTTTAATTTTGGCGTGACATTTTACACGCCGCATCATTCATTACTCGAAAAAATTATGCATAGAGTGCGCTTAGCCTCCTGTCATCAGCTTATACAATGCTAAAAACTATCCCATTGCTTGGAATCTCGCTGAACGCCAGCAAATCTTTGGTTGCACTGAGGGACTTGAAATCCCGCAGAGTGAGAACTCGTGTGCTTGACTGGTCATCTCCCCAGCTTCATAAACCCTCACTAGATGTCCAGCAATGTTGACTTTTGACACTGGCAGACTCAGCTGCGTAATTCAGGGAAGGCACTGCGCGTACCTATTGTCAAGGAAGGGTGGGTTCGCAATCCATCTTGTGCAGGTCGCTCAGGTGTTTGTCCACAGTTCCCCGAGCGGGACCGCCGGCTCGGCGACTATTTTTAACGGCGGACAGTTCCGTGAAGGGCCGAGGCTGCTGGGAGACAGGTTTCAGAACCACAATGACAAGTTTTCAACCTCTGAATTTGAACAACAATATATTATTCCTGTCGCAGCAAATTTATTTGCAGGCGCCATGTACCAGCGGCGGCGCTTGAACATTTTGACAGCCTAGGCACGAATGGCTTAGAGGTAAGGACGTCGCCCAGGCTTTTTACCTGATAGTAGACAGGGGCGGATCCAGCAGGTCGACCGGAGGTGCGGCAAGCTCAGATCGATAAGCAAAAATAATATTTATGTTTAAATCTTTAATATTATACGAATTAAAAATATATAAAAACATTTGTCGGTGTATCGTGGAAACGGTTATGCGGCAGCATATGAAGGTAGGGTAGAGTGGGATAACGCGCCCACCTGGGTAAGACGCCTACTACTATGTCCAGGCTCATGTAAGAACTGTAACCTCCATCTAATATTTTTTTGATAGCGGCCTTTCTGATCCGGTCCTGGGCATGATTGGACGCGCCCAGTAAACTCCGGTATTTTTCAGCAAACATTTGCCACTTTTTGCATCTCCGGAAATAAAAAACAAGCTATCTTAAAGTTGCGATTGTACTCTATGCGATGTAAATGTGCTCACCCTATCAACTTTGCCACTTAATTGTCTTACAACGTAAGTATAATGACATTCCTATTTGTTCACGTGAAGCAAAAGGTACAATGTACGCTGGGAATTTTATGACGGCCTTTTCATCCGGGGATTGGGCGTTTTACCCCGCTATCGGGGTAAAACGCCTTTTTACATGGTCTCAAGAAAAATAAATTTCGCACACTTTGCATCGTGTCAGAATCACACATTTCTATCTGAGTGTAGAAAAACGGTAAAAGAACTTAACGAAGAAAAAATAAAGTAATTCCGCCCTGGCAGGATAGGTACAGACGAATGCTCCCTTACCGTATGCGTCTTACCCCACTCTACCCTACAAGGCTAGATTCAAGAAGGATAGGTAGGTGGGTAAGTAAGCCAGGAAGGACAAGGTACTCACGAGAGCTTCCCATTTCAAGGATGGCTTAGGCACTTTCCATTATTTTCCGCATCTTTTCGGCATCATTCCAATGTTTTAACTGCCCTCAATATTGTTACGGACGGCTTTGTTGTACGAAGAACGCACCATCCACGATAATACTCGGTTTACGAATAGATCCCCTTAAATATGGATCCATAGCTACGCCCCTGGTAGAGAAATTACTTCTAGAATTTCAGAGAGTCTTTCAAAATTAGTTTTAGGAAAATTCTGGAAGTTTAAAACGCCTATCGCAAAAAAAATTTGAGGCTACTGCAGAAAACATGAGGGGTGGGCAGAATCCACCCCGCCCCCTCCTAACGGGAATGGGGTTGAAAAACTTTTCACGATTTTCCCTGACTGCCTCCCCCTCCCCGACCTTTCGCCTAGATCCGGCTTCGTGTACAGCCCAAAAGAAAATATATAACAGTGCTTCCACGGCTGCTTGAAAGCTGCTGATAGATGCTTTTATGAAGTCTATTGAGGTAAATGGAGATTAAAAATGGTATGTTAATCGTGCTATATTGTTTTTGCTTTTCGCTAATAGCTTTCAAACTAAACATGATACGGTCATTACCGAGCGACCGTCGTAATTATCTCGTCAATATAAATATAATGATATACGGTTTTGCCATGGTGGTTCTGATTCAAATTCTGACGTTATCTGAGAATAATGAATCAACTCAAAATGACCTGATGTGGTCATTACGTAAATTATTCGATTTGCAACGACAATAAAAACATAATGATGGTAAAATGGATATTCTATATTTGATTGCATAAACGTTATCAGGCGAATTATCGAAAATTGCTTACCTGACCTTGGATGACATTGAAGGTCTGAAGAGCAAAAACATTTTCGTTCCCAATCCCCCTCCTCCCCCAGAGAGCAATCATGTACTTGGAGAGGTAGTTTATACTAGGTCTGTCGAGCACTGAAAAAGGTGTTTACACTAGGTCTTTAGAGCAAAAATCTCCGCCCCCCACCCCCCCCTTCCCAGGAGGAGAGGCAGACATGGGTTTGGCCCCCAAAACTCTGGTCTGCGTCCGCCCCTGAACCGGAAGGGGGTGGGCCTCGGCACCCCCTCCCCCACCTATTTTCTTAGATGACCAGACAACTGTTCGCAGCCGAAGGTAGAATTTAAAAAAGCGTATATCAGTGTATTTTTTGAAAATCGTTGTATTTTTATTTATAGGCTTCCAAAGTCAAAACCTATATTTTGAGATAACTGCAATCGCATCTGATACGAACCAGGTCGCACCAGTCCCCCTGCATCGGAGACCAACTGGTGACGTTATAACGCCATAGGCATAAACGAGATTATATGCCAAGGTCGCCCCACGTGTAATTCAAGATCAAAGTCAAAGGTCATAGGTCAAGGTTATACCAGCGCTCTCCTGATCACTGACCCAAGTGCTTACGGTCAAATGGTGCTACCTAGTATGATGTATATTATACCGTCGTAGTAAAGATAACTTAATGTAAAGGTCAAGGTAACATGTCAATTTCAAAGGTCATGGGGCAAGGTCAATCCTCATTTCCAACCAGACGGTGATTATGGTGCAAGTTATAAAATGATTATAAGGAATATATCATCTTCTGTCATTATAGGGCAATGACCTTGAATGACCTTGACCCCAAAATTTTAGAATTTTTTATCACCTTCTCAATACGATTCTGGTCCGCTAGTACATTCCAGACTTTTTTGCACTTAATCACGGCCATTTCCCAATGAGTCCCCAGCACGGTCAAGATTTGACATAACTTCGTTTGAGCATGAAGAAGCTGCCTGGGCCAAGAAAAATGGGCTGTAATGTAGAACACCATAGCTTCTACGCACCCTACAACCGGCCTTTTTCTAAGCCTCTCAGTTTCCGAGATTTCACGGCGGGGGGGCACCAGGCCCCCTCCAGTGCACGATAGTGTCAAACTCCTCTCCAGTGCGGGTGTTAAGCCGATATCAAACATCTATAGCGTTTTTACTATAAATTGTCAGCCATCGCAGCGCTGAAAAATAATTGTTGGACCCTTCCGCTCTCAATTCACACTACGCTACATATATATTGGAATAATCAATACAATTTCAAACGTGGCTGGATCTGTGTGCCTGTGAGTTCAGGAGGGCTGAGAGAACCATTCCACCGCGTAACGAGCTGGTGCAGGACCCAGGTTCCGTCACATTTGAACGTCACGCGCATTGCGCAAGGTGTGCATAGTATCGATGCACCCACACGCGTACGAACCGGAGGCGGTGTGGGGAGGGATAAGGAGTCAAGGCCTCCCAAAGTCCCACACTTTCAAACACTGCTCCTGTCATATTTAATGACGATGACTGAAAATTAATTTTCCCCCTTTCAATACTGGGGCGTTCCCACGCCCATCACTATCCTGAATATATACCCTGCAGATAGTGCAAGGGGCAATAACCGCATGAAAGGAAGGTGCCGCAGGGCGAGTGCTTGAATCATCGGCCAGCACACTAAAAGGGTGTGGACAGGCAGGTATGCCCGGGGTATTTTACAACGTTGACTTTGCATCGGGACAGTGACATTAAATTACAGGAGTGCTCAGCAGCTCACCTGCATCACAGTAAATACCTCCAACACCGCCCGGGTGAGCCGGTACAACATACCTTTACTTACAGTGCGATCACGAAAGAATGCGCAGCAGCTATGCACTGTTTCAGTTATCAAGATACGAAATAATCGATACAGTACACCTTATTTTTATTAACCCTCGCCCCACTGGGGGCCATCGATGGCCCCTCCTAAGGTTTTTCCGGGATAGCAGAAAAACGACGAGGCGCAGCACCGCGGTTGAGGGCTCTACCTCTTACTGCATCATTTTCCCATCATCCCTAAATTTTTTACCCCGGGTCACCCAAGGTCAGGTCACCAGACGAGGTCAACCAAGATCACCTTACTTCAACTTTAGAGCTCTGTAAGAGCTACATTTCAAAGTCGATCGATTTGAAACTTCCTACACTTCATCACCCCTCCAGGGTCTACAAGGTGTATATCCGGGATTTTTCGATTTCGTGCTCTGAGGTCAGGTCACGAGGCGACCTCTGCCATTGGAAAAGCATGGGGAAAACCTGTTTCATGATATAAAAGCCACAAAAATGATTGCAAATACTCAGACTGCTCAGAACAGCGTTTTTGGACACCCTTTCACGGATCCCAGGGGTCATATTTACCCTTTGACTTTCCCAAGGTCATCCAAGGTCACCAGAGGTCAAAAACAGTATTTTGACAATAACTTTTGACCTAATTAAGCTAGAGCGGTGAAACAAACACCATCGTGTTTGTCTTGCCACTGGCTTTCATTTGATATACAGCAAGGTCACTTTGTGACCTTTCGTGACCTCAGGTCATATTAGGTCACGAGGTGACCTCTGGAGGTCAAACCACTGGCGGGAGGTCTTTACGTTCCACATAGCGGAAAAAGTACTGGCAATTTCCTATCAAATTAACTTTACCAGGCCTCAATAGCTCTAATGACATAAGAGTTATGACCAGTTCGCTTAATCATTGCATATTTGAGTGAAAATAGCCGATCTTGACCTAATTTGACCTCTGGAGGTCAAACCATTGACCTGAGCACTAAAACATGTGAATTAATTTCTTACTGAATTCACGCGAGCTTTCTATTGCACTTCGCAGATTTGCGCTAACGCCCATATTTTCGGAGTTAGAGGGGGGCCATCGATGGCCCCCGGTGGGGGCGAAGTTGGCGCCGGACCCCCGGTGGGGCGCGGGTTAACACCTGCCCCGGTGGGCCTCCGAGCCACCTTCGCTGTGGTGGGAGGTAATCAAACACTCCTGACTCAAACTCGGCTCCTATGCGAGATAGCAAAAAAAACGCGAACGCTGGTGAATGGCTAACAAAGATTTATGAAGAAACTAAATTTGCCAATTTTTTACTTAGGTCAATATTGAGGTCATGACAGGTCAGAGAAGGTAACATGTCAGAGAAGAGTTTCTGGACTCCGGCGTCTGACAGCGTTGAGTTATAATTAATTTTTAGGCACACTTTGCTTCCTCTCGTTACGGCAAATCAAATGATGTATAATGACCTGACCCCTGATGTGAAATGGCCTGACCTAATATTAGATCAATGTTACCATCTGACCATAATTGTCAATATGCATACCAATCGACTCGCAATAAGAATCCAAACGTAATGGCATCAAAGTTGAAGTTTATTATCATGTCCTGCAAAGTTCTTGGCCTAATTCTGGAAATCTGCTTAAGTAGCCCAGATAACCTATCAGAGGTCACAGGTCCACACTTGCAGCATAAACCTGGAAAAAGGCCAAGGATGCCACAGTTTGGAGAATCTGAAGTTATTCTAAGCTGTATCTACACAAATAGAACCATTTTCGCCCAATTCCCGTTTTCCCCGTGTATTTCCAATGGAGAGGTTATGATCCGTACCTGACCCTAAGTCATCGTTATAAAAAAAAATTCGGAATAAACTTCGTTGCATTGGGTGGGCACGTTATGTGATATACATTTAAATTGGATAAATTGGCACTGTTCTTACTTATGCTATCTTAAACGTTTTTTAGGTGAAGTCACTTGACCTGTACTGATGACCTGACCTGAGATGACCGTACTTCAAATTTTTTACAGAAGCTGCAGAATTGATCAAGTATAAGGTGTGGCAAGTACGGAGGTGCTCCGTGGCGGCACTCCACGCTCCGCCCCGCCGTTTTTTTTTGCCACCGTAAAAAGCCGAGAGGGGTGTTCAAACACCCGCCACCGTAGCGAGTTTTAAACAATACTAATTCACATACAAGATTCAGTTTATCTTGTTTCCATTCTTTCGTTATCTACATATATCCTCAAGTTAGTTTTGATTAATACGTCACCTAACTACTACAACCAAATCACCAACGCATCACTTTGTGCTATTATTGAATAACCTGCACCAGTAACTGCAATATGCATCTGATCTGGTATCCATGACATGAAGTGAACTGGTTTTTCCTTTGCTAATATCCGGTAAAAAAACTTCCAGTATATGAACGAAATCCCCTTCTCTGCTTTGCAGGGCCTTGCTTAAAGCAAATACAATTTTGAATCATTCTAAGCTCGACAATTTAGTGATCAGAGATTGCAGATCTAGGCCTAAATGTGCCTATTCCTCTTTGGGGGCTGGCAAAACACTTCCTAACCTGCTAAAGTTTTCAATGTTGAACATAGATAAAGGTTTTTTTCTGGCGCCGTGGTGACGTCACAACATGGTGGCTCGTGATGAGAGGCTGGAATCAGTAAACCGCTCTACCCATTCGCCTGTGACGTCTTCTTGGGACATTTCTGTTAGCTGAGTTAAGAGCGACTTACAAAGGAACTTCCCTGGTTTTCGTCATACATTTGTGAAATTTGTGGCACGATATAAGTATGACATCAAAGTCCGGTCTGTTGGGAAATTTTGAAAAAGGAGCCACTTCACGTAGGGTTTTCAGTAGCAAATAATTAGCAGTTTAGCCTTGGCACTCCCGGAGGTCAAACAGCACCACGTCCTTGAGCCCCACTTTGAGCAGACAACAATGTGAGACACGTGTCGTTTTGAGGTGATTATTGTCTTTGACTTAAGCTTTTCCTTGATATTAAGCGATATAGGCCCATGGGATTATTTAGCTGAACAAGAACTTTGTTGTGCTAAAGAGTCTTCAGAATTTAATGTTTCCTTTAATGCGGTATGAGTTGGCAAATACTCTTCTGAGCGCATTGGGAACTCTGAACATTTTTAAAATGTTTGTCTGTAGTAAGGAATATACGCGTTTGTTTTCAAAGCACGAACCAATTGTGACGATGGGTAATTTTATCTGGCCTCAAAAATATATTTCCGTGTTTTTAGGCTTTGATAAATAAGCTAAAAAGAGAGAAAAAGTGCTGGGAAACGACTGAGCCCCTACTTTAATCAGTTTCCCGTCATCTGGAGAAATATTTGTTAGGAAATGATAATTCAATACGATTCCCCAATACACCAACACAATACACAATACACCGCTTTTGAATCATCATTGCTGCACACTACAGGCTGATGCATAGCGCCAACGATGATTTTTTAGATGACTTTCAGCATCATTGGGGAACCTACAGTAATCAAGCATGACCACAAGGCCATTATATGGAGCAGTTCAGCAAAGAAAAACTCTTGGCCCACGAAACATCAGCGCAACTAAATCTAGTTCTCGTAAAGACCATGCATTCCTTCTCCAATGATACTACTTTCTAAATTCTCTCGTTTCAAACCGCAGAAAGAAAGAAAATGAGCGACATCCTCAGAAATTCATGAACTGCCGCTCATAATATCGCGACAACTCTGCAGCTCTGAAATGCCAAACTGCAGGCGCTGGAGCCGAAAGTAGCGCCGCGAGGATGGCAGCGGCTGCATCCAATTGCAGGACAAAGTGACGGACATGAATTACAGCTAGCCATCCGTTACAATTATAAGACAAGTTTGTCGTTAAAACCGAGGTTTGGCCATCAGTCTGCCGGCTGCGCTGACGGCAGCAGCGTTGTCACAGACCATTCTGCAGAAGGTCTCCTTGTCAGGGCTCTGTCCAACTGTACCTACCGGCATTGTCCAACCGATTTAAATGCTCTTGATATCAGCGCCACGTCACGAACTATGCAAAGCGAAGGGCTTGTGCTAGTTGTTTGTACAGACATCCAAGCTGATATTAAATTTACTATTAGCTTTTTGCTGTGGGAAGACAATATGTTGTTTTACCCGGATTGAAGCGAATGCCCTCGAGTTGGTATCACCAGTCTTTCTCCAAACGACAGGCATCCTGATGAGAACCTGAATAACAAATCAGTTAACATCGTTGAACATCGGACCAGTGTCTTTACGGCAAGGACAACGTCCTTGCCAAAAGTCTAATATCAACTTCATGATTTTACATGTACCTACAACTACATATCTACAAAAACAGCGAAGAGAAAATCCGCATATATTTATTTCTTACCTGATGAGCTATATATTCGCCTCTTCTATGGCTCAGGGAAGAGCATACAACTTCCACGCCACTAAACTCAGTTCAAACCTCGTGCGGGTATTCTGCACAAGTCTTTCCCATCCCCATAACATGGGAGATGACGACGCCATATGGCATCCGCTGTCGGCACGTATGTGGTCTGGCATGTATATATATATATATATATATATATATATATATATATATATATATATATATATATATATATATATATATGTATGTATGTATGTATGTATGTATGACCTGGCGCAAGTTTTTTAGACAGCATTCAAAGAACCTGATACAAAACGTATTCGACAGGAATTGTCACGTGAAACTTCAATGCATCGAAAAGTGTCTTCGCTGCCAGCACAGCCCGGTGGTTTTAGAAATCCGGTCTTTTCCTCTCAGCAAGCAGCCGTGAGTTTCCCTGTGCCAAGCCAGTGCCTTTAGCGGCCAGCTAGCTGCAGAAGCAGGTCTTTCAGCAGCCACTGATACTGTCTAGCCGGGTTTACACCGCCGCCGCCTGCCAGAATTATTGCGCCGCCACAAATGCACGACAACGCGACTCTTGTCAAATAAATCCACGCACTAAATCTCCCGCTAAAGCACCTATCTGACCGACGTGCGGCGATACGGTGTCCTATCGAAATACGAATCTTGATGGAAGCGAGAAGTCGACGAAAACTCCCGGCGCCCACGGGGATTGCATCGTGAGACCGATCATGTTTATTCATTATCTCGGCGGTCGCTAGTAATGGAGTCGGCAAAAGTTGGTGCAGCCGGCGCCGATTTTTACTTTATGCACGCACGCAGAGGCCATCCTGTCTGTGATCAGTCTGCCAACTTCTACTACCCCGTGCACTCTGAGGTCATCCTGTCCCAGATCAATCCACCAACCTCTACCAACCGGCGCACTTGGGGGCCATCGCGTCTTAGATCAATCCACCAACCTCTACTACCCGGCGCACTCGGGGGCCATCCCGTCTCAGATCAATCCACCAACCTAAACTACCTGGCGCACTCGGAGGTCATCCCGTCTCAGATCAATCCACCAACCTCAACTACCTGGCGCACTCGGGGGTCATACCGTCTCAGATCAATCCACCAGCCTCAACTACCTGGCGCACTCGGAGGTCATCCCGTCTCAGATCAATCCACCAACCTCAACTACCTGGCGCACTCGGAGGTCATCCCGTCTCAGATCAATCCACCAACCTCAACTACCTGGCGCACTCGGGGGTCATACCGTCTCAAATCAATCCACCAACCTCAACTACCTGGCGCACTCGGAGGTCATCCCGTCTCAGATCAATCCACCAACCTCAACTACCTGGCGCACTCGGGGGGTCATACCGTCTCAGATCAAACCACCAACCTCAACTGCCCGGCGCACTTGGGGGCCATCCCGTCTCAGATCAATCCACCAACCTCTACTACCCGGCACACTCTGAGATCATCCCGTCTCAGATCAATCCACTAACCTCAACTACCCGGCGCACTCGGAGGTCATCCCGAGTCAGATCAGATCAATTCACCAGCCTCAACTGCCCGGCGCACTCGGGGGCCATCCCGTCTCAGATCAACCCGCCAACCTCAACTGCCCGGCGCATAAAGAGGTCATCCCGTCTCTGAGCAGTCTGCCAACCTCAAGTAACCGGCGCACTCGGGGGCTATGCCGCCTCCAATCAACCCGCCAACTTTTGATACCCAGCTCACTCGGAGGTCATCTCGCCTCCGATCAGTCCACCAACTTCTGCTACACGGCGTATGTCAACCGATGGAAATATATCGATGCATATAAAAACAATTTAGCTATATGGGGGTGCTCCATTTGTCTAGTTCCTCGCCAGGGGCGCAGCCAGGGAGGGGGCACAGGGGGCACGTGCCCCCGCATCGGCGCCGGGGTGCCCTTTGATCGCTAGGCGGTGTACCCTGTTTGGGCCGTGCCGCTAAAAATTTAGTGCCCTACGCCGTTGAACTTCGATGGAACTAGACTGCATTTAGTGATTAAAACTATTGTTTGACAATTTAGTGCCTTTTTTGTCAGCTAGGGAATTATGTCGCCTTTCCAAGCACCCGGGAAGAGTATAGGCACGTAATCCGTTTCCAGCTAATGCCTCATCGTCGCCAATAATCGTACGGACGGAGCTAATCTGGTGCCCCTTGAGCTCATCTGGTGCCCCCTGAGCGCTGGTCTTGGCCCATGGAGCTGATCATGTACCCTCTGAGCTGATATGGTGCCTTCTTAGTCAATCTGGTGTCCCCCCTCTGAGAAAATAATTGTGCCTCCTGAACCTATATAATGGCCTCTGACTTAGTCTGATGCCTCCGAGCTTGCCTGGTGCCCTATTAGCTGTTTTAGTGCCTCTTGAGCTGAACCGGGCCCCCTGAGCTGATTTAATGCCTCCCGAAGTTGATCTACTATCTCCTGAGCCAATATGGTGCCTCTTGAGCTGATCAGATGCCCCTTGAGCTGATTATTAATGTCTCCTCAGAAGGCCTGGTGCCCCCTGAGCTGGTTATGGATGTCTCCTTAGATAATATGGTGCCCCCTGAGCTGGTCTTGGCCCCTTGAGCTGATCACGTGCTCTCTAAGCTAATCTGGTGCCCCTGAGTCAATCTGGTGCCCCCTGAGTCAATCTGGTGCCCCCTTAGCACTGAGCATAAATTATTGTGCCTCTTGAACCGCTGTTATGCTCTCTGAGTTAGCCTGATGCCTCCGAGCTTGCCTGGTGCCCTATTAGCTGTTTTAGTGCCCCGTGAGATGATCTGGCACCCCTGAGCTGATCTCATGCCTTCCGGAGTTGATCTACTGTCTCTTGACCCTATATGGTGCCTCTAGAGTTGATCAGGTGCCCCCTGAGCTGGTTATTGATGGCTCCTTAAATGGTCTGGTGAATGACCCCCCCTGAGCTGTTTATTGATGTCTCCTTAGATGATCTGATGCCAACTGAGCTGGTCTGGTGCACCCTGGGCTGATCATGTGTTCCCTGAGCTGATCTATGTCCCTGCTCTGGTCTGGAAGCTAGGAGCTGATCTGAGCCCCTGGGCTGATCGATCTGCTGCCCCCTGAGCAGGTATGTTGCCCCCTGAGCTAAGCTAATGCCCCCTGAATCTATCTGGTGCCTCCTGAGCCATCACTGTGCCTCCTGAGCCATCACTGTGCCTCCTGAGCCCACCCCATGCCCTCTGAGCTAGTCTGGTGCCCCCTGAGCTAGTTTGGTGCACCCTGAGCCTATTTGGTACCCTTTAAGCTGACCTGGGCCTCCTGAACTGATTAGGCGATTTCCTTAGCAGCTCTGGGGCCCTGAGCTGAGCTGGGCCGAATGAGTAGGGCAAGTCATGTCAGGTCAAGGAACTATTCAACGTCAAGTGACCCAACCTCAAAACCTAAAATCACGAGTTTGAAGCGGTGCCAAGGGAACATCAGCGAACCGATCACTTTGAGCCTTTCACAATATGATGAGGCTATTAGGGTCTACAAATCTGCTATCTCTGAATTTCGATATTGTTGACCTAAGGTGGGGTCAATTTTTGGGTCACCCCATTATAAGTCTAGGGTGAAAAATAGAATGGGCTCGTTTTCAGTAAATACTGGATAGATAAAGCTGACACTCCGCAAACCGTCTATTCTTACCATCATCTTGACCATAAAGTTGAGTTTTTGAGCATCTGACCTCTCAAAGGTCATGTCAGGTCACGGGAGCAGAGAGTGATTGTTTTGTCAAAATCTTCTGACAGAATTGAGATAAGGTCCCATTTTGCTTGCATTGTGCTTATATTGTCACGGGCAGTCGATATATATGCAACATGACCATACCAGGTGACTCTGTGACCCTGACCTAGCTCGAGGTCAGGTCATTTTTACCATTTGACCTTAAAAAGTCATATTATACATCATTCGATTCGCCGCGATGAGGGAAATCCAGCGATGCATAAATATTTGCTCTAGGTTCCCTGAGTACAGATCTAGAGAGGGTAACGCACACTGCTCTGTTGTAAGCTTATGGAGCCTTCATTGACCTGTGCTGACCTCAATATTCACCTGAAATAAAAATACTCCTTATGATTTCTCTTTGTCTTGTCAAGAGCTATCGAATGCCGTCCGTAATTTTCCTTTAGCTTTCCTAGGAAATGAGATGCGGAGGGGGGCGCAATTCGCCCCCCCAGCGGGGTGCATCATGCCAAGGACCCTAGCGGGGCGCGTGTTAACCTGACCTGGGCCTCCTGGGTTGATTACGTAATTTCCTGAGCAGCTCTAAGGTTGATGGGCCCAGTTGAGCTGGGCCCACAGAGGTTGATGAGGGCCCCTGAGATGGTATGGGGCTCCTGGGCTGATTAAGTTCCTCTTGACTTGATCTGGTTCCCCTTGAGCTGATCTGGCCCCGAGCTGGTCGGAGACCACTGATCTGATTTCTTGTCCCCGAAACTGATATGGTGTCCTATGGGCCGATCTGGTGTCCCCTAAGCAGCTCTGGGGCTCCTGAACTGATTGGACCCCGAGCTGGTAAGGGATCCCTGAGCTAATTTGGTGCCCCTGACTTGACCTTGCCCCCTGCCCTGACTTGAGACCCCTGAGCTGATCTGGGGCCCAAAAGCGGATCTGGGTTCTGGGGTTGCCCTGAGCTGGTCTGGGCGCTGAACTTGTGAGAGCCCCTTGAGTTGGCCTGAGGCCCCCTGAGGCGATCTGGCGCCTTAAACCGTTCTGGGGCTTCTTGAACTGGTTTAACCCTCGCCCCACCGGGGGGTATCGATGGCCCCGCCTAAGGTTTTTTCGGGATAGCAGAAAAACGACGAGGCGCAGCACCGTGGTTGAGAAATCTACCTCTCACTGCATCATTTTGCCACCATCCCTGAAATTTTTTACCCCGGGTCACCCAAGGTCAGGTCACCAGGCAAAGTCAACCAAGGTCACCTCACTTCAATTTAGAGCTCTGTAAGAGCTACATTTCGAAGTAGATCGATTTGAAACTTCCTACACTTTATGACCCCTTTAGGGTCTATAAGGTGTATATCCGGGATTTTTCGATTTCGTGACCTGAGGTCAGTTCACGAGGTGACCTCTCCCATTGAAGAAGCATGGGGAAAAGTTGTCTTATGATCTAAAAGTCACAAAAATGGTTGAAAATGCTCTGCGTGCTCAGAACAGCGTTCTTGGACACCTTTTACGGATCTCAGGGGCCATATTTGCCTTTTGACCTCTTCAAGGTCATCCAAGGTCACCAGGGGTCAAAAACAGTATTTTGGCAATAACTTTTGACCTAATTAAGCTAGAGCGCTGAAATAAACACCATCGTGTATGTCTTGTCACTGGCTTTCGTTTGATATAACGCAGAGTGGTCACATTCTGACCTTTTGTGACCTCAGGTCATATTAGGTCACGAGGTGACCGCTGGAGGTCAAACCACTGGCGAGAGGTCATAACGTTCCACATAGCGGAAAAAGGTCTGGCATTTTCCTATCCAATGTACTTTACCACATCTCAATAGCTCTAATGGCATAAGAGTTATGCCCAGTTTGCTTAAGCATTGCATATTTGTGTGAAAATAGCCGATCTTGACTTAATTTGACCTCTGGAGGTCAAGCCATTGACCTGAGCGCTAAAACATGCTAAATAATTTCTTACTGAATTCACGCGAGCTTTCTAATGCACTTTGCAGATTTGCGCTAACGCATATATTTTCGGAGTTAGAGGGGGGCATCGATGGCCCCCGGTGGGGCGAAGGTGGCGCTGACCCCGGTGGGGCGCGGGTTAAGGATCTATGAGCCTATCTGGGGCCCATTGAGCTAGTCTGATGACCCAATTTCCGGGACCACTGAGCTAGTCCAGTCCCTGGGTGAAGCATGGGCTGCTCTGGGGTCCTGATCTACATCAGTGGCCCCTGAGGTGGTCTTGAATAGACAGAGAATAAGAACATAAGGCCAACTCCAATCATCTCGGGGCGGGGTAACTGAGCTAGTCTAGTCCCTGGAGGCACAACTGGGGGGGATAAGGAGCTGCTCTGCAGGGCTCTGATCCACACTTGGGGGCCCCAAAGCTGGTCTTGAATAGACGGTGAATAAGAACACAATGGAAACTCCCTTTGTAAAATGGACCAACGAGGAATGAGGCATCACTAAAGCGGTTTGTGATGCCTAGGCACCCCTGGTTATATTAAATGCTTATCATACTGGTGGATTCTGGGGAGGGATGATAAAAAGGCATGTGCCCCTGAGCTCAGAGCACAGTCTCCTAAACCAGGATTTCTACTAATGAATTTAAATGAAGACCTGGTTTTCACAATTGTTAGCCCTGTCACACAATCCCCATCCAAACCACCGGCCTGCTCACCTTTTCTTTACTCTTAGCTGGGATCGATCCTTGAACATATGGAACTTAAGAAACGCGTTCAAAAGGTATATCCCAAGTTATTCCGGTAGCAAAAATTTTATTCTTACAAGACGAAGACGACACTATGCCACTCCTCGTCCCACGGTGATTGTGGGAGGCGAGGAACTTACTCTGCGTTCAACCAGGGCTCACTCGTCACGACAAAACCAATGGGCATAACAAATGAATGTTCGACTCCAATATGTCTTAATTTGCACATGGTAACAGATATCACAGGCTCCGCTCTCTGAGATGTTAAGTACTTGCATGAGTTGGCTGATTTGTCCTTAAATCTATCCAAAACAGTCTTGTTTTGGCTACTTCCATGACATTTTGGTGATAGTTGTTTTCTTTTTCGGATTTAATAGAGTTTTCCTTCTCCGTCAATGCTTGATTTGCATTTTTATTGAACCAAAGGTACCAAAAAATGATATAAACGAAGATACAGTAAGTTTTTTAGGTTACGTTAAAAAGTGCCCTTTTTCTCCCGGGGTGCCCCTCAAAGTTGGTGTGCCCTCCCCCCATACCAAAGCTCTGGCTGGGCCCCTGTTCCTCGCAGAGGCATCACGTGACTTAATTGTGAACACTCTTCTATTTCACAACTGGTCAAATAATCCTTTGTTTTTTTGTCCAAGTTGTTCCAAGTTAGGTTTTTTAAGTCGGTGCCTCACTAAAGTCAGCAAATGACTTGTCACGGAGAAACCGAGCCCACCGTCCAAACGATTAGCTCTCCCACGGAAGGGTTAATTTAGAAGTCAAAGTTTAGCGTCCTGCAAAGCACAGGGACGGCTCATTTCATCCTCTCCGCAGTGAGTTGCCAGCCCACCTACGTCGCATAAATATTAAGCACCAGAGCGTCTCAGGGGAATCGATCCCAAGCTTGCACAGTGTACACGCACTGCCATTACATGTACCTGAGCAGCAGACCGGAGCCCAACACGCTATTAACTGAGCTACCGAACTGTTTGAGATTTGAAGTCAAATTGTTTTATCGTGGTTGCTTAAAACAACTGAAAAGAACGCTGTAAATGCTACTTATTGCCACTAGGAAAGGCAAGCGCAGTAAAATGAACAATGGGTCCTTTGTTATAACGCATATTTCACTGATCTCTAGATCGAACTTGCCCTGAATTGCACAGGGTAATATAAGTTTATCATATAGTGTCAGACACCAATAAGTGGGAAGGTACCAAACCTAGCACCCGTAGAAAACACGCCTTCGTTTCTCGGGATAAATGCTGTATCTTATATGAATAAGAGACACGAAATTCGAAAAGTGGATATTGCGCCAGCATAACCCAGCGACAGTGCATATGCTCGTGCATTTTTTACACTTATGGATCAAAAGGCAAGCCGTAAGTGTGAATTAGCGTCTTTTTACGCCTATTGTTCCAGCATACATCTGACTTGTTGATAAAAACACTTTAATCAGCTGTAGTAAAAGTAAAGTGCAGGTGAGAACCAATAGAAAAAATCGACCACGGAGTAACGGACTACTGTCAACACTCGGCAAAATCTGACAACATAATCTGCGAATATTTTGTCAATATTATTGTCGAAATAAACTGCACTCTCGATTCCTGACAAACATACAGAGCGAACAAACAAAGCACCAACGCGAGCTGGCAAAAAAATGTTTGCTTATTCATGATTTTTTTTAGAGAATACACAGGCAGAATCTGAGGCATGAAAACCATGTTTTTTTCTGAAAGCAAATAGGTATAACGGACCTGCGGAAACAGAAATACAGCTATCTCAACGAAGCTTCAAAAACACCCGACGGCATGGCTTATACTATTCCCTGGCTCCACGGCTTGGGCAAAGGTCAGGGGGCGCCATGGACGTGATGTTATTTGACATAGTGAATCGAGTCAGCAAACAGTTTTATCTTCATGTTCGTTACAACGGCGGTGGAAAAGCCACTTTGTTGCCATGGGAATGAGCGAGAATGTAGTGGAGCACAGTCTACCTTTTGTATCATGAAAATTTTTGTCTATCCTACGACAGTCGACAGTCTGGGAGAATGTATTTCTAGTGTCCTGTCCCTAACCATCACCATTGGGCCGTCATCAGAGGTCGGCTTGAATTGTGCGACTTAAAAATGGGAAGTTAAAAAAAATATAATAAATGATAAACGAAAAAAGAAAGGAAAAAAAAAGAAAAAAAAAAAAAAGGGTTAAATTTAACGTATTACGATACAAAAATAACGTCAAATATATTTAAAAGAAAGCGTTAGATTTTTTCCAGACCCTAGCTAGTGTATAGTTATAGCATTTAGCTCAATCAGCCCATGAAAAGAGAACACGAGTTCTCTACAGGAGCAGTGGAGGAAGGGGGCTTCTTGAAGTGACGCTCCCACCTATTTTTCCGAGGTGGCCAGATAGCCATTCGCAGCCAGAAAACGCTGTTTGGCTATATTTAAGACCATTCCTGAGCGCGTCAATTGATGAAGGAATATTGAAAATCGGTCAATGACTTTTTAACTACAGACTTTTCAAAAGCTCATAAATCAAGCATTTCAAGTCTAGAAAAATACCAGCATTGTTAGGTCAATGAGTCCAGTGTTTCGGTCAGATGTAATCACTCAGTATGACGTATGTTACGCTATGGCTTCATGGTTGAGGTTACTCAATGTCAAGGTCAAAGTCACATGTCAAGGTTCATGGCAATTGGTCAAAGTCAGACACTCATTTCTCGCCCAAATATTGTCATTGTGCCATTATAGTGCACATTGAGTGGAACCTTTTCTTCATGACCCTTGTCCGCTTTCAGTGTGTACGTGGTGTTCATACAGAGTCCCGGCATTTTCCAGTAGGTCCCAGCACGGCCCAGCTTTGACTTTTGCGACCTTGTTTGACCATGAAGATATTGGCCTTGGTTAATCAAAATTGGTCATAATGTTGATCACTATGTCTCAACGAACCTGCTAACGGGCGTTTTTCAGATTTTCGTTACTCCGTTACTCCGCTACCATTTGAAGGGTCCGCAAGTAGCGGAGTAGCGGACCTAAGTAGTGGACTGCGCGGCTCTGCTAGTTGCGAACAGATATCCTACGGATTCAGCTCGGAGGATGGTCCTTCTGGCGGACACTTTCTTCTGGCACGGACTTAATGTTTTCCCCTGTCCGCGTGATTAAAGAAAAGAAAAAGCTGCGCTCCTATACATATATTCATAAATCTACTAACACAGGAAGCATAACTTATCTTAGGTACGGGTTACAACAGAGCACTGGCATATAGCCTCGAGTTTCCAATATCAACACGCAATTTCGATCAATCGTTATGGTTCGTTAAAAGCCGTCATAGGTTAAATAATGGAGCCCACGTCAGATATTTGGTAACAATAAGTGCACTTTACACCCAGTGGCTTTGTTTCCGGGAGAAAATATATACATATGACAAAGTGTGCCGTTGTATGCAACATCATCATCACACGCCTTGGGAGCATGCCGATGTCTTCCCAATCGTGAACAAACTCACCGACTAAAACTCTGCTGTCTTTCATTTGACCCCGTCATCGATCCCCACTATTATTCCGCGCAGTCGTTGATTGTAATTTGATTTGTGACAGTACCATAATGCACGGGCTCTAAACTCCCCTCTCTGGGTGTCAGCGCCACTGCCCGGGTCAGCTCGGAAGGCGATGTCGTCGCTGATCAGACCATTTCTCCTGTCCAAGCAAGCTAGCAAGAGGAATGACAGTAAAGGAGAGCATAGTTGTGTGCGATTTATTACATTAACTTCACGTTCACATCCGATTTACACTCGACCGTCTGGGCTGCTTGCACCAGCATTGATTTTGACGGAATACTGCTTATGTTACTTTTAGTCAATTGTGAGCTTCAGGGATTGCCGAGGAAAAAGACGGAGGAATTCACACGAGTTGGCATCGAACCAATCTTGATCTACGCTGGCATTTTCATGGCATGGAATGAGCAGAAGTTTACAAAAATTACTAACTTTAATAGAAACACTTTCCGGATGGGGATGACTACCCATCCAACACTCGCTTTAGACGTGTGGCACCTGAAAATTCGTCAAGCTCTTACACAAGTCACATGGCTAAACCCCGTCGACTTCAACAGAATTTCGTTCAGCTAGATGGGGGCCCATAGCTGTGTCGAACGAGAGACGCCTTCACCATGTTCATCCTCTGCTCGGTTATCCAACAAAGCTGTTGTGGAGCACACGTCGTACAGTGGCGCCACGTGCTCTTACTGTTAAACCCGTTTATATAAGCTCCAGCTTCTTTTTCAAAGCTTTGAGCCTGCATCTATCATTAGCCATATTTACAGCTGCTGCAAAAAGCGCAGTTCAGAAGCCTTTCCCGTCATCATTCAATGACCAAGACTTAGCAAAGCTTTCCGATTCTTTTACAAATCAGCCGTGTTATATTTCTCCCGGATGCGTTCTTGCATTGAAGTTCTCGACTCACGCGCAAGGCGCTCAACGTTTCTGAGTGTCAGCGTGTATAAAGGGTGATACGATGTAAAGGTTCTTTACAAAATCAATACGTTGAGTAAAATGTAACAAACCTTCAGCCGAGAAAGACTGTCAATTGTCAATCTTGCCAGTAAAGCACAGTTTGTTTTCCTTCTCAGTGACGGATCGAGGACTTCGGTACGGAGAGTTGAGCCCCAGGTGTGGCTTTTTCTAGCCCGGGGGTCCTCTTTATACTTTCTAAGAAGCGCCCGTTTTCTTCGCGTTTTTAATGGGTGGGTGCCTCAAAAGCATTGTCAGGAAGTATCGGAACCCATTTCCCCGCAGGAGCACTCTTGTTTGGAGAGGAGTGGCCAAGTAGTCGAGCGGAAGCCTGAGGCTCGCACTGGAATAGCGGAGAACAATTAATAACGACAGAAAACAGGGCCCCTGCCACAGTCACCTAGGAACAATTTGAAGGCGCTTATGCTACAAAATTTCCGCATTCGAGGAGCCTTAGGCCGCATTTAGTATCCACTGGTAGCAGCTTCATGGACCAAGAGAGTGGATAACCCTCATGTCCCTTGGATCTGTGCCTGTTTCTTTTTCATAATAGAAAAGAAACAGGCACACCTAATCGAAGACGAAATGAAAACGAAGCCGAAGAATCGAACATTTTCATCCTCATATTATTTTAGTTTAAATGTTCGAAGTGTGTGCGATTGTGTGTGTGTTTTTTACCGGTACCTAATCCTTATCCTTATCCTTACTCTACCTGGAGGCTGTAGCGCTGCGCCTTGGCTGCAGCGACCCTCCAGTAGAATCCCATCCTCTTGATCCTCACCTTTCCTCTCCTTCCCTCTCCTTCCTAGTTTATAATCCTTTACTCATTCACACCTTTAAAGCCACCTCATTTTTGAAGTGTGAAATACATGTGATGAAAATAGAGGAAACATGAGGACAGTTTCCGAAGGCTTAGAATAGTTCCCTTGCTGAACAAAAATGCTGTGATTGCCGCTTATAATGCAAATGTTAGATCCGTCCTGGAGTATTGTTCAACGATTTGGACTGGAGCCGCCGAGTCCCATCTTATGTGAGTCGAGAGGATACAGCACAAGTTTGTGATGTGGCTGTCTCAGCACTCAGAACCGCACTGTATGTCCCTGGATCATGACCAGTTGCTGTTGTTTTACGAAATTAGACCGCTGCAGGCCAGACGGGATCAGTTCGATGTTTTATATAAGCTGTTTAGAGGCCTTATTTCATCGTCTTATCTATTGAACTGTTTCACTCTTCACGTACCACCTAGATTTACCGGGAACGCTTCAAGGACGCGTTTTAATGTACCATTCGGGAGAGTAAACACTGTTAAGTCAGGCCTGCTTATACGGATACCTAAGAAGGCAAATTATTTCCTTGCATTCTCGCCCAATAGTGATTTACTTACTGACTCAATTGGGTGTATTAAGAAATAATTGATATCGTGTACGGTGGTTCCAAGTGTATATAGAGTGTTGACATTTGCTAGTGTATGACCTTGGTGTATTGACCAGAAGTGTGTATGTGGCGGACGTTTATTTTAATGGAGTGACAGGCGTTTGTTTTATTTTAATATTATGATCACTTCGCAAAAAGTTGGGTACTTTGGCCTTTTGGCGATGAATGAATATACAATACAATACAATACAATAACTTTGATAACACAAACAGCATCGATCAATTCATGCATGGCATAAGATCCTACAAATTCAAAATCAACTGATCCCTTCAAGGAGTATGGAACAAAGCCCTTGCCCTCTCAACCTGTAACTAAATGCCTCAGGATACACACCAAGTTCAATCACCTGCTGATATTTCTCTGAGAGAGTCGTCCGTTTCACTCCGACAAGGTAATTGTATCACTCCTATCCTTTCTAGAAAATTGGCTTTGTCTCGAGGGCCTGGCTCCACCTACAGGACCCAGAGTTATTTCGGCTACACGGTAAGCACATTAATCAGCGCTAACACAGCTCCATGCATCAGCTCACAGGTGTCAGGTTTAGCACGTGACCGCCGGGGGGCAGCCACCTCCCCCGACCCGCCTGCTCGGCAATTTGGTGGCGGCCCGGCCCGGGGCACAGGACCCGCAATCAGAGGTCGATTAAGCGCCCAGCCGCCGAGAGCGCGGCCGAAACAAAGACTGCCCGCCAGCCGACCACTTCGGCACCGGATCATCAACGCAACGGCGAGTCCAGGACTATCATGTGCACAGCCCCTGGGAAATGTAACAGGTTTGTATCGGAGAAAAACTGAGTTATCAAGAAAACATAGCTTTTCTTCAAGAGGATAATATGGACGATTTAAGCGGGTTAGTATCGGGGGAGGGAGAGGGCTGAAGGGATCAACAGGTACCTACCAAACTAACCGACCGGGTGTCTCCGGCGCACGACTCCTCGCGCCACGATGTCAGAACACGTGCCAGAGTCTGCCGCCGCTCTTCTGCCCAGTCCGCCACTGTGCTCGCTAATCAATCGCTACCGACCAGGCCGTGGCCGCCGCGATAACTGGTATTACCCTCCACTGAAGTCGCGAGAAGAATTAGAAGCCAACACAACGGTGGCGTGAAGGTGTCACCTCATTCATCACGGCCCTTTGAAGCGAGCACTTGCGCTGGAACAAGTATGCACTTGATTTGTGGGCAGGATGCGATCGAGGTGCTAGATAATATAATCATTGGTGATTGATGGCCGTGAAGATGAGGCAGGAAATAACTACGGCACAGGTAGGACGCGATTGCGAATGATGTACGAGGCTCCGCCGGTGGCAATGAAGAGGTTATTGTAGCAGCAGTGACTGAAAAAATTGTATAGGACACCGAGGCTGGTAGCATCACGGATGGAATGCATTAGCTTTCACCCCACCGGGGTCATCGATGCCCCCCGAGGTTTTTTCCGAATAACAGACAAACGACGAGGCGCAGCACTGCGCTTGGGGGTTTACCTCTCCCTCCCACCATTTTTCCACCAACCCTGAAATGTTTACCCCAGGCCACACTAGGTCAGGTCACCAGGAGAGTTCAACCAAAATCACCTCACTTCACCTTTTGAGCTCTACCATAGCTACATTTCTAGGCCAATCAATTCAAAACTTTCTACACTTAATGAGCCCTCCAGGGTCTACAAAATGAGTATTCGGGATTTTTTCGATCTGGTAACCTGGGGTCAGTTCACGAGGTGGCCCCTCCCACAGAAAAAGCCTGGGAAAAGCTGTCTTATGATCTAAGTCACAAAAAATTATTGAAAATGCTCAGATTCCTACGAAAACCATTCGTGATCACCCTTTTACGAATTCCAGGGTCGATGTTTCCATTTGACCTATATGAGGTCATCACAGGTCACCAGGGGTCAACAACAGTATTTTGACAATAATTGTTTACCTAACCAAGCTAGAGGGCTGAAATAAAATCATCGTGTATGTCTTGTCACTAGCTTTCATTTGATATACGGCAACGCCACTTTTTGACCTTTCGTGACCTCAGGTCATGTCAGGTCAAGGGGTGCCCTCTGGAGGTCAAACCACTGACGGGAGGTCATTATGTTTCACATAGCGGAGAAAACCCTGACATTTTGCTATCAAATGTACTTTTATTAGACCTCAAAAGCTCTAATGGCATGAGAGCTATACCCAGCTTTCTTAAGCATTGCACATCTTAGTAGAAATAGCCTATCGTGACCAAACTTGACCTCTGGAGGGTAAAAATTAACCTGAGTGCTTGAATATGTAAACTTAATTCATCATGAATTCGCACGAGCGCTCCAGTGAACTTCGCAGATTTGCGCTAACACCCATATTTTCGGAGTTAGAGGGGGGGCTATCGATGGCCTCGGTGGGGCGCAGGTGGCGACCGACACCCGGTGGGGTGCGGGTTAAAGAGTGCTACTAAAAACTATCTCGCAAACAGGGGGAAAACAGGCTAAGAAACGAGATTGTGCAAAACCCTTAACAAACAGAAGGGCACTCAGCTGGGGCGTCACCACGAATTTTTACTGGGGGGGGAATGGACGTCGGACTGGCGATAACCGGGGGGTGGCAGGGAAAATCTGAGAATTTTGGCTGCAAATGAAACACTACCGACTTTGTACTTCGCCAACACATGAATGTAGATACAAGCTGGTAGCAGGGAGAAATGAGCAAAAAATTAAGTCCAGGTCCCAATTTGGGGTAAAGGGCGTCCCCCTGATTTGCAAGTAGGGAGTACGCGCTGCCTCCCCCCCCAACTTTCGACGCCCATGAAGCCGAGTTACGTACCTTATTTGGTTCACCCAAACCTAAAGTCTGAAACGTTATTACCAGCTGCAGCATGTCTGATCAGCCAAATAAGTTCCTAGCTTACCGACACAGTATTCCCCAACCCGAGGGTTAGAGCCAAAGGTCGACAAATCTCGTATTTCGCCAACAATGCTGGTGACAGAAAAGGATAAAGTCGGTGACAAAATAAACAAAATTGTGCTCACCTCAGTGTGAAAAGTTGACGCTCACTCTTTTCTAGCCTATTTAAGATGTAAAATGATTTGGAGGGTCTGGAAAATGAGCCGCTTTTGGTGCCAAACTTGAACATTTTCGGTCACATGTGTTTGATTTGAAATTCCGTTGGTGACACAGTGATATTGCCTGAGATCAGATAGTACCAAGCATATATAAATTATCATCGTATGACTTCTAGGCATCATAACACAGTGCCTGAGAACTCAATGCTATGATTGACAATCTACATACTCGCAATCAGGTTCCCCCACAAGGAGGATAATACCAAATGAAAACAGTGAAGATTACGTTTTTTCCCCATCGCCAAGACACTAGCCATAGTGTTTACCGGCCATCTGATTACTTCCTGCCCTGATCAGTAGCTGCACATGAGGCCATCGTCGCTGCCGGCCACGCTCCAATCACGGCATTAATTTTAATCGGCGGCGCTACATTGTTCCAGGACGCGGCACTCCGCGCGGCGTGAAATCCAGTTAGCAAATGCCGACTGCCGGCGCTATCTCTGCTCACAGGAACTGGTCGGGACGACGCCAGTTTCCGCACTGCAAGCCTGGAAAATGTGGCCGAGGAAGTCGGGGCACATTGAAGCATTGGTACCGCCTTCAACTTCAACAGTATCTTAGCATAGTATAACAATTTACTCGGTCTCGTACACGAGATTATTTGAATTGCCTATTTTCTAGTTGGAGGAGCCTGCTCACAGTACTGTGCAGCGGTGGACAGCTGGATGCAGCCGCGGTCCTTTCGCTCATGTATCAAACCGAAAAAGGCGCTGAGAATATCATGAAACGGATAAAAACGAGATCCTCGTACTCGAATATTATTCCCAACTACGGACGGAAACAAGCCCAGCGTGCCTCCAAACAACCAAATCACAAGCCACATACATTTTGAGACCATAAGCTCCACACCCCCGACCCTAGTCACCTCAGGCATCCTGTATCACTGACGGCCAGTCATCATGTAAGATTGCACGCTATTTCTTCGGAACTTCTTGCGCCTCTCGAATCACGGCAAATGCACACCACATTTACACCACACACCAGAAAGTTTCAGTCTCCACTTAAATTCTGACTTGACTTTGATACAACAGGTAAATTGGACAATATTTTTGGAATGAAAGAACACTCGAGTGGCT
>JAOTON010000200.1:1005000-1133893 GCA_034440635.1 Lepas anatifera
CCACTTGAAAGACCCTGAAATATCCTTCATATGTTGAAAGAAGCCCCAGGAAAGCCAATGGAATCTTAACTGAATTAAATGAAACAGGGATAAATTGTATTCTTTAGTCAATTGCCTCATTGGCTTATTTTGGCCAAGAAATCTGGCAGTGTCACCTCAATGTTTTTCCTGGAGTGCATTGGAACAGCCCAACTGCTTGGAAGGCATCAGGATTCTATAGACACAAAAAATTGGAAATCCCAATATCAAAGAGGCATAAGAAACAGCAAAAACAATTCAGCATGTGTTTACCCTGCACTCACCTGAAAGTCCACAGTTTGGCCGGGAACTCAGTGATATCATACTCCCCAGACACTAAGGTTTTTGCATGAACCTTTTCAACCAAACATTTGTGATTATTGGGATGCAGTTGAAACATTATACTTTCAACACCGATGAGTCCACTTAGGAGCAACAAATGTGTTCCAATAATCTGCCTCATTTTGTGAAGAAGTGAACAACCAAACGTTTGGGCCTTATGCTGCTGCAATGTTCAGAAAACAGCCTTTAGATATATCTCTCACTCACGGAGCCCACCAACTCAGTCACTTATAAATACACCCAAATATTTTAAGAGAACATATCCCTTCCACAACAGCACCTAAATCGAGTGGAGTGGATGTGTTTTCTTTCCGGCGACGTGTATCAATGCGCTACCAAATTTAAGACCATTTAAAGGGATTTTTACCTAAAAAGTTTTTCTCGGAATACTACTGTAAGGCTGTATAGGAAATTCATTTCATTAGGATTGTTTGATCACATTTTGTATTATTATATTTGAAAAAATAACAGTGATTATTTGATCTAAACTTTATTTTGATTTAGCAAGCCAAAATAATAACAAAAATAGTAAACTCTACTGCGCGCTTTAACCAAAAAGAAAGGTTTCTCTCTAAAGTGCTGCACTTTTTGGCGCTTTAATTTCGTTTCTGGTGAGCATTCTCGTCCTTTATTTCGTAGTCTAAAAGAACCACAAGAAGTGTATACTTCACTACTTCGTGTTTGTGCAAAAATGTACACGAACGTTTGTTGAAATTTGTGAGTGTAATCGCGGAATTTAATTTTGAATGTTATCAGGAATATAGCATATAGGCCTGCTATTGTTATTTGTGTTTTTGTGTGGATGCATTATCGTCATCGTTTTGCGCTACACGCTGCCGTCGAGTGCCTCTGTTTGTGTACTGGCCTGAGAAGCAGCGTTTAGTGTATTCATATGATACGGGTCGTATTTTGACCATGGACATTAAATCTTCCTCAGTTTATTCTCCCAGACTTCAGCTTATCCCATATTGATTCCACAATATACTGTTCCTGCAATCATCTTCATAGTTGTGTTGTGTTAGAATTTTTGGACTTGGTCACAGACCTTATTGATTGAGTTTCCATGGCCAAAGTATGACCCGGTTTCATGGTAGAATCAATAACTCTATCTATTTTCTTAACACTTTGGCACAAACTGTGCAATAGAGCTGAGAAATGCTACATGACAGGCTTGATTACTCCATAGTGTATGCTAATCCGCTGTCTTATCTGAAATGCCTTGTGCATGGAAACTGTGGCAGAGGAGTGCCAAGTTCCTGAGGTAGGATTTGAAATGTGAGTTTTAGGATTTTTTTCTGTTCTTTCACGTGCATTTGATCCAGTGTGGGAGGGCCCTACGGATGAATTTTATCCACCTGGTGGAATTTGAAGGTATTGAACTTAAATAAAAATAATGGCTAATGGCTATTAAGACACAGAGGGCCTTAAAAGCCCTTATTAACTGACTATGATTGAGATAGCATGCATTGGGGTGAATGGGGACCTGGTTGGATATGGTGATTTTGGATAGTGAGAATTAGATGGCTGGTGGATCGCGGCTGCTGCAATTTGACTGGCATTTGATGCACACTTTCCTGATCACATCCCTGGCCCCAGTCTGAAGTATGGCAGATGCCGACAGTCGACGCCATCTAAAATTCTCGCACCACCAGCCTCAAAATTTCAATCTGCACATACCAGGGAAAATGCACCCATTCCTACCCTACATGCAATGCTACCTCAATCATTAGTCAGTTAGTTAGAATTTACAAGGCCCCTCTTGTCTTAATAGCCATTCAGCCATTATTTGTTTAGTTTAAGAGTCACTAACCTCGAAGTTCGCACTAGTTGATAAAATTCACACCAGTCGATCCTGTTCGGGCACTCGCACGATCTCGTCAGCCAAATTTACACTGGCCTGGCCCCCTGAACACACAGACTAGATTATCAACAGCAATGCATATATTAATTTTATGCACCATTTTCATCAAGAGGGAATTGTCAGCAGAAAAAGGTTCTTGCCCCCAGAGTGCTTTCAATGGTTGATGAGTGTCTATAGGTGTTTGAGCGGAAGAGGGGTGAACCACCTCATCCAAGCCACCAATAAAGCACTGTCCATCCCCTGTAAAGTACTTACATAGCCCAAACAGAGGTGCCAAATTTCCCAGCAATACTCAGTGTGTTAAAAATTTGGGATGAGCTACTGATTACCTGAATTCCATGCCACCAGTATGTGTGTTTAGGGGATGCCTGATGTACTACATCAGGCATAAACTGCTCTGCCACATGTAGTAATATTTGGGTTTGCCTATCTTCCTCACTGCAGCTTGGTTGTGGCAGGGTAAAAGGTGGATATTATCATTTTTATCAGTGCAGGAAGGGGGAATACATATAAGGAAGAATAAAATAATTCCCAGTCTTGGGTGTTTATTGTGCCTCATTACAAGCAGTACCTTGAGATAATTGATTACCACAGTACCTAATCCAGTGATCCAGGAACCATCCAGTGTAAATTTGGTAGAATAAAATTTATGGGTGCTGTAAAATGTGTGTGGGTAACTTTTCTTTCTATATTGGGGGTGCAGCATGTGGCAAAATCAGTGCCTGCAGTGAAGATGTGGGGTGTAATACTATGACTTCTTGACTCTTGCACTTTTTGGGAATCATATTGGTGAAATTTGGCCCATCTTATTTGTTTTCTCTGGAATGAATATGCCAACGCCAGCGCTCTCGCCCCAACGGCGCACCAGCGGGCGGTAGTGATGAATTGTGAGGTTCCACGCTCGGGGGTCGTCTGGAGAGGATCGTCCTCCCGCAGGGCTGCCGCTGAGCAGGTCAGCCTTGCGGCCAGGACCTGCTGCCCCACCCTGACAGGCGAGAGTCCCGCCTCAGCCATCAGCGGGTCTCTCGAGGTGTCGGAGGGGCATCCGGTGATAGCGCGGGCCGCTGCCCTGAGCTCTTGCTCCAGCAGCTCGACTTGAGTCTCGAGTCTCTGGGTTGACAACCGATAACACACCTACTGGTTGTCCGCAGGAGGTGTATTTGTCAAAGTATGCACGCTCAAATTCGGCCCTAATCTCATAGGCTTTAACGGCTTATACTTAAGCTGAAAAGACAGTTGGTTTCCAAGACATATTTCAATTTTCACGCTCATTGAAGACTGCTTCTATAGATGTCATTCTTTGAATTCTGGTTTGTTCTTATTACACCATTTTTTTGCACGTGCAGCCAAACTATTGGGAGGTGTGTCAGCACCCCTTCTGGCTCATAATATGTAGCTTGACATTGGTAGGTATCTGTATTGTAAGCTATAAAGAGCCTTGATATTTTTAACAGATTGTTTTCTTCCATGTGTCATTTCAGTTTTTTATCAGAAGATTGGACATTGGATTAACATACTTCGGTGAAGATAATTGCTTCATTGATTGCGAATAATATTCCAATTTTTGAATGGCAGATGATTTCTTCACATTTTCTTATGTTCATTCTCCTATGTGGAATCTCTTTGTCATTGTTTTTTGGTAGAATTATAACATTAATAGATGCAAATGAAGATTTAATCAGCTCAACAGGTCAAGACCAATCAGGCATTGCAGCGCCCTCCGGGTGGTACAAGCCCAATGACAGGAAGCTGGACTACAGTGCAGAGGATAATCTCGTCTGGTTTATTCAGGTAAGTTGCAGGTTCGAACTTTGCAATAAGTCAGGTGTAATTTTGAGTTATGCGTATGATGGTGCGAATATCAGGTGAGACAAAGCTTGAAAAGTTGGGATTACAGTTTCGACGAGGCAATTTTCCGGTTCTCAAAATCAATACCGATTTGAAGCTGTCATAATATGTTTGGAAGAGTATAGTAGATAACAATATCACATACGTGTAAATTTGTATTTACATCTTTGGCGTATTCACAAGCCCAGAACACTGGTCAATAAGCAAAATGTATCTGGTTGATGAATATACCTGACCTCTTTATTTAACCTTGCACCAATAAATTAGGGATGATTTGATAGGCAAGGGCTTCAGAAGCATGTTGCGAATTTACGTAAGCCCTCGTCCTGGGCTACTCTGATAGCTGCTCTTCAGTACCTAGATGCTTCTGCTACTTGCTCCACGCCACATTTGTTTTGTAATATCTGGATGCGATGTATTTTGCTCATAATATTTGTATTCACACTTCTGATACCAATTTCTCTACGATAGATTTATCCGTATGTGAATGCTTATACCGGGTTTAAACTAGTGTTCTCTGCCAATTTTTACCTCTTAAAAACACCGTAATGTGTTTTAATTGTGTTGACAGTCATCATGAATTTAATTTGACCTAGTTTTGTCTTGCAAAAAAACAGCGCAAAAACACAGTTTTCTAAAATATTTGTTATGATAGGTTTGATGAAAAATTCGATGAGAAAATTGGCCAATACGGAAAAAAGCTGGCAAAAATCTGCACCTGAACATGATTCTACAAAAGGACGACTTACTACGTAAATGCTTTGATATTCTAATGCATTTACAACGAGCTACGTTACGAAACGGCGCAGTCCAACAAAACAAGTATCCGAGCACTGTCTGTTGCAGATAACGGATCTGCACATCAGCAAGTTCCGGGACCCGGCCAGGGTCCAGGAACTCCGCCAGTTCGTCAACGTGTCTGTCGCCGCCATATCGCCCCAGCTGGTGGTCGCGTCGGGTCTGTATCTAGTGCAGCACCTGGTCATGTTCTAATTAGCAAACAAGGCGATACCAGCTTTTGTGCATTTCTGCATGCTTAGTTTAGGCCTGAGGCCTAAACTCTTTCCCGCTTTTTAACTTTAACTTAAACTTTTTATCGCTTTTATGATTAGCTGTTTATATGTCTCTTGACTTCTGTCTCGTGCTTAAGGCTATGCATTTTGTGAAATGTGGCAAAATATTGACACTCTATGGGTCTGTTGGTTCCACAGGTGATCTCACTGACGGTAAAAATAGCGATAATATCGGATCTACTCAGTATGAAGATGAATGGATGACTTATAAAGACGTATTGACGAAAGCCAATGTACATAATAGCTCTTTTTGGCTGGACATTCGGGGCAACCACGGTGAGTGTTATTTTGAAATGAACTCACCTTTATTTTCGTTTTCTATTATGCTTATAATGTTGATCCCAAAATGTGTACAAAGTACACCTTTGAAATCTCTCTTATCGCGGTAAGCTACTGAGCACATCAGTCATAACTATTTGGAAATTGCACTTTGACGCCCATTTAACCAGTCTTTTCACAACTTGTTTTCACTACGGATATCGATATACGGAAATAAAGATCGTCAACCATTCCCATGGCCGTTGTGTTCTTCCCACCAGACTTGTTCGACGTGACCTCTCCGGAGAGCCCTCGCAACTTTTTCCGCCGCTACGGGGTCCAGGGGGCGGCCCACCCGCGCTCCTATCTCTACACACTCCGCCGCGGACAGCGCCGGTATGCCTTCATCGCCATGGACGCCACCTTGGAGCCGGGCCCTCGCAGGCCGTTCAACTTCTTCGGCGTGGTTCGACCAGAGGAGCTGGCGGCACTCAAAGAGTATGCCCGGAAGGCGGCAGACGCCGACCATGTGGTCTGGTAAGGAGGCGGGAGGGTCGGGGTGGGGGGAGGGGACTTGTGAATGTGGATATTACACATTTGTGTTGCAGGGCGTCTTGCCAGCGTGGGCCATTTTCCGTTCATGACAAAATAACGTGTGGATAAAAGATGCTGTTGTTTTTCAGCTGTAGAATTCTGACTAATGATTTTATGACAGAACGGCCACACCGCTGATGCTGTGTCATCGTTTTCTTTCAGTTGTTATGGCTTCTGCCGGGAGTAAACTTGCACTAATGCATTCGAAAACAACACTTGCGCTAAAATAAGCAAAACGGCACGTGTCACCGTTTTCTACACGACCGCCTGCTGAGTCACGGTGTGCCACCAACGGAAGGCACTGAAACTCTATGGCTCGGTAGACGAACTGGAGGGACTGCTGATAGGTGGATCGCACAGCTGTATAATGCAAAGATCAGCTGACTTTCGCTGGCGAATTTTTTGCGGAAAATGCATTTCTTTTGGGCATTTGATGACAGAATCACGGTAAGAACCTTGCTCTATCCTCGTTAACGGTGTCGGTATTTTTATTCCCACGCCCCCCCTCTGAACTGTCGCTGCCGCAGGTTCGGTCACTGACCCGGTCCCCGCGCGGGGCGAGGTGTGCGTGCCCCCTCTGAACTGTCGCTGCCGCAGGTTCGGTCACTACCCGACCTCCACGCTGGTGCCGTCGGGTCAGGTGCGTCGTCTGATGGCCGGCTCGCTGGCCTACCTGTGCGGTCACCTCCACACACTGGGCGGCCTCGTCAACCACATGCACACGCGACAGCGGGGTGGCACGCTGGAACTGGAGCTGGGAGACTGGAAGGACAACAGGAGGTGAGTGTCGTCCCTATGAAGATTTTCACTGCCCTGCAGACACCGAAATATTGCATTATGGCAACAAAGTTTCAGATCCAAATGATCTCCATGAGCATTCATCGCAGTATTTTTAAGAAAAGCAATCACCACGATTAAGGAATATGTTTTGCGTGTGAGAGCAAGCCCGGTTCCTGCGTCGAGCGAGTGGGGTCCTCCACAAAAATACCCGATAGCACGGCGACGAAGTAGAAGCAGCCACCATATTTTTCTTTGTTGTATTCTCTGCCATATTCTCCACCATATTTTTCTCTCAAGATTCTCATTGGATTTGAATGACCACTAAGTACTTCATATTAATTAACTCCAGCCTCGCGCCCGAGGCACAACGTTGCAGGAGACTTCAGGTAAAACTGTTCTAGCTGGCGTGAGCCAGAAATCGAAGTTGAGGTGACTCTGGCGAGTCTGCCGATGTGATGTCAGCGTCTCTATCCCAGCACCACCTGCTAAAGCGGGCCCCCGCGGCAGGTGTCGTGTCCTGGTCATCGTGTCCAGAGCGGGTTCTGCGCTAGGGTGTTGAGTGTAAAATTCATCTTGGAAAATATAGATGGCGAGTGAATTTAAAAGTTACACTATTATGAGTCCATTAAAGCCCTTATTTAAGCCCTAGTTGAAACCCTTATTTAGGGTTAGGAAGAACTTTTTAATATACATTTACTTATAACCATACTTTTGATGAGTTATCATACATCGGTACTATTGAGTTGTGATAAAAGGACCTTGAAAAGCGAGTGGACAAATGGAGTAAAGATAACACAGATTGAGTGGAAAGTTTGGTCTGCCTGGGTGTTGCCCCCACCCAGCACCCTAGATTTCGGAACACGCGGCATGCAGTCACGAGCGTCCTGCCCTGCGCCAGGTACCGCCTGCTGGCCATAGACCACGGCCTGCTGTCGTTCGCGGACGTGCAGTACGACGACCAGTGGCCCCTGGTGCTGGTGACCAGCCCCAAGTCAGCCCAGCTGGCTCTGCCCCGGCGTGAGCCGCTCTGGACCATGCGGGAGATACCGCACATCAGGTCAGTGGCGGCGCACGCGAGCGGAGATGGTGCAGAGAGTGGGTGGTGGGAGGGAGGGGAAGGTCAGAGCGTAGCCGCCGCTCCACCCGATCCATGGACATGCCGAACGGGACGGGTGGTCCCCAGCCTTCACGGCGCTATCACGCTTTTTCTACTGGCAATGGGACTATGTGACCCCTCTCTTAAAATTCAATACTGATTTCTTGAGGAATAGGTTAACCTATTTGCGAATGACTCGTTCGCAACTATTTATGTACTTTCTATGGAGCTTTCGCCTTTATGTTTGCTCTATGTTCCCATGGTCCCCAGCCTCGTCTTTGGTGGCCACAATCATCGAAAAGCCTGTTTCACACATACATGTACGCTGTGGTGAAAGACAGCGTTAGGTGTCCGCATGGGAAGTTTTTTTTTTGGGGGGTATGAGTCTAACTTATTAGAAAGAGCTCGAATTCTTTGCAAAAACATCGAAGTGGTTTTCAGAAAATCCGTCTAAACGTTAGATCCACAAGCCTTTGTGGTAACGTTTCATCATTCAAAACGTATTCATGATTTTCGAAGAAGGCTGCCGATAATTTGCGGTTTATCTGTCGCTTCTAAAGCAATGGAGGCCGCACAAGGCTATCTTAGCCTAAAATTCATGGTTCAAATTCACAGGCCTTTGTGACCCTCACGGAATATCTCGGCGACCCCAAACGGGGTCATGACCCGCCGTTTGCGAACGACTAAGCTAGGCAAACCAACTTCAATTCAGTATGCGGTAAGACCGGATGAGTACTAGGTTGTTCCGTTCATGCCGCCATCCCTTTCGTCCAATAGACTCAGAATGTAGTTTTATGTTGTCGAGAAGAGATGGTTTTCTAGTTTTCTAAAGCGAATTTCTTTACATGTCTCTCTCTCTCGCTCTCGCTCTCGCTCGCTCTCTCTCTCTCTCTCTCTCTCTCTCTCTCTCTCTCTCTCGCTCTCTCTCGCCTCTCTCTCTCTCTCTCTCTCTCTCTCTCTCTCTCTCTCGCTCTCTCGCTCTCTCGCTCTCTCGCCTCTCTCTCGCTCTCTCGCTCTCTCGCTCTCTCGCTCTCTCGCTCTCTCTTCGCTCTCGCTCTCTCGCTCTCTCTTTCTCGCTCTCTCGCTCTCTCGCTTTTTCCCCTCTCTCTCTCTTTCTCTCTCTCTCTCTCTCTCTCTCTCTCTCTCTCTCTCTCTCTCTCTCTCTCTCTCTCTTCTCTTTTCTCTTTCTGTCTCTGTCTCTTCTCTGTCTCTGTTCTTTCTTCTCTTCTCTGTTCTGTCTCTGTCTCTGTCTCTTCTGTCTCTGTCTCTTCTCTGTCTCTGTCTCTGTCTCTGTCTCTGTCTCTGTCTCTGTTTCTTCTCTGTTCTGTCTCTGTTCTGTTTGTCTCTGTCTCTGTCTCTGTCTCTGTCTCTGTCTCTGTCTCTTCTTCTCTCTCTCTCTCTCTCTCTCTCTCTCTCTCTCTCTCTCTCTCTCTCTCTCTCTCTCTCTCTCTCTCTCTCTCTCTCTCTCTCTCTCTCTCTCTCTCTCTCTCTCTCTCTCTCTCTCTCTCTCTCTCTCTCTCTCTCTCTCTCTCTCTCTCTCTCTCTCTCTCTCTGTCTCTGTCTCTGTTCTGTCTCTGTCTCTGTCTCTGTCTCTGTCTCTCTCTCTCTCTCTCTCTCTCTCTCTCTCTCCTCGGACCCTGCTCTCCTGCAGAATTCTGGCGTTCTCTGTGCACCCTGTGACCAGCGTGCGGGCTCGGGTGGATGGTGCAGAGGAGTGGCTACCTTGCCAGCATGTCCACGCCGCCCTCTTCACCTGCCAGTGGCAGCCACAGCGGTATAGCCGGGGCCTGCACAACATCGAGGTGAGTTTCAGTGGGTCAGGGATGCGGTCCAGGGCATATTTTGTTAAAGTGGTGGGCATTTTGCCCACCAGTCCCTGCAATGTCCACCAGTGAACGGCCCTGGACGGCCCAGCGCCCACCACTCACCAGTCATCTGATGCTCTAAGAGTGCCCTTTAGTGGGAATTTGTGCTTTCAGCCGAATGCCCACCAGTCCCAATTCCTTAAAATATACCCGGATGCGGTCTGTTAACGTGGCTTTACGTGAAATCGCTTCATGTGTATGACATGTATTAAGACCTACGTCATTTTTATTTGACCTGTGCGGAAGAGACTTTCAGTTTGTATTGGACGATACAATCAGCCAAATTGTGACCTCAATGGCCTTGCTCGTTTTCAAGTATATAGTCGGATATTGTATAATCTTCCTGCAGCGGACTTGACTTGATTACACTTTGCTTGATAAAGTATATGCCAAATGTTGTTAAATCTGACCCTTTCCTGAAGAACTGTATGTTTTTTAAGATGACTTGTTGAAAAGCTCAAGTCATGAGCAAAATCCACCCTTGTTTCCTAAGCAGAGGACCGTTTTGGAATATCGTATGAGCTCCCAAGCGACGTTTCTTGCCGCACGATATTTGAGCACAGAAATATATGTGAAGGCCGATTCGGGTCCGAAAATGTACATTTTTATATTATCCTTCCTTTTTAGTTTCCGCCACAGCAGAGCTTTCTGCTCCAATAAAAGTGCTTACGGCACAAGCTCTCGTCCGTCCTGCTAGCGTGTTCCACCCACCATTGCCACGCGCCCCCGGCAGGTGTTGGTGGAGGACGCGGGCGGGCTGACGCGTCGAGTGGCGCACACCTTCTCCTTGGACGGCACAGCGGTCCAGTTCCCCCTGCTGGCACGTTTTGTGCTCATGATGGACATGTCGCTGGTGGTGAGTGCCTCCCGCGAGAGCTGAGCTCACTGGCTACGTTGTGACCATGCTATTTCATTGACGAACATATGTTCTAGTCTGACATGTGCTTACATAATCTATGTTCACTTGCTGAGTTTTTAGGTTGGGCCCTTCTAGGCTGCACCAGAAGTCCTGCTAACGTGTCTAGACGTGTCACACTGAAGATATTTTATGTGTTTTCTAGCAATGCTTAAATTCTAGCACATATAGCCAAAGTAGCTGACGTGCCCTAAGGCCCCAATCATCACCATCATCATCAAATTCTGAAAATCCTGTGCTGTAGGACTCTTTTCAGACCTACTTGAAAATGCAACCCGCCGTTTTCTGTGTTTTCGCAGTGTCAGTTTGCATTTGCTGTTGCTCTGCTCTGCTGCGCTTTGCCCCCGGCGCTCCTGCGCATTCTACTGGGAAAGGTTGTCGGTGAGTAGTGGTGGGTATTGGGTGTTATGCTTTTAGATGGAATTACAGACTGTGCACACAGAGTGTTGAAGGTCCAACACTTATCAGAAATTGGATAATAACCGCAGAATTAATTTTTTCTAATTTGGGCTCATGAATACCGATCCGAGTCTTGTTTGGGCGGGGAGGGGAGACTGGCTTTAATTGCAAAATTTGATATGCAAAATGAGCTGTGCAAAAAGCTGCCAAATCGGCCACTTTCGAAGGTCATGAGTGTATTTCTATATTATACTTTATCTGCTCTGGATGGCTCATGATTCTCGTATGGCTGCAATAACTTTACTAGAATGCTTGTAGAAGTAATCATTCGAATGTTTATCATGCTAGCAGGCGGGGTGTGAGATTGAGTTAAAAAAGTGTGGGTGTTGGCAGCACAATATAAACAGATGCATATTGTGTTCAAGGGAGTATCTGTGAGCCAAGTTCCGGCTCTCAGACCTTTTGTGTTTGGTGAACAAGGCCGCTGCATGTGCTGTTCGTACGTTGATTTTGGGTAAGAGAGCACTGTTCTATCGGCCCGCACACATTTGATTGCTCTAAGACGCTGCAGTGGCAGTGTTCAGCCCGCGGAGACCAGCCGTGAGCTGATTGGTCGGTTTTGGCGCGGTTTTAGCGGGGCGCGCCAGATGCCGCGGCCGGGGTGTGCCGCAGCGCGGCGCTGGCTGCGTCGGCTGGTCCTCTTCTCCAGTGTGGACCGGCTGTACTGGCCCCACGTGGGCATGCTGCTATACCTACCCGTCGGTAAGGGTAGCTGACGATGGGTTCTGAGCCGTGCGGTACTCATTGAACTGCTGGGTCATCATTTTGCCCAGGACATCTCAGGATTTTGATTTGTCAGTTGTCTTGTGCCGTCTAGACATTGATACGCTTTATTTTTCTTTTTGCACTGACTCAAAGTTGACTTTTCTTCTTCTTACAAACTATTTCCAGTAGTGAGTCAGAGTCAGTAACCATTGTCCGAATCAGTATTTGGTAAAGCCCAGTCTTCCTGTAATGATATAGCGAACGGGCCCACACTAGTACGCTGTTCCTGCGATTGTGACGCGCCCACCGTACCGTCGGCAGGCCCGTGGCTGGCTGGTGACCTCATCACGGGTCACTTTGGCGTGGTGTTCGCCTGGGGATCGTTTGTGGCCGGCTCGTTTCTGCCGGGTCTGCTGCAGTTTGCGTATGGAACTGTGCAGCTGGTCGTGTTCCACCTGCCTTTGATGCTGGCAACAGCCGTCCTGGTCGAATGCAGGTGAGTGTGAGCTGAGTGAACTGTTTGCACCGTGTTTTTAGGATAGTTAGGGGGCCAACACTGTATGACAATGGATGGTCTTATCCATGATGCTTAATAATCTGAGCAGTCATGCACTTCAGTCTCGTTGATGTCAGAATTTGGTCTGATGCGGTCAAGGATCTACGCTCGCTCAGTTCCATTGCCGGCTGAGTATTTGTGTAACCCGTTGATACGCATCTGCCAGGTTCGACACTTTGTTCCGTCCAGATCGTCCGCGTTCCCGAGTGAAGATGTGGAGCGCCCACCTGGTCTTGTGCGTGGTCTCCGCTCTACAGCTGTTCAGCGTGAGTAGGCAGACTTCTGAGTCTAAGACTCGTGCTTTTGACCGGTGCATCATACTGATATTTTTACGTGCGAAAACGCAGTGACCTCATCTTAAGTGATAACGGCAAAACGAGGTTGAAAAGATCCTGGGGCAATTAAGTGGGTGAAAAAATGCGGCAAGTAAACGGGAGACGGATTTTTTCGGGTCGTCGATTCACATCCAAAGCCCCCGGTTTTGGGAGACTTAACTGTTGCTGTTTGCTGTAACCTGTACCCCCTTATAGCTATCAACCTGAAAATACGTGGTGTTAGCTGGTACCGCGCTGAACAATAGAAGTATGTTCCGAGGCTAATTTCACACTGTCCTCATCGGTGATTTAGGTCGAATTATGCGGCGTTTGAACAAATCACACGCGGTTCTATGTAAATCACAGATGACACTGTTGTCAAACCCACGTCGGATCGTGCAGTCCTCTGATCTGGATTTGTATTTGGATTGCCGTTTTAATCATACTTGTTTATTAAAACTACTTTATTAGCGATCATGGTGTGCAAAGATGATGACCTCGATTCTCGGGAACCTAGCATATGATTCAGATTTGATCTGAATGTATTGGTCCTACCGCAGGCGAGCGGATGACCCGCTGTTGTGTCCTGACCCGGCGACGCCTCTGTCTCAGGTCTGGGGCTTCTACCGGTCCTATGACTGGCTGGCGACCGTGCTGGGACCGTTCAGGACGTGGGCCCTGCTGCTGGGTCTGCGGATGTGGTACAGCGCCTCCACGCTGCCCAAGTCCGCCCTCAGGTCAGTCACTCAGGGACCGCGGAGGCCAGTTCCCGTCTTTTGTATCTGCGGTTATGTCTTAGTCCTTATCGACGCACACATGTCCATGGTCATATGGCGTCGCCAACTCCTTTCCTGTTGGAATTTTGGCGTATTCGACTTGTCTTTGACCAGAGAATCCGCCGAGCGTTGAAGCTGGGTCAGCTGCGTGGAAAGCAGAGGCACTGTCCACTTGGGTTGGTCGTCCTGCTTCTGGTGTTTACGGGCCGCTGGTGTTGCAGGACGGCCTCTGTCGCCCTGGCTACCGAGCGGGCCAGCGCGGAAAGGAGAGAATGAGCCCGACACTTCGGCTCCTCTTACCTAGCATAATTAAACTGAAGCGCAGCACCAAAGACTGCTGCCCGGAACATGCTCATGTCCACACGACCCGGTGGAAGCAGGCGAGGAGGACGCTCCAGAGATGGGCCGGAGCCCTCCAGAAATAAAACGAGCCTTTGAAAACCGTCAGCTTGTGATTTATTCCATGAGTTCGATGCACTCGGTTGTGAGTTGATGATTGCTGCACAATTCAGTGCCGCATTGTCCATGTTAGGCCTACATCGGTATTTATCGGCCATGGAATACCATGGAAGGAGGAGATGGGTTTTCTGCTCGCTCGTTTGTATTGATTTCTCCTCTTCGGTTTCGGAGCTCTGAGCGCTACATATGGCACTCTAAAAGCACTCGGGGTTTGAGTCCGTTACTGGCAGTGACCCAAAATAGGATTTGCGCTAGGGTGTCGAGTGGAAAATTCAGCTCGGAATGTATGGCGAGTGAGTGGAAAATTCCCCCAAAATATATGGCGTAGTAAAAAATTTCCAATTTGGGTACTCAGGTGGTAAACTCTCAGAGCCCTAGTTTGAACTGAGGGATGGATATTTCCTTTAATTTTCTCAAAGTAAATATTTTTAAATCGTCCCCAAGCAGCATTGTTTGACCATTACCATGTGACAAATTTGGGTTAAGCAGGTAAATCTTTACCAACTGAAACCCCCTGATGCAGTCTTCAAATTTTTTTAAGGAATTGGTGAATTTCCACAAAAAAAAAGCTTTTTGGGGGCTTCTGAGACCAACCTTCGGGGGAAAGAACTCTGGGAGCCACCAAGACTAACATTTGTGGGAGGAAGATCAACTCTTGGGGGGCTTCCCTAGACCAACTCTTGTGCCCCTCCTCTCCTCTCCCACACGACCAGCTCTAAAGGGCCCCTGAAACAAAATATTGGGGCCCCCTTAGACCAACTCTGCAGAGGGGGCCTCCGAGATCGGCAGGTGGTAAAAAATGAAAAGGGATTTTTTCATGCAATACCTAGTGCCAACATTAATTATCTAAGCATACACTGTATAGTTTTTCTGTCCGGGACAATGCCCCTCCTATACGTATACCTATAGTTATCGGAATTTTGGAGGCCACTCCTGACCTCAATCACTGCACCTCGCATACACCTATGCTAGGGCCCAGTAGAGCCTTGGTTTACACTTAACTAACCCAGACGAAACTACAAACTTTCTATCATGGCAATAAACTCTTCCAGACTCTTGCTAAAAGTTTCTTTTCTTTACCTGTCAATTCCCCTGCTTCTTTTCACATATATACTCACCTTCATATGAATAAGCTGCTTTCTATCAATGTCTAATCGAAGCAACAGCCTCTCCTTTCTGTGTTGTTTCTTCCTTTCGTCTACAATCAGCCAGGCGCGGCGGGTTGCGACAGCGTCAGAGCGACTACTAATTTAAATTTCTGGTCGCTTTCCGCTTGCCGGTCGCATGAGCAACATAATTTGCATTTCAAAAATTGCTCTAAATTAATTTTCTAAATCCTTATAGACTAGAGAATTATACAACTAAAAGCACACCAAGAGGAAGACTAACAATGTTTTGTCAATAACGAATATGAAACCGGCCTTGCAAAAAGCCTAAAGATGCCGCTTTTATTTACTAGATGTAAAGACGGCGATTTGGTAAGTCCATGCCTTAGACCTGCCATACAAAAAAGTGCCGATGTTTGAAGGGTAACTGGTTGCATTCTTGTTGCCCAAAAAAATCATTTAATGAAAATGTAGAGTTTCAATGTATTCATGTACCGGACACTTTCAGTTGAACTTAAATATCAGCGTATTTATGCCTAGGGTGTCGTAGGGTGTCGTGAGTGGATTTGGGTGTCACAGGGCGTGGACGCAGCGATGAAGGGCTGATATGGATAAAAATTATTTTCTTCGAAATAAATGGTCAATTTTCTACCAGACAATGTCAAAAAATACGCTGCTTAGAATACAAATTCGAAGATAAATGCTTTTAACAACAATATGACCAAAAATGGTTTTTCACTATTCTCGGTACCAAAAATACAAAAACAACTTTTCAAGGACGTAAGCCTAGAAGTCATGTGCACGGATAAACTGCTTTCCAGAAATGTATCTTTCAAAGCGGTCAGCTCATTTTTTTGGCAACACAAGGCTAGGGTGTCTAATTTTCCACTCACCAATTTTGTGAGTGGTGGAATTTAGTGGCGGTGTTCACCCATTGGAACTTTCTCTGGTGGGGCAGGGGGCACTGAGCGTCTTGCCCGCGCCAGAATTTCGATTCAGTTGTTCCACTGAAATCGGTGGATATAAGGATGCCAGGTATAATTGGCTAGAAAAATATAAATCGCCAGATTTTCTGCAGAAAGCCAGAGAAGCGCATAAGAGCCGAGTTAATTTGGCGATCTCTTGGTTGATTCTGCTGCTCTCTTTTTCGAGTGGACGTTGGTAGAGGAGGTAATGGAACTGGCCTTTGTAGTAAGCATTGCTTAGTAAAATTAAATAGTAGTAAGTATTGTTGGAAGTGAGGGGAAAATTCAGCAAAAAATACATAAAAGTGAGTGGAAAATTCTGCTTGACTGGGTGTCGTTCTGCACCCAGCACCCCAGGTTTTGGGACACTGGTTACTGGATCACTGTTTTTCCTCGCTTCGTTTCAGAAGGACATGTCAACCTGCCCCAGCAGTACACTGATTCGGATCTCAGGGTACTAAAACTGACTCAGCGTTGTTTTAGGTAGTGGACCAAGCCAAAATTGCACCGGTTGTTTGTGTTTACGTGATATTTAGGGCATTTGCGGCTTTGGAGTGCGTATTGAGCACATTTTATGTGTGGAAACGGCTTGTCTCCATATAACTGGTATTTATTTACTCACTGCTAGCATGGATGAGGTGGATCGTTAATGGGACTGTTAATCGCGTGTTTCTAAGCCCACCAGTGTTCTACCTGTGGAGTGTAGCAGCGATGGATATTGGGTATGTGCATGCTGCGAGTGCGTTCTCCCCTCCGCACCAATAGTAAAATCAAAATATTTCTCAGCTCAAGCCTATCGGCGTCTGTTTTGTCCTGTTCGTTGATGTCTTGCTGGTGATCTTCTCCGACAAGGACGTAATATTTCAGCAATAATGTTATCTCGCCAGTAAACTTGGTTACTTTGGTTGAGTTTGCTTTGTTAAATTTCTTCTTATGGACAATCCAACCATTGCTGCATGCAGTTCCCTTTTAGTGAATTTGTACATTGCTAATTTTAATTCCTGCATGGTAACGATGCCATCATTTCAGCATCTAAGCATTCACCCAAGTTCCGAAATCAGTGCTTGTCAAATCAAGGCTGCGCCGCCAGGGATTTTACAAGGGGGAGGGGGACGGGCAGATTTACCGGCGGAAGCCTAAGTTTTTTCCTTGTGCTTATCTGGTCTGATACGTTAGCGAAACGTTTGTACCTTTAATTCTGCAGCACCGTGAAAACACCTTTCGAAAATTTTCGATTCGGTTTTTATCGGGTGTATTCCAAAAATCCTGTAAATAAATATATCAGCCAAAAGTGAGAGGGGGGCACTTTCCGAGAGCGGGAAAGGAGGTATCTCCCAGCCCCCCCCCCCCTCTGTCGTAACACCTCTGACTTCGCCCATGACAAAATATAAATGTGTGGTTACATAGTAGCCTGAGGCGCCCGGCTTCGTTTCTGAGGTGCCGCGCGGGCACGTGTCTGGCCTACCACCGAATCCGAAATGAGGTGCACCGCAAATATGCTGCCAAACCCATAGTCTGGTGATCAATCCCAGGTAATCTACTCGTTCCGAAATAGTATTATTGTAAAGGACCGATGGGCCCACTATTCAATAACTATCTGCAGCGTTTCTGTGATTTGAATACTGATATCACCGGTCTTTGAGACAGCAGTCGTTGCCAGTTTTATTTTTCCGCCCTCAGTCAGTTTTATTTTTCAGTTCAGGTAGCCGGACTGAAAATGTATGTGGGAAGGACTATGTGATTTGCGTGTCTCGTGTAGGAATGTGCTGTTGATTGGTCTTTTAAAGGCTATCCTCAGGACTTAAGTCATATATTTATAGGTGTGTTCGACACTCAACAACGCGAAAACTATGGGTTCCAGATGTCGGCTCGATCTCTGTCCAGCTCAGATTGCGATAAGTTGGTTTGCTGTCACTTGCAATCATGTTTGTTTTCTTCGGGAAGGAAGGAATGTTTTCACTGATTGCCTCCTATATCTGTGATACGCCCCAGTCTGCTATGTTCGAACGGAATCAAGCTTCGTCACTGTGATTTGCTGCAATATAGATGAGTTCTGACTTGCTGTTGTGTTTTTATAGTTACCAGAGCGCATGAGTATAATGCTTGAACATCGCTCAAATGAAGCTTGACAAAACACGGAAACTTACTCCATTATATTTTAAGATATGTGTATTCGAGCATTCTCCCATAGGTAGGTTATATTTTGTATGGCATGTGAATTAATGGTAGGGCGTTGCGTTGAAACTGATTGACGATCGATTGATTGTCGAGAGTGATTGTACGAGACCACTTACGATTTTCATAGGTGTTTTATGTTGCATTGAAGCCCAGAATGTGTCCTAGGATCTTCAACAAAACCCTGTAAACTCGTTCGCAACAGTGATAGATCAGCTCTCATGTATGCGATGCACCCAGACATGCGATGCGCCAGATAGCCGGCCACGGGTACAGGATTTCACAGGTATCTCGCAAAGCAACCATCTCTGCAATTTCCTCCAGATCTGGCAACACCCCACATCACCCGGCGTGCTGAGTGCACCACTGGTAGGCGCCGGAAAACAGGGCAAACCACGGCGAGCACTGGAGGTCACGCCACTGTCGCGGGGCGTGCGGCCACTGCCAGGGGCGGATGCAACGCTCTGGGTGGGGCATCATCGCCAGGTGGCGTCCGTCCGCCGAGCACAGTCCCGCCACTCCCCCAGGCGACCCTGCCGAGTCGGGTCACGGGGTTAGCTTAGTGTTAGTCAATGTTTCCACATTTGCTGCTCGTTACACCAGTTCAGTGTGTACCAGCAATCTGCTCCGCCCTTTCCTCACCGTTGGGGTTATGCGGGTACCTCTCGGTGACGAGACCAGCGTCATCCACGTACTGCAGCGCCACCTGTTGGTTCTGCGCCAGCTTCTGCAGCTGGCCCGCCCCGCCGGCGAACTGGAACCGCCCCTGTCCGTGCGCCGACCACACACCCAGCCGAGCGCCCTTCAGGGCGGAGAGGAGCGGTGAACGGCTCTCAGGTACCAGTACCGTGCTGAAGCGGGACTCGAACCGTCCAGACACGTTCTCTGCCAGCCGCACGGGCGGCTCCGGTGGATCTGAAACGGGCGGAAATAGAGTGGTCTTCTGCCGACCTCGATGGCTTCTGAAAGGAAATGAGTAATTGGTACAGACAAGGTGTCAATTTGTATTTTAAACTTAAATTCAGCGTACAAACTCGAAGTACTTACATTACACGTTTTTCATATTCCAGTGCCGTGGGTTACCTAGCGGGCTAAATTTTGTTGTTGATCGACTCTTTTCGTACACGTTTCTGGACTACAGATGGAGTCAGAACCCACCATCATTAACATCACCGACCCAGCCGAGCAGGGCCATCAGTTGACAGCCGTTGCAAACGCCGAGTGAGAAGGTGTCAGAGCGGCGACGGAACGTCTCGAACTGTCTGCTGAGAACCGGATCGAACCGGATGGAGGCGGCCCAGCCCACCGCCGAGCCCAGCACGTCTGTAAACGGAGATGTGCCGTGTTAGACTCAGATGAGGCGAAACCGCACACTGTTTGCTATAAATGGGAAACATTTCTCTCCGTCACAAAAGAAGAAGCATGTTGTACCTGGGTATTCAAGATTCGTGATAACAAGTTTTAGGGGAGACTTCTCACGTACCAGTCTCCCAAGGCCTATTTCCTTTAGCCACCACACAGTATTCTTGCATGGTTTCCAATCCATTTCCGATTTCTAGAATACAACTTTACATCGGTGCAGTTCAAAATTTCGACATCTGAACCTCTTGGACCCCTGGTGTCATCCAGCTGGTTCCACATCGCACCAGCATAGCTGAATCCGCCGGGGAAAACGACGCCTCTGAACCGCTCCAGTGTCACCGCACCGGCTTGGAGGTCTGACATCGTCACGTCCCACACCTGGCGGCGGAGGAGCGAACTGCGTCACTGCAGGTCCGACATGGTCACGTCCCACACCTGGCAGCAGAGTAGCAAACTGCCTCACTGGAGGTCCGACATGGTCACGTCCCACACCTGCAGCAGAGGAGCAAACTGCGTCACTGGAGGTCCGACATGGTCACATCCCACACCTGGAACGGAAGAGCTACGTCACTGGAGGTCCGACATGGTCACGTCCCACACCTGGCGGCAGAGGAGAAAACTACGTCACTGGAGGTCCGACATGGTCACGTCCTTTACCTGGCGGCCGAGGAATGAATTACATCTTCGAGAACTGTAAGCTACATTACTATGAGCTACATTACTCTCCGGAAGCGTCTAACATCTGGAAGGGTAGAACTGTGTAACTGGAGGGCCAACATGGTCACTTCAGGAAGGTACATACCTAAGAACTACGTCACAGGAAGGTTAATGACGAATGAGATGGACTGGAGACCAGGTGGGGTCCAGTCCCAAAGCATAGTCCCCCACTTGCATGGAAAACATGCCCTTCTTGGATTCAGGTTCATGGCGTTTTCACTCCACCACCTACCTGAAAACCGGCCAGATCCAGAGCTGCTGCCATCTCCCGGTCACCATTGGTACCTTCTTCTCGGATCACCGCCACCAGGGGAGCGTCTGGAGTAAGAGAAATGCATGAGACGAAGTTAGTATCGGAAGTTTTGCGACCATTTCATTCCCTTCATTTTTGATTCATGCAAATAAATGATGGTGATGCCCCAGGGAATGACCTCAGCGCCGTGGGGGCATCTGCAGTACATTCAGAGGGAAGACCTCCCAACGCGACTTCTGGACTTTTGTTAGAGGGTGGGTAAGTGTCTTAATCTTACCGGGAAGTAGCGGAGCAAATGTGGTCAAAGGGGGTGGCGGTAACCGCCCCTTTCACCCCCCTTGGATCCGTCCCTGGTCACAGGTGGGTAACTTCTGGTACAATCCGGGGCTACCCTTCAATGATGATGGAGGGGGTAGGTGAGTGTTCTTAGCTCCTCCGGGTGCCTGGTTCCCAAATTCTTACTATTCGTTGCTTGGAAAATAATTAAGCTTGGTGGAAAAATTGACCGTTATCAACACCTGCTGTACCAAAAGAGAACAAAGCATCCAGTTGCCTTCCTCTTTTTTAGTTCAGGGTTTCTCTGGTTTCCCTTCAAAACGCACAAATCTTTCGCCTTTTTTCATGCAGTCATTCTCTCAAAGTTAGACCAAAAATCTGTTGCTTGAAATATCACCCAAGATGGAAAAAAACATATTTAGTGATTTTGAATATCTGTCAATAGCTTCTATACTATTCTCGGTATCAATGTTCAAAGGAGCAAGCAAAAGCTTAAACGTGCCACCCCAGGATAATGAAGCCGAGTCCATCGAGCCCTCTGCGCCGAAAACCGTCTTCAGCGCCTCAGCGGCGGCTGGTTACCCGACAGGCTGATAGATGGCACTAGTGAGCCGAGGTCCAGCCCGGTCGGTACGCTGTAGGTTAGTCCCAGCCGCCGGCCCATCTGCGACCACTCCTCCTTCGCACAGGCCGGTGTCACCTGGGGAACAAGCGGTACATTGTTTGCAACTTTGCACTAATGAGAGATATGACGCTATGAGGGTTCAAAGGACAACACTATGATTTTTGAAAGGGCATTTGCAACAGCAAACATATCTGGGGAACTAAAGTAGCCTTGATAAAATGGTATAGCATCCATGTCCGGACGGGAAAACGGTCTGAAGTTGTTTTGGGCTACGAGAGCACTGTTCCCCAGTGGCGGACAATCGAAGGGTTGAGGACTGGGGTTCCCTGGAAGGAGATAGGGACTTTTAACTGGATCCCAGTTTGTATGAAAAAATCCCTGGGAGCAGCAACGGTTTTCCAGCGCCAGAGGGCGAGGGAATAAAAACTGGGTACGGCAACTGGAACAGGAGACTCTGCCAGCCCAGGGCAGGGATGGTGAAGGTGGACACCGGACGTAATATATGACTGATTGATTTATCCATTATTTAGCCTTCAGAGCACTTCCGCCTATGGAATTATATAGCGCATTGTGTTACATGTGGGTACTGTAAATGCAGAATTATGTAATGGAATACTCTAATGGGAATTCGTAACGTTAGAAAAATAGATCTGGCATACAATTAAAAAAGCAAAAGCGTCGAGATGGTTTTATATGTGAACTACGTAGAGCATGACAGAAACGAGTGTAAACAATGTGTTCAGAAAGACCGATGTTTATGTGTAACTCAAATGATTAAATTCAGATATTTCAGCACATTTTACTATCACTCAGCACGGTCAGATTCCGACCATGTTCGGGTTGGAGACGCAGACGCCGTATACCTGCAGCAGCTCCAGCCGGTGGCTGGTCTCCTCCCAACTCCGGGTGATCTCCTCCAGAGACGTCTCCAGAACCAGGCGCCCGTCCAGCTGCAGCGATATACTGCTGCCATCTACAACAGCGCCCAGCAGCCGACAGGTGGCGCCTCCCGACTCGAAAAACTGCAAACGGCGGAGGGCGTTTAAGACCTCTGTTTTAACATGTGAATTGAATTGGCTGATCTATTATTTTTCTAACCAAGCCTTCTGTTGATTGTCTCACACCAGGGAAACCTGACCTCGAACCCCATGAAGTAAACCAAAATCATAGACGATTGAACGAAGACTTAAGTACATGGCCTGTACCAGTAATTGCCCAAAAAGTACGCTCTATTATTTTAAAACGACGTGCGTTGCATCAGCCGAAACTAACTTTTTTAACCCTGTCCACGTCGGCCGCATCCACTTCCAGCAGCCAGCCGGGCTCCTCGGCGAACAGCGCAGCCATTACGTCATCACAGGTGACGTCATCGTCCTGAGCGGTGCCCCAGGTGAGCTGGAGGCCGCGACCGCCAGCGATGGCCATCTCCAGGGCGCAGACCAACAGTCCTCCGTCGCTGATGTCATGACCGGCCAGCAACGTGTCGTCTGAAAACGCATTTCGCAGGAGAGAGCGTACATGTGCACGATATGATAATTAATTCAAAACACTAAACATACCACACAAGCCGACTCGAGTACACCTTGCCTGATGTTTCACGCGCTCACGCGTCCACAATCTAGCCATGCTTACACTCGATCAGTTTCTGGATGACGTTGAAGGCGGCAGCTAGTACTTCAGGCTTGTCCAGGTCGGGAACGGTGTCGCCCAGCTGGGAGTAGCACTGAGCCAGGGCGGAGCCGCCCAGACGCCCGCCGGCGCCGCCCAGACCCACGTGCAGCAGCCGCCCGCGCCGCCCGGTCGACTTGAGGTCAGGCGTGACCACGCGCCGGATGTCGGGGCAGTTGACATAGGCTGACACCACCAGACTTCCTGATGTCGAGAGGAGCAGGGAGTGAAACACTGTAGCGAGGCGGTGTATGCTATTTAAAGAAGTGGCCCCGTTTCCAATTTAAAGTTTTGTTATTTTTGTGGTGGCGCCGGCGTCCCATGGTCCCGTGAAGCTCAGGCACAGAGCCAGTTCATCCCGGCTGGTCTAAATCGGGACCAATGTCGGATTCCCGCGCCGAAACCAAAAAAGTGAACGTCTGCAACGGATTTACTCCGCAGCTAGCGGCTATCAAAGTAGCTGACCATTCACACCACACCCTGTCGTATTTATTCAAACCTAAACCACTATAATATACGTTCCATCCACCGACTTCCAATGCACCGTTTACCGTTTTTCGCTACCTAGCGCGGTTTTCGAGATCTTAGGGGGCGGGTACCCGCCCCCTCCCTCGTCAAGGCGAAGGTGGCTCAGACCCCCGTCATTGCGCGTGATAATATAAGTTCCACCCCACTGCCCTCCAATGCGCCCTCAGCCACTGTGCTGCCATCTAGCCACTGACCGTGGTACTACTAACCTGGTGCCTTGACGGTGGCTCCCCCTACACGGGCCGCCATGCTCAGCGAGTCCTTGCCGCCGTCCACGGCCACCCCCAGCCGGCTCATGACGTCACACATGGCTGCGCATGCGCAGTAGATGGCAGCCGCCTCCCCGGGCAGTTTGGCGGGCCACATCCAGTTTCCACTGCACTTTACGTCCTGCACAGAGGGCCATTGGGGAAGCTGCACGTCATTTCCGGTCACAGCTGGTGCACATGCCAACTGCTTAATTTCCTCAGGGATTAAGCAGATGACATAACCTAATTTTGTTTCTGGAAAGCTGAAATCCTATAATTTTATATATAATTTCTTGTTAGAAAGTTCCGTTCTTTAGTAAAGTTTTAAATTCGCACGTATACATTTTCCTATGCAAAGGCCAGATCGCAAACAAAATTTGAGTGAATTCGCCTTCGGTTGCCACCATATCATTCCTTGAACGTGCCTCCACTGGACAAATACTATCGTCCAAAACGTGGGATATCATTGTGTAGGGAAGGGAAGAACCAAAATCCTAAATAGTACCCAGCGTCATGAGTGATAATATCCGGCAGACCGAGGAGGTATGATAATCCCAATAATCTGTCCTCTCATCCACCGCACCAGCTTCGTCAGCATTGGGCGACTGACTTCCGTGCACAGTTGATGTTCACCAGCCGCGAGCTGGGAACCACCCACCCTGAGCGCTGAGACGGGGGCGAACGCCAGGTTGGTGAGGGCCTCGGCCACACTGAGGCGGGCGCCGGCCGCTGGGTCCAGAAGACCCTTTATAGGCTGCTCTCCGATTGCCGTGGCTGCCCCCACCTGTTCAGGAGCAGGGGGTTAAATGTTGTTCTCAGCTATGGATTGATTTAGCACTGCGTACTACTTGGGGAAATTGAAATAATTTGTTTCTTTCTTCGATATTTTTTCAAAACAATATTAAAACATGTTGAATGATATAACAACAGTGAAATGTTCAAAATAATAGTAATTAAGTATATTTTAACGTAGTGTTTTTCATAACTTGGAATTTTTCTCTCCCCGTCTCCGCAATCTGTCATATCGGTATTTACCGCTGTAGGTACTTACTCTATTCACTTCACTGCAAATTAAAATTTGATTAATTTCCAGAAAGGTTAAGAGGCTGAGGATTAGAGGTTAAGATGAAACAGTATTTTATCATCCATGCCATTCCGTTCCACTCGTCTGTCCTGTCTTATTCCGATCACAAATCTGTATCAAGTAAATGTTCAAACCTCGTCACATTCTTCCAAAGACACCAGAAACATATGTTCCCACCATGTACCACCCTATCCCATTCCAGAATTCCCATCCCGTCTTCCTTGCCACACAGACCTCTACGACTGTCCGCTGGAAGTTAAACTGAGCCGGGTGTTACCGTGTCATAGTGGGAGAGTGCGACGACGGCTACGTCCGCCAGCGGGGTCTGGAACGGACCCACGCACTGCTGCTGCGCCACCAGGCCCGTCACCGACCGGTCCACCTGTCGGCAGTCAGCCACACTCAGACGGCAGTCACACTCAGGTGGCAGTCACACTCAGGACACTCAAACGGCAGTCACACCCAGACGACTCAAACGGCAGTCACACTCAGGTGGCAGTCACACTCAGGACACTCAAACGGCAGTCACACCCAGATGACTCAAACGGCAGTCGCACCCAGACGACTCAAACGGCAGTCACACTCAGGCGGCAGTCACACTCAGGTGGCAGTCACAGTCAGGCAGCAGTCACACTCTGACGGCCGTCACACTCAGAACACTCAGAGGGCAGTCACACTCAGACAGCAGAGTCACACTCAGACGGCAGAGTCACACTCAGACGGAAGAGTCACACTCAGACGGAAGAGTCACACTCAGACAGCAGAGTTACACTCAGACAGCATAGTCACACTCAGACGGCATAGTCACACTCAGACAGCATAGTCACACTCAGACGGCATAGTCACACTCAGACAGCAGAGTTACACTCAGACAGCATAGTCACACTCAGACAGCAGAGTTACACTCAGACAGCATAGTCACACTCAGACGGCATAGTCACACTCAGACAGCAGAGTCACACTCAGACAGCATAGTCACACTCAGACGGCAGAGTTACACTCAGACAGCATAGTCACACTCAGACAGCAGAGTTACACTCAGACAGCATAGTCACACTCAGACAGCATAGTCACACTCAGACAGCAGAGTTACACTCCAGACGGCATAGTCACACTCAGACAGCAGAGTTACACTCAGACAGCATAGTCACACTCAGACAGCAGAGTTACACTCAGACAGCATAGTCACACTCAGACAGCATAGTCACACTCAGACAGCAGAGTTACACTCAGACAGCATAGTCACACTCAGACAGCATAGTCACACTCAGACAGCAGAGTTACACTCAGACGGCATAGTCACATTCAGACAGCAGAGTTACACTCAGACAGCATAGTCACACTCAGACAGCATAGTCACACTCAGACAGCAGAGTTACACTCAGACGGCATAGTCACACTCAGACAGCAGAGTTACACTCAGACAGCATAGTCACACTCAGACAGCAGAGTTACACTCAGACAGCATAGTCACACTCAGACGGCATAGTCACACTCAGACAGCATAGTCACACTCAGACGGCATAGTCACACTCAGACAGCAGAGTTACACTCAGACAGCATAGTCACACTCAGACAGCAGAGTTACACTCAGACAGCATAGTCACACTCAGACGGCATAGTCACACTCAGACAGCAGAGTCACACTCAGACGGCAGAGTCACACTCAGACGGAAGAGTCACACTCAGACGGCATAGTCACACTCAGACAGCAGAGTCACACTCAGACGGCATAGTCACACTCAGACAGCAGAGTTACACTCAGACAGCATAGTCACACTCAGACGGCATAGTCACACTCAGACAGCATAGTCACACTCAGACGGCATAGTCACACTCAGACAGCAGAGTTACACTCAGACAGCATAGTCACACTCAGACGGCATAGTCACACTCAGACAGCAGAGTCACACTCAGACGGCATAGTCACACTCAGACAGCAGAGTTACACTCAGACAGCATAGTCACACTCAGACGGCATAGTCACACTCAGACAGCAGAGTTACACTCCAGACAGCATAGTCACACTCAGACAGCAGAGTCACACTCAGACAGCATAGTCACACTCAGACGGCATAGTCACACTCAGACAGCAGAGTCACACTCAGACAGCATAGTCACACTCAGACGGCATAGTCACACTCAGACAGCAGAGTCACACTCAGACGGCATAGTCACACTCAGACAGCAGAGTTACACTCAGACAGCATAGTCACACTCAGACGGCATAGTCACACTCAGACAGCAGAGTCACACTCAGACGGCATAGTCACACTCAGACAGCAGAGTTACACTCAGACAGCATAGTCACACTCAGACGGCATAGTCACACTCAGACAGCATAGTCACACTCAGACGGCATAGTCACACTCAGACAGCAGAGTTACACTCAGACAGCATAGTCACACTCAGACGGCATAGTCACACTCAGACAGCAGAGTCACACTCAGACGGCATAGTCACACTCAGACAGCAGAGTTACACTCAGACAGCATAGTCACACTCAGACGGCATAGTCACACTCAGACAGCAGAGTCACACTCAGACGGCATAGTCACACTCAGACAGCAGAGTTACACTCAGACAGCATAGTCACACTCAGACGGCATAGTCACACTCAGACAGCAGAGTTACACTCAGACAGCATAGTCACACTCAGACAGCAGAGTCAAGACACTCAGACAGCATAGTCACACTCAGACGGCATAGTCACACTCAGACAGCAGAGTCACACTCAGACGGCATAGTCACACTCAGACAGCAGAGTTACACTCAGACAGCATAGTCACACTCAGACGGCATAGTCACACTCAGACAGCATAGTCACACTCAGACGGCATAGTCACACTCAGACAGCAGAGTTACACTCAGACAGCATAGTCACACTCAGACGGCATAGTCACACTCAGACAGCAGAGTCACACTCAGACGGCATAGTCACACTCAGACAGCAGAGTTACACTCAGACAGCATAGTCACACTCAGACGGCATAGTCACACTCAGACAGCAGAGTCACACTCAGACGGCATAGTCACACTCAGACAGCAGAGTTACACTCAGACAGCATAGTCACACTCAGGCAGCGGTCTCAGGAGAGTCACACTCAGACAGCAGAATTACACTTTGACAGCATAGTCACACTCAGACAGCAGAGTCACACTCTGACAGCATAGTCACACTCAGGCGGCAGAGTCACACTCAGACAGCAGAGTTACACTCAGACAGCATAGTCACACTCAGACAGCAGAGTCACACTCAGGCGGCAGAGTCACACTCTGACAGCATAGTCACACTCAGACAGCAGAGTTACACTCTGACAGGATAGTCACACTCAGACGGCATAGTCACACTCAGACAGCAGGGAGTACCTCAGGCGGCAGAGTCACACTCTGACAGCAAGTCACACTCAGGCGGCAGAGTCACACTCTGACAGCATAGTCACACTCAGACAGCAGAGTTACACTCAGACAGCATAGTCACACTCAGACAGCAGAGTCACACTCTGACAGCAGAGTCACACTCAGGCGGCAGAGTCACACTCTGACAGCATAGTCACACTCAGACAGCAGAGTTACACTCTGACAGCATAGTCACACTCAGACAGCAGAGTTACACTCAGACAGCATAGTCACACTCAGACAGCATAGTCACACTCAGACAGCAGGGTCACACTCAGGCGGCAGTCACACTCTGGCGGCAGTCACACTCAGAACACTCAGAGGGCAGTCACACTCAGACAGCAGAATCACACCCAGACGGCTCAGACGGAAGTTACACCCAGACGATTCAGATGGCAGTCACACTCAGACGGAAGAGTCACACTCAGACGGAAGAGTCACACTTAGACGGAAGAGTCACACTCAGACGGAAGAGTCACACTCAGACGGCAGTAAAACTCAGACGGTAGAGCACAATCAGATGGCAGTTCCATTCAAGCACGAATTAAACTTTTCAATGCCTCAAGCTCTTTACTGAATGCAGGGGCGTAGCCAAGGGGGGGCGGCATGGACAGCTGCCCCTACCCTGAGGGCCCGATGGGCCCCCCCGAGGACACGAGTCTGTAACAAGCAGGGCCTTTTTACCCATCAGGGCCCTTTGGCGCTGTTGCAGTGGCCCTTTTTCGGGGCGTCGCCCCCCCTGAGCGAAATCCTGGCTACGCCACTGACTGAATGTATGCATGGATGGAGATCACTTCGAATAAGAACTAATTTTGAGATGTTTCCAAGACCACATAGACACCACAGTACCCAAGACCATCTAGCACTGACCTTGTTCGTGAGGTACCGTTTACTGCCGACAGATGGCAGGCGCAGCACCCTGCTGAGCGCCTCCTGAACACGCAGTCCCTCGGGCAGCTGCAGCGGGGCAGCAGGGCTCACCGGGGAGTCCGAGTGGAAGACCTGCCAACGCAGCAGATTTTCAGTCGCTCCAACAGCGCAGATCGGAAGGCTAAGCTCAGTGATTACAGCGTTATACATCCAAACATCAAACCGATCAATGGACGGGTAGATGATTGCGAGATGGTGTGATTCTAGAAGAATTCGGATTGTATTGAAACGTACGTAAACATCGAACGCTATATTTAGCATCATTTGAAATTCAAGCAATACCATTCACAGACCTCAAGAATAAATCCAGACCCTTGCAATCATTTCAGACGACTTCTGCTGTTTGAGTTAAGATAACGCCTACAGATGCAGTCACCACCCTTTAATCGTGTTTAAAGTACAACCACGCACCTTTTGTGGCATTTTTCCCAGCACTAGCTCGAGATCCAGGTCCACGGGATCCCGGTTTACACCTTCACGTCCGAAAGGACCTTCTCTCAGCACTACCTGCACCGGCGGAAGCTGTTAGGTAAGACTGGGATTGAACACACAGTCCTGTCAAATGCGTTGTACTATATTGAAGTACTGAAAGAGGGTTAAAGGTAAGAAAAAGGCATACAGATACAACTTTCGGAACATTTGCAAAACTTTAGGTGAGCAACAGCAGCAGTAAAAAACTGTCTAAAAAATTATGGAACGCTATTCGTGTCGCCCGTATATGATGTTCAAGCTATCCAGCTAAAATATCACTACAATCAACTTCGGTGACAATCGTGACATGTTGTTTTCAAACAATGAAGAAGACATATAAAATGTTTTATAAGAGGGGAAATAAAACACAACTTCAAACAAGAGTGGATATCACTATTGGTACTAAGCAGCACTATCATCTGGTTATCAGCATTCCCGGAGCTGGCACCGTGTCGTACCCTGCCGTCTCCGGTAACGCGTCCGACGAAACTGACGGGACACTTCTCCCGTCGGCAGATGTCGCTGAGAAAGTCCCGGGACTCGGGCCGGCACAGTATCGCGTTACTCTCCTGGTACTCTGCCAAAACGGGAAGAGGGGAAGTGGTTCAACTCAGCACATCATAATATCGTATTGTTCATCTGATATTCTACCGATACGAGCCAATGAGACGAGAAACCGGAATGATCTTAGAGACTGAAGCTCGCTCCATACATGGACATGGCAACACCAGTTGCGATGTTGATGCATAGCACCTTCATTAGAGCCCCCGTTGGCTGACATGTATCCGGAATAAGAACGTACGTTTTCAATGTGCGAAAGGATACAACATCATATTATCGATGATAACACGTTCTTGGGATTTAGCAACGCACCAATTGCTGAGATCATATGGCGTCGTGTCGGAGAAGAAGGAGAGTAACATACTCCGGACATAGGGTAGAGTGCCAAGCCCTGCCCCTGGGTGAGCTCAAATCCGCGACAATTATCACGCACAGAATGTCACGGGCCGAGCATGTGCGCTAACCGACCACACCGCCCAAACTGCGTTATTGCCGCTGATAGATGTGAGACAGGGGACATCGAAAGCAAGCACGCAACATCATAAGGTACTTCAGCAACTTAATCGGACTGGAATAACGCAAGCGTGCTATTGATGCCTGGTCCTACCTGCACCCCATAGCTCCAGTGCTGAGATAGACTGGTCTCCCAGCTGAAACTCTTCAGTGTATATTATCGCTCCAGAAGGCTCCACAATCTCCTTCAAAACGTTACCTGCAAAGTAATTCGATCATTGTAAAAGTGGTAAAGTGACGAGTCTTTGTACGGCAGAACGGCTTAGGAAGGTAAAGTACGTATACAAGGACGAATGCGACTATTATGTTCTCACATTTTGAGAATTTTTTACGAAACATACACTTTTGACCAATGATTTGGAAAAAGTAACCTAGGTGTATTGAATTGTTTTGGCGGTTCTAGCTCAAACTCCACAACCTGGTGATCAATTCGTCTTAACTGACCCGCTTTAGGCATTTTGCACCCCCCGTTTCCACAGCCAGAACTCATCCACAGCGATCCCAGTTTTCCCGACCCACCGTTTCCGCCGGCTCCCTGGTCGTGGATACTGAGGATGGGGTTACTCTCGCCGGCCTCTGCGCATGCGCGGATGACCCGGTTTAGTTTCTGCTCCATCTCAGCGTCGCCCCTCTGCACTGCGCCAAAGTCCAGCTCATCCGCGTTATCGCCCTGCACCTGAGATCAGAGCATTGTATACCTTCTGAGACATTGCATGGTACCATTCAATGTATTGTTGTTTGCTTTGGCTTAAACAGTTTCAAGTTCATTTTCATCAGTATTAATACGTTACACAAGCGGAAGAGAAAAGAAATGTAAAAATTATATTTGATAATCACGTTAAAAGAAATTTCCCCGTCAAATCCTGGTCACTCCGTTTGTAAATCGTAGATACCAATCCAAATACAATCAATATAAGAAATACAAATAAATGGACATAGATCAGAACCTGCATTCATGTTTAGATTCAAAGTTCCAGGGAATAGGTGTATCCTTGAATCTAGATATGAATCCACACTCGTATATCGATTCAAACCTCCCCTAGTTCAATGGTCAATCCAATCAAACTTACTAATGGATTAGAATTAATCGGATGTACGCTCAGATATGCAATCCATGAGACTATCCAGCGTTCAGGGGATTCAATGCCCCAAATAACACAGCCTTCCTTCTGGAGGAGGCGTCTACCTGTCTGAAAAGGTAGAGTCTCCACCACTATCGAGCTTGGACATGAGAACTGGAGGTGAGTCCCATCTGCATGTAGGAGGCAGCACCTCGACCGGCGTCAATCCTGTATGCGGAAACAAGAGGCAAGGGCCAGCATCTCATCTAAAGGGAGGAGGTGGTCCTGACAATGGAAACTGGAGGGAGAGGAGTTGCTGCTCACTTACACGGAGGAGGTGGCACCTCCACCGACGCCAATCCTGTACGGGGAAGATAAAGGGGAGGGATTCCTACTCACCTGCACGGAGGAGGTGACACCTCCACCTCCACCAACGCCAGTCCGGGCCATGGAAACTGGAGGGGGAGGGATTGCTGCTCACCTGCACAGAGGAGGTGGCACCTCCACCTCCACCAACGCCAATCCGGGCCATGGAAACTGGAGGGGGAGAAATTGCTGCTCACCTGCACAGAGGAGGCGGCACCTCCACCTCCACCAACGCCAATCCGGACCATGGAAACTGGAGGGGGAGGGGTCGCAGCTCACCTGCATGGAAGAGGCGGCACCTCCACCTCCACCAACGCCAATCCGGGCCATGGAAACTGGAGGGGAGGGATTGCTGCTCACCTGCACAGAGGAGGCGGCACCTCCACCTCCACCAACGCCAATCCTGTACGGGGAAGCTAGAGGAGGGGGATTGCTGCCCACCTGCACGGAGGAGGCGGCACCTCCACCTCCACCAACGCCAATCCGGGCCATGGAAACTGGAGCGGGAGGGATTGCTGCTCACCTGCACGGAGGAGGCGGCACCTCCACCTCCACCAACGCCAATCCGGGCCATGGAAACTGGAGGGGAGGGGTCGCAGCTCACCTGCATGGAAGAGGCGGCACCTCCACCTCCACCAACGCCAATCCGGACCATGGAAACTGGAGGGGGAGGGGTCGCAGCTCACCTGCATGGAAGAGGCGGCACCTCCACCTCCACCAACGCCAATCCGGGCCATGGAAACTGGAGGGGAGGGATTGCTGCTCACCTGCACAGAGGAGGCGGCACCTCCACCTCCACCAACGCCAATCCTGTACGGGGAAGCTAGAGGAGGGGGATTGCTGCCCACCTGCACGGAGGAGGCGGCACCTCCACCTCCACCAACGCCAATCCGGGCCATGGAAACTGGAGCGGGAGGGATTGCTGCTCACCTGCACGGAGGAGGCGGTACCTCCACCTCCACCAACGCCAATCCGGGCCATGGAAACTGGAGGGGAGGGATTGCTGCTCACCTGCACGGAGGAGGCGGCACCTCCACCTCCACCAACGCCAATCCGGGCCATGGAAACTGGAGCGGGAGGGATTGCTGCTCACCTGCACGGAGGAGGCGGCACCTCCACCTCCACCAACGCCAATCCGGGCCATGGAAACTGGAGCGGGAGGGATTGCTGCTCACCTGCACGGAGGAGGCGGCACCTCCACCTCCACCAACGCCAATCCGGGCCATGGAAACTGGAGCGGGAGGGATTGCTGCTCACCTGCACGGAGGAGGCGGCACCTCCACCTCCACCAACGCCAATCCGGGCCATGGAAACTGGAGGGGAGGGGTTGCTACTCACCTGCACGGAGGAGGCGGCACCTCCACCTCCACCAACGCCAATACGGGCCATGGAAACTGGAGGGGAGGGGTTGCTACTCACCTGCACGGAGGAGGCGGCACCTCCACCTCCACCAACGCCAATCCGGGTCATGGAAACTGGAGGGGGAGGGATTGCTGCTCACCTGCACGGAGGAGGCGGCACCTCCACCTCCACCAACGCCAATCCGGGCCATGGAAACTGGAGCGGGAGGGATTGCTGCTCACCTGCACGGAGGAGGCGGCACCTCCACCTCCACCAACGCCAATCCGGGCCATGGAAACTGGAGGGGGAGGGGTTGCTGCTCACCTGCACGGACGAGGCGGCACCTCCACCTCCACCAACGCCAATCCGGGCCATGGAAACTGGAGGGGAGGGGTTGCTACTCACCTGCACGGAGGAGGCGGCACCTCCACCTCCACCAACGCCAATCCGGGCCATGGAAACTGGAGGGGGAGGGATTGCTGCTCACCTGCACGGAGGAGGCGGCACCTCCACCTCCACCAACGCCAATCCGGGCCATGGAAACTGGAGCGGGAGGGGTTGCTACTCACCTGCACGGAGGAGGTGGCACCTCCACCTCCACCAACGCCAGTCCGGGCCATGGAAACTGGAGCGGGAGGGGTTGCTGCTCACCTGCACGGACGAGGCGGCACCTCCACCGACGCCAATTCTGTACACCGGACCCCCGAGCTTCACGACCAGCATATCTGCCGAACATATATCAGTCACGAAGGTCCCCCTAATCGCCCTCGTCACCGATCTGCCGTCCTGGAAGCTTACTCAAGTTTGGCATTCACCACAGTTAAAACCCAACGCAAATCGTTGAACTTCGCACAATTCCGGACCCAAGATGCCTGTGAATTGATTGTCTCTAGACCTAATCCTGCCGAACAGGTGACCTGGTCCTCACCCTCCTCTGGAGGAATCTTGTTGACCAGCTCGTCTTCAACGGTGCCGATGCCACCACTGAACATGATGGGCTTCACCCACTCCCTTCGACCGTCTGGCGTCAACAGGCCAAAAGAACGGGTGAAACCGGATATTACCGGTTCGCCGAACTTGTTCCCGTAGTCGGATGCTCCGTCGCTAGCCTCGAGTAGCACACGTATAGGGGGAGCGAACTGCGTCGGGTACTGAAGAGAAGCATCCTCCCACGGCAGCGTGTAGTCTGAGTCAAGCAGAGCTATTAGAACTAGAAGTCCTGGCCGGCCAGAATTCGACGACTCTAGATCAGTTAACAGTGAAACGTGTGGGAGCTATGTCGGTTCGAAGATGTTTCCAACAAACATAGGGCCAAAACGTACTGCTAAATTGATTTTGAGGGCACTCAGTCCTACCTGCGTTATCCTCAAACAAAGCGTGTTTACAACAAACAAACAAAGCGTGTTGCTGTGCCTGCATTCTAGTCAGTTAGGGAGAGTTTGCCTTAAGCACATCATTATCGTACCAAGCTATTTTCCAAGGCATTCCATTCAAGCAGAGCATCAAGTATGCCTGGCAGCAACCGGACTTCACCTGGGATGAGGAGCTGGCCCACACAGTACCCTGCTGTGCCAGCGATCACGTGACCTCCTCTGCCGACCGCCTGCACATCCCGGATCCTCCCGCCGGTGCCCGTGGTGGCGCCACTGTCGACAACAGAGTGTTCACGTACCATCACGGTGGCGCCAATGTCGACACAAAAATATGTCCCATCTATGTGACACCACTGTCGGCATGAGAAAATGCATCTCCCATCGTGGTGGTTCCACTGACTTATTGATGATCTCATTGATCTGGTTTTATCCTCCTTATTTATTGTCTCAATGATTCGTACCATTCGTGCCTCTCTCTCTCTCTCGGTTTCTCTCCTTATTTTCCATGTATTTCTCCCACCTGAAGGGAGCCACGCCAGTGGGGAAGTTGTGCGTCTCCGCTGTGAAGACCACGTGGCGAGTAGAGACCTCGGCCCTCAGGCGTCCTGGCCGGTCCGCCGCCAGCGACCGCAGCGCCACCACGCGGCCGCCGGCGATTGCACTGCGGCAGTGTTGGTACTACCATCAAATCCAGACGGCAGCCGGTTATTGAACGGAGGAAAATTAGCGGCGTATGTTACCAAAACCGTAATTTTCCAATATTAAAGGTTTTTTTATTGAATATACAACGATATGACACACTGTCCTTAGCTTCTAGCCTAGCTCATGTAAATCCAGGACTATATAATTCTTATACTATATATATATATATATATATATATATATATATATATATATGTAAATATGTACATATATTTACGGTTCACAATTTATTGTGATATATCTGGTAGAGAGTGAAACACCCCAAGACTCGGTCTATGAACAGCTCTTATCCAAATCGACAACGAAAGAGGCAAGTAATTTCCTTAATCACTGATGTAAAATTATTCCGTTGTACACTTGTGAGACTTGCCTATGATTATGACGAGTTTTAAGCAGAGAAACATTAACACCTGGCATTAGCTGTCCCAGAGACGCATCAGTGTGCGGGGAATAGTCGAATGGCTATTATCCAAATAATTATTCAATTATGATAATTTTTGGAGCTGATCGACGCACCAACTGCCAGCGTTTTGTGATTTCGCCCAATCTTTCCCTGTTGGAAGGGTTTCCGGGGCACCAAACTGCTCCTTGCCCAGGGAATCCGCCGGGTCTTAACCCGGGCTAGGGGCGTGGAACGCAAACATCCTAACCACTACACTACTGCTGACCCAAATGATGATTTAGTTACAACAGCTGTAGTCCTCTACTAGGAAAACACAACTGACCTGCTGTTGTCACAAAACTTGATAACGTTGTTGTTGGCACTGTGAAGCTGAGTTTTAATCACCATGTCCAACAGCGATTGCTCCATTGTCTTTCCGTCGATAAGGAGTGAGCCCTGCGGAAGATGTGCAGTAAGACGACTCTGTAATCTACGCATTATGCACTTTACTTCTGTGACTATGCAATATGAAATTAATCACACGGAACATTCTTAAATGAGCTAAACAGTTTATTAGGGAAGCTGAAATAGTAAATTGACGAGGTGGCAGGAGGAGGCGAACACATGGAGAAGTGACAGAAGAAGCTCAAGTATCATGCCATGACCAGGTAAATTCACATTCATGTCCAACGTGTGGAAGCCAGAAAAGACGTCATGCTGGAAGGTGTAAGATGCTGAGTAAATGACAGTATCCCGGCCTTACTGCACATATAAATAAAGTTTCCAATGACATATACCAAACCCAATTGACATGATATGAATTTTCTAAGGATATAGGAGCATACATGCTCAAAAGTAGGCTGGAAAATAGCTATTAGCTATAAAGTAGCTAGTAAACTACTCGCTAGTAACTAGTGGTGCAGCCAGGCGACACTATTTGGTCAACCTTTGTCATACATAGATATACAGGATTTTTACAGGTTTGCCTGTACAGTACAGTACAGGCTTGTCATGCAACACCCCCCTCCCACTCAACGAAATTCCGGCTACACCAAAGGTCCTGACCTACCTTAAAGAACCAATGACGCGAGTGTTCGCTGTTAGACTGTGCCAGGTCGAAACACTCCACCGAGGTTGGATTTCGAGATAACTTCTCAGCAAATAGCTGGGTGTAGAAGTCTAAATCCCAATCATCGAATGCCAGACCTGCAAACATCTAACGGTCAGTTCTCACTGGAATATGAAACCAATTAACCTATCTTAACTGACGACTCAAAACCTCGTCCAAACCCTGACTCGAAATAATGTATCGGTTCCATTGTGCATTGACTTAAAAAATCAAAGTTTTTTCCTGTTGCTGGTGACCACTTTGAGCCGCCTTCAGTGTGCTGGGATTCACACATGATGTTTAATATAATTTAGGAATGAAGTGAAAACTCTTAAAATCGGTTTTATTCGTGACAGCCTTGGACCGAATATTGCGACGTCTCTTGATCCTACCAAGTCTTTCATTGACGTCCTCCAGAGCCCGGCGTCCCCCTGCCAGAACGTCCACGACTTCCCAGGGTTGTGGAGCGACGGTGGCGCCAAAGGTTTGCAGCGGCTCCGGGTAGAAGCACTCTGTCATGCGGTCGTGGGATGCGGCTACAATCTGAAAATAGCCGCACAGAAATTCATCTGCGAAGTAGAATAAGTAGAGTCACATACCTACCACAAATTATCTGATATAGAGCAAATTTCTGTCCTACGGCTGTCACAAAAATCTGGAAGCCTGCAGTTAACTTGAGAAAATATAGGTTTGTACGACAATAGTATTCAATTCACCAGCTTTCTAATGATATATAGCACTAACGACTAGAACAGGAGGAAATTACCCTAAATCATTTCAGGATCACAAAAATCACCTAAATTATGTTATTTTGCATACCACGTTTCACTCAGTCAACTTTAACTTCATATTGCTACCATTTTAATAATGTGGCCTTGCCTTTTAGGGAATAACATCCATACATATATTTCGGAATACACACGGGTTAAAAAACGAAGACATGATGAGGCAAACGATAAAAGCGTACATAATGTATACAAAAAGAAACACGGTATCAATGCCACACGGTCCAGAAGGCCAGGGGCCGCGTCCAGGCGCAGGCGGGCCAGCGCGAAACGAGCGGCAGACAGAGATACTGCGACCAAACGCAGGACAGCACCCAAAAAGGTGACCGCGGGACAGCATCAGTGCGCCGGGAATCTACAATGAGGCGGGTATCCAGGCGCATACACAATACAGTGCACGATGTAGTGCAGAAAAAAGACAATGTTAGAAAGATAAAAAAATTAAATAACGTGAGATAAAGTCAATTTAACACTGATCGCCACAGATTCAGTGAGTTTTTCAGGAATTTTTCATTAAAATGAGTTTGTAGAAAGTAATGAAGGGCCAAAATTTCCGGATTTACAGTCAAGCAGAAATAGCCGGCAGCTTACCACGAAAATCGTGCAAAAACACGTGGTTTTTGGAGAAGCTAAAATGTAACTATCTAGAAATTTCTCGATTATTTTTAGCTTCACCATCGCAAAGACGGAATCAATACCATGCTAAATTTGTGTATAACTCAAAGGAATATTTTCCGGGTGGACATATAAAATTAAGGAGAATTAAGGTCATGCAGTCAAATTTACTCCTGTCACGAAAATAAGGCAGTGTAAATAAAGCAATAAAGCAATATTCCCCAAACTATCCAAGCACTAAATCGCTGCATGCAACTCTCGGTAACATAAATTTGGTTGTTTGTATGTAAGGATAAAGCTATTCTATCAAAATTGAATATTTGCTGGATTGGGAACATAACCAAAGCAGTGGAAAAAAACGAGTCATCCTAGCCTTATGTTGATGTTTGAGCACTCCTTCGATCTGGGCTCCTGTGCAGTTTTGCAAAAAAAAAACGCCAACGTTGGTGGCTAGCCCATGAAAAATGATGACCAGACTATATAAGTTAACCTTCTGCTAGAGTCAACATTGTGGTCACGACAGGTCAAAGAGAGCGACCGGCTGACAGGAAATCCCAAGATGGTTGCCAAACATTCCCCACTGGGGCGAGGGATATGACTGTCCTGTAAAATGTGGCATGGGGAATGCAAAGGTTTGCTAGAATTTGCCTAAATATATATCAATGATTACCACAAGAAGGTAAGACTTTTGTTTCAATGTGTTTTTGGGACCTTCAAATCTTAGGTCCCGTCAGACGAAAATATTCTCTATATCTTAGGGCGTGTCCTATCTATCTCGAGAAGAAGAGTGGATAAGAGTAAAATAGGACGTGTCCTGTCATCTTTAGACACATTTGGTACACTTTAAGTTTGATCTTTATCGCCATCGTCTGGGGAGATGCGCACTAAGCAATAGAGAGAGAGAGAGAGAGAGAGAGAGAGAGAGAGAGAGAGAGGGATGGGGGAGGGGAAGAGGGCATACGAGACAGTGTAGACCGTTCAAGAAATGTTTATTTCACATCAGACGGTGCATTGTAGACAAACGGCTGGGGAAACAGGGTTTTCCTATATGCTCCGCAAGCTGTTATCGTAGTTCATACCCGGTGAGCATTTAACATTTATTTCAAGTCCGACGGGAAAACAATCACTCACAGTTTCATAACTAGTTCGCTGCGTTGGCGTTTTAGGACAAAACATGGCAAAATCTATTGTCGTTCTGACTACATCGGAATCGGATGAACGTGGATGAGCATCGGAGAAGCTTGTAATACAGAAAATGAATGATATATTTAAAAAAGCGACAGTGTGCCATTTCTGCGTTCTTTAAACTAGCTTAGCGTAAATTCCACATGAAACAAGCGTATAACAGGGAAACTTTATTGACGGCCGGCCTTCTGCTGGCTCGAAAAGGAGCTTCTCACGGTCGCTCAAGCACATCGAATTTTCTCCATAATCTTCCCCAGTGCATACAGCTTCGAACTCAATTCAAAGTATAGCCAGTAGCCACACTGTGTTTCGGCTCACCTGCTGTTTGGCGCCATTTTCAAGAGGCGTCTCTGTGATCAGCTGATACCTTCGCGCCACCTCCAGTCTGGTGACGTCACTGATTCCCAGTGCATGGCAGATGGCCACCGCGTTTGTGGATAGTGGCGTACAGTGGCTGAGCCTGCGAGCATGCTCCGGGAAGTGAGCCCCCCGGAGATCAACAATACTCACGCTGGACATCAGCAATATAACAAAACATCGTTTTCGTTAAAATGCAGGTTTTTACAATGAAGACAGTTCAACAGGTAGACCGCTATTGCATAAAATGAAAACAAGCTCTATTTAAATACTTAATTGCAAAGTACAAAGCCTGACGCGGTAACGGGCTATTTACGTATTACGTCAGCCACATTTGGGTGTGTTCGGACCCCTTCCCCTTTGTCACAAATAGCCAGAAAATGGCCGACCCCTCCCCTTTTGTCAGCAATCGTCAGACATTGTCAGACCCCTCTCGACAGCAACGGTGGCCGACATGAGACGCCGGAGAACTACACTGCTCGGGCGGTACGGGCAGCTGGTAGCAGTGGACACTGGGTGTGACTACGAAACATTGAAGTACCCGCTCTTCAACTACCCTGGGCCTGCGGAGTTTTATCTCAATAAAGCTATTCCGTAACAGCCGATGATTGGTCCCCCGTCAGATTCGGTCCGAAATGTCAGACCCCCTCCCCCTTTGGTCGCTGATGTCATTTGTGAACAGTCCCTGAGGAGGTTATCCAAAACTGGATTTTTAAAAAGAGCAGAGGTTCCAAGAGCAAGGCTAGAGGTCAGACGCCGCAGGGCGCTACGGTACATAGCTGAACGCATGTAAGGCGGTACAGTATAGCTGCAATTATGTAAGGCGGTACAGTATAACTGCAGGTATGTAAGGCGGTACAATATAGCTGCAGGTGTGTAAGGCGGTACAGTATAGCTGCAGGTATGTAATGCGGTACAGTATAGCTGCAGGTATGTAATCCGGTACAGTATAGCGGCAGGTATGTAAGGCGGTACAGTATAGCGGCAGGTGTGTAATGCGGTACAGTATAGCTGCAGGTATGTAATGCGGTACAGTATAGCTGCAGGTATGTAATCCGGTACAGTATAGCGGCAGGTATGTAAGGCGGCACAGTATAGCGGCAGGTATGTAAGGCGGCACAGTATGGCGACAGGTATGTTATGCGGTACAGTATTGCTGCAGGTATGTAAGGCGGTACAGTATAGCGGCAGGTGTGTAATCCGGTACAGTATAGCGGCAGGTATGTAAGGCGGCACAGTATGGCGACAGGTATGTTATGCGGTACAGTATTGCTGCAGATATGTAAGGCGGTACAGTATAGTGGCAACTATGTGAGGTGGTACAGTATAGCTGCTACTATGTAAGGCGGAACAGTAAAGCTGCAGGTAAGTAAGGTGGTACAGTACAGTGGCAGGTACGCATATAAGGCGGTACAGTACAGCTGCATCCATGTAGGTCGGTACAGTATAGTTTCAGGCATGTAAGACGGAGCAGTATACCCACGGGTGAGTTCTTGCGGCACAGTACGGTAGCAGCTTTAACAGGACTGAATAACTCTTGTAAAAAACCGCACTTCAAATGATGATGAAAGCTGCCTCCGGTTTTTCTGTTTCGTCAAGGATGCGGCAATAACATCGTGACAGCTCCCATGATTTGGTCCAACCGATGCACAGCTGTCAGCAGCCTAGCAGTGCGGCAAATGAGAAAGAAACGCGACCATTTTAAATAAGTACAGAACACAACAACTGACTTGCTCTGACCTTGGTCCGATCTCGAAGACGAACGCGTGCTTGCCCTGCGGCGCTTCCCCGAGGTCAGTGACCTGGTGCGGTGCGGTGCCGGTGGCAGATGTCTGTTGCAGTAACCAGGCGATCTTATTGCCCTCCTCCACGCTCAAAGGTCGTGTCACTTCTACGTAAACACAGCGCTCTGCGCGAACCCGGCCACCGGCGCCCGAGGCTATGCTGCAGGGCAGATGGTCTTGTAGTCCCACGTGGGCAGGGGTGTAAAAACGGAGAAGAGGCATCACCACTGCTGCGCTGCCGGCACACAGTGCCAGGGTCAGATACAGCTGTTTGGAGAGAGAAAGAGAGAGAGAGAGAGAGAGAGAGAGAGAGAGAGAGAGAGAGAGAGAGAGAGAAAGAGAAAGAGAGAGAGAAAGAGAAAAAGAGAGAGAAAGGGAAAGAGAAAAAGAGGGTGAGAGAGAAAGAGAGAAAGAGAGAGAGAGAGAGCCTACAGTGTAATAGTTAACTCGAAATTACACAAAAACAGTTATTTGCGCAGCCACGGCCATTACAACCACAGCTCGGACAGCGATTGGTAATCCACGGGGTAATACGAGGCCCCTTGTGAAATGCCGGACTTCTGATGGCTGCTCGCACCTTCAGAGGAGTCTGCAGGATTCCCTGTGGTTTCCGTGGAATTAAGCGTTATTATGTATGTTTCTTCATTGGCTTTCATTTGATAAACGGCATCACTTTCTGACCTTACGTGACCTCAGATCATGTTAGATCAAGAAGTAGCCCCTGGAGGTCAAACCACTAGCAGGCGGTCATTACCTTTCAAATAGCGGAGGAAGACCTGGTATTTTCCTATCAAATATATTTAACAGATCTCAATAGCTCTAATGGCTTGAGAGCTATGCCCAGGTTTCTGAACCCGCGCCCCACCGGGGGTCCGGCGCCACCTTCGCCCCACCGGGGGGCATCGATGGCCCCTCCCCTCTAGCTCCGAAAATATGGGGGTTAGCGAAAATCTGCAAAGTGCATTACAAAGCTCGCGTGAATTCAGTAAGAAATTACTTCACATGTTTAAGCGCTCAGGTCAATGGTTTGACCTCCAGAGGTCAAGTTAGGTCACGATAGGCTATTCTAACTCAAATATGCAATGCTTAACCCGCGCCCCACCGGGGTCCGGCGCCACCTTCGCCCCACCGGGGGGCCATCGATGGCCCCCCCTCTAACTCCAAAAATATGGGCGTTAGCGCAAATCTGCAAAGTGCAATAGAAAGCTCGCGTGAATTCAGTAAGAAATTACTTCGCATGTTTTAGTGCTCAGGTCAATGGTTTGACCTCCAGAGGTCAAATTAGGTCAAGATCGGCTATTTTCACTCAAATATGCAATGATTAAGCAAACTGGGCATAACTCTTATGTCATTAGAGCTATTGAGGCCTGGTAAAGTACATTTGATAGCAAACTGCCTGTACTTTTTCCGCTATGTGGAACGTAAAGACCTCCCGCCAGTGGTTTGACCGCCAGAGGTCACCTCGTGACCTAATATGACCTGAGGTCACGAAAGGTCAAAAAGTGACCTTGCCGTATATCAAATGAAAGCCAGTGACAAGACAAACACGATGGTGTTTGTTTCACCGCTCTAGCTCAATTAGGTCAAAAGTTATTGTCAAAATACTGTTTTTGACCTCCGGTGACCTTGGATGACCTTGGAAAAGTCAAAGGGAAAATATGACCCCTGGGATCCGTGAAAGGGTGTCCAAAAACGTTGTTCTGAGCAGTCTGAGTATTTGCAATCACTTTTGTGGCTTTTATATCATGAAATAGCTTTTCCCCATGCTTTTCCAATGGGAGAGGTCGCCTCGTGACCTGACCTCAGGGCACGAAATCGAAAAATCCCGGATATACACCTTGTAGACCCTGGAGGGGTCATGAAGTGTAGGAAGTTTCAAATCGATCGACTTTGAAATGTAGCTCTTACAGAGCTCTAAAGTGAAGTGAGGTGACCTTGGTTGACCTCGTCTGGTGACCTGACCTTTGGTGACCCGGGGTAAAAAATTTCAGGGATGATGGGAAAATGATGCAGTGAGAGGTAGAGCCCTCAACCGCGGTGCTGCGCCTCGTCGTTTTTCTGCTATCCCGGAAAAACCTTAGGGGGGCCATCGATGGCCCCCCGGTGGGGCGAGGGTTAAGAAAACTGGTCATAACTCTGATGCCATAAGAGCGATTGGGATCTAGTAAACTTCATTTGATAGAAAATACCATAACTTTTTCCGCTATGTAGAACGCACTGACCTCCCGCCAGTGGTTTGACCTCCAGAGATCACCCCGTGACCTCATATGACCCGAGGTCACGAAAGGTCAGAAAGTGACCTTGCGGTATATCAGATGAAAGCCACTGACGAGACATAAGCGATGGTGTTTGATTTAGCGTCTAGCTTAATTAGGTTAAAATTTATTGTCAAAATACTGTTTTTGACCCCTGGTGACCTTGGATGACCTCGGAGAAGTCAAAGGGCAAATATGACCCTTGGATCTGTGAAAGGGTGTCCAAGAACGCTGTTCTGAGCAGTTTGAGCATTTGCAATCCTTTTTGTGACTTCTAGATCATAAGACAACTTTTCCCATGCTTTTTTAATGGGAGAGGTCACCTCGTGACCCAACCTCAGATTACGAAATCGAAAAATCCCGGATATACAGCTTGTAGACCCTGGTGGGGTCATGTGGTGTAGGAAGTTTGAAATCAATCGACTAAGAAATGTAGCTCTTATGGAGCTCAAAATTTGAAGTGAGGTGACCATGGTTGACCTCGCCTGGGGACCTGACCTTGGGTGACCCGGGGTAAAAAATTTCAGGGATGGTGTGAAAATGATGGGGTGAGAGATAGACTCCTTAACCGCAGTGGTGCGTTTCGTCGTTTTTCTGCTATGCCGAAAAAACCTTAGGGGGCCATCGATGCCCCCGTGGGGCGAGGTTTAAGCAATGCATATTCCAGTGGAAATAACCTATCGTGACCAAACATGAATTCTGAAGGTCGAACCATTGACCTGAGTGCTTAAAAACATAAGGTAAAATCATTCTGAATTTACAAGAACGTTGCAATGCAAGTTGCAGAATTGCGCTCCCATATTTTTCGGAGTTAGAGAGGGGCTTTTGATGGCACCCCGTGGGGCGAAGGTGGGATCGGACCCGCGGTGGGTCGCGAGTTAAAAATGCAGAAGCTAAGGGCATGTGGGTACAATCATAAAGCCAGCCAAACATATTTAAAAAGTGGTAAGTGTGTCTTCTTTTGTCGTTTTCAAACTCTCCATATCTGGCGGCAAACTCGATGCGGATGGGTGAATTCCTGACCCTAGCGAAGATATGCAGTGTTGAGGGACACCGGACACTGTGGGAAGTATGCGTGGACGCGATAGATCAGAATAGAAAGCCAGTGTTCAGTTCCCTGCAACCTTGCATGTACACACAAGGCTCAAAAGTTTCCGACTAGTTTCTGGTGAACTATTGCTCCCTCTGTCATGATAAAACATAACAGGTTTTCAGCCTTAGTCTTAGATTGCTGAGTTAAAAATTGTTTTTAATTTCATCTTTTGAAAATTATTTGCAGAACACTCAAGCATGCCATTCTCGTCACGACTCGGATGTTTAGCAGTAATCTTGAAATATGAGGCTGCCGAGTGCCGAGTATTGGTCGGTAGGCAATCGGTACACGGGAGCAAATCACGCAATGTATGTATATATGGCACCACGACCAAGGGAGGATTAAACCAATATCCGCAAAGCCTAGTGTGCACATCTAACCGTGCAGTGGATAGGCGTCTGGTGTCAACGCGCAGTGGAGGGGGTCCTAAATTACACCCCCTGAGATCTCGGAAAGCAAGAGGTTTAGGAAAACGCCCGTTGGGTGTGTGTGGGGGCAATAGTGGTCTACCTTATGGTAAACATTCATTGACCTAGGTCAATATCGTCAAGGCCAAACGAGGTCTTAAAGGCGAAATCTGCACCGTGCTCGAAACCTATTGGAATAAGCTGTGATTATGCAGAAATAAGCGGTAATATACTAAAGGCGGACTAAGGTCGTCGAGGATAGGTTCTCTGAAAATGTTGAGTTCAATTTCATTCAAGTTCAATGAACCATGACGTAACAATATGTCATGTTTCCAATAATGTACAATATAATTGGCACTATAGCAGTCTTTAGTCGGAAAATAACATTCTACTTTGGAAAATAGGTACATTTTACCTTGAAATGTGAGCTTGACATTGACCTTGAGCAGCTTTAACCATAACGTCATAGTATGAAATACGTCATACTGAATAATAGGGGGGCCCTTTTGGCAACTTTTTCTTTAATGTTTCGGGACCAGTGGGTTTCTGATGTTCTCGGACCCGCTGATTTCGAATTTGACCTCGAATTTTTGAATTTCGAATTTTTCAGCCCGCCCCTGCGCCTTCAAGTTTTCGAAAAACAGAGAAAATGCAGGTTTTGCATCCCCAAACAGCAATCACTGAGAATAGCAAAATAAAATTTAATTCATCAGTTAGAACAGTGTCTTACCTACAGATCTGTGCAAACTGCATGTTCTTGGGGTTTCTTATGCCTTATTTATTGCGCCTCAAATATTGCGATTTTTGCCTAACGGTGGTATACTGTGCCGCATGGCACCTTACGGCGCGTTGCTCTCCGGGCAGTCCAGGAAGCATGCTGACTTAAAATGTCGTACTTTTACATTATTTTTCGCATGAATTCAATGAGGAATGCCAGTTTACATGGTTTTTTATTTCAAAAGGTGACAGGGGCGGATGTAAGCAATTTTTTTCGAGAGAAAATTTGCGAAAATAGTGAAAAATCCTTTATTTAGACAGAAAATGAGGCAAATCGGCAAACTTTGGCGACCGACCGGTTTCGGTAGGTGGTGCCACTCTTGATTAAGGGATACTACGATATCAGAAAATTAGGCATTATGACAAGAACAGTAATTAAGAGGCATAAAAACAAACCATTGTCAGAGTACCTTTATTACTCGATGAAGAAAGACGACAGCCTTCCACTGTCATGAGCTACAGGGACAAGGACTGAACCGAAAGTAGAATCGACTCCGGGCACCACTCGCGTCTATTTTCCCTGACGGCAGCGAAACGTATCTTGTTAAACGCCTTTCCATCTTGGCAGTCAGCGCCGCACAGGCTGGTAACTGACTCGCTTTTCAGTTTTAAGGCCCTCTATTGACTGATTGTGGCACGGAATGGCTGTGCGGAGAGATGACTCGACTTAAGTCCTGAGTTGGGTCTGCGTAAAACCGTTCAGGAAGGGTGGCTCCACATTGGGTGCATGGCAGACCCGTTTTACGCTGCTGTGCAGCTCCATGTAGCTGGTCGCACACCGCTTGAGCTGCACCGGCAGCACCTGGTAGCGCCGGACACAGGCACCATGCGCTCGGCCCTTCAACGTTGGGCCTGTCCGCCGACCAGAGGAGCTGTCCGCCGGCTGCTGGGAGGTGCTGGGAGAGCGCTGCCCGCTCTCAAAAGCGACGCGCTGCTCACTGCAGGAGGCGTTGGGTGTACGCGCTGGATAGGGACCGGCTTCATCTGCGCTTGTGTTAACCTCGAGCTCCGGGACGAGACGATCTTACAGACAGCTGCAGCTCTGAAGTTCTGGTCGTCGTCACCCAGCATCGCCAAAATGATGCTTTCCGTATGCGCCATGAGAGCGTCCCTCGCCACGCTATCCTGCACAACTGTCAGTGCGTCACAGGTCATGTACATACTTTCGCTGCAGCCGCAGCTCCTCTGCCAGGTGGCGCGCAGCGTGGACAGCGTCCCACTCGTGCTTGATTCGGACTGTCATTGGCACGTAGACACAGACCAGGTACTGCGCCAGTACCTGTATCGCAGGCGATGGCTCAGCCCTGGACATGTACAGACGCAGCAGGCGACTCTGCGCCGTGTGCCTTATGGGCGACAGCACTAGCATCCCCCGTCTCCCGTCTTTGCACAGAGGTACGCTAGCTTCAGGTCCCCGCTGAATAGGGCGAGAAATCTCTGGGGCAGTGCACTTGCTGCCAATCGCCAACTTCCCCAGAGTCAAGACCGACTCAAGTCCCTATCTGGCGCGTCAAGTCAAGTCCCTATCTGGCGCGTACACCCAACACCTCCTGCAGTGAGCAGCACGTCGCTTCTGAGAGCGGGCAGCGCTCTCCCAGCACCTCCCAGCAGCCGGCGGACAGGCCCAACGTTGAAGGGCCGAGCGCATGGTGCCTGTGTCCGGCGCTACCAGGTGCTGCCGGGGCAGCTCAAGCGGTGTGCGACCAGCTACATGGAGCTGCACAGCAGCGTAAAAAGGGTCTGTCATGCACCCAATGTGGAGCCACCCTTCCTGAACGGCTTTACGCAGACCCAACTCAGGACTTTAGTCGGGTCATCTCTCCGGACAGACATTCCGTGCCACACTCAGTCAATAGAGGGCCTTAAAACTGACAGGCGAGTCAGTTACCAGCGTGTGCGGCGCTGACCGCCAAGATGGAAAGGCGCTTAACAAGATACGTTTCGCTGCCGTCAGGGAAAATAGACGCGAGTGGTGCCCGGAGTCGATTCTACTTTCGGTTCAGTCCTTGTCCCTGCAGCTCATGACAGTGGAAGGCTGTCGTCTTTCTTCATCGAGTAATAAAGGTACTCTGACATTGTTTTTTTATGCCTCTTAATTACAGTTCTTGTCATAATGCCTAATTTTCTGATATCGTAGTATCCCCTAATCAAGAGTGGCACCACCTACCAAAACCGGTCGGTCGCCAAAGTTTGCCGATTTGCCTCATTTTCTTTCTAAATAAAGGATTTTTCACTATTTTCGCAAATTTTCTCCCGAAAAATAATTGCTTACATCCGCCCCTGTCACCTTTTGAAATAGAAAACCATGTAAACTGGCATTCCTCATTGAATTCATGCGAAAAATAATGAAAAAGTACCTCATTTTAAGTCAGCATGCTTCCTGGACTGCACGGAGAGCAACGCGCCGTAAGGTGCCGTGCGGCACAGTATACCACCGTTAGGCAAAAAATCGCAATATTTGAGGCGCCATAAATAAGGCATAAGAAACCCCATGAACATGCCGTTTGCGCAGATCTGTAGGTAAGACACTGTTCTAACTGATGAATTAAATTCTATTTTGCTATTCTCAGTGATTGCTGTTTGGGGATGCAAAAACCTGCATTTTCTCTGTTTTTCGAAAACTTGAAGGCGCAGGGGCGGGCTGAAAAAATTCGAAATTTAAAATTTCAAGGTCAAATTCGAAATCAGCAGGTCCGAGAACATTAGAAACCCACTGGTCCCGAAACATTAAAGAAAAAGTTGCCAAAAGGGCCCCCCCTACTGAATAATGTCATCTTACCGAAATGATGAGGCCAATGACACTAAAATTTGACCTTTGGCCTTGACCTTGACCTTAATGTGGGCTGATCTTGACATATAACATAATTATATGACGTTCTGGCGTCACCATTTGGTCTACTAGTGCGACTCCTGTGATTGCGATGGTCTTAAAATATAGGTCTAACTTTGAAAGCTTATAAGTCAAAGAATGATCAACCGATTTTCAAAAAATATCACCAATGGAAGCACGTATAAATTATCTCAAATGTGGCCGAACAGTATTGTCTGGCGGCGAATTGTTCTCGCGCCACCTTTGCAAAATAGGCGAAGGGTCACTTTAGGACCACTCCACTGCGCGTGTTAAATGCCCGGGGGTGTATGTATTTATGCACATTCTCAATTTTTACGACGCGTGAGGTCAAACTGCGGTCCCCAGGTTCCAAACAGGTGCTAAAATATCCCACCATGGGAACCTGCTCCATTACCCTTCACAAAACTCTACTGGGTGGTGGCTGCCAGTTCTTTTGAAGAAAAAAAACAGGTAATCTGGTCGAGAAAAAGAGCCAAGCTAGTTTTAACTCCCTTGTGTCCGTTGACCCTCTTGTACACAATCTTGGAATTATTTCAGTAAAAGGAAACCCGCAGCCTTACATCCAAATTTTAGTGTAGGGTGCTCAAACAGCCCCTATATTATTTTTTGCTTAGAACGTCACACCACATCAAAATGTTTCCACAGCTCTCTCACCCGGGCGAACTTACCTTGAAAACGTTGTAGCTTAAACAGAACTCGCTGCGCTCCCTCCGCCCGCCTCAGAGCACAGCAGTCATCCCGCGCTCCTCACTCGCAGACGACTGTTGTTGAGCAACTCCCGCAACAGGCCCAAGCACGTGGCTTGTTTCAGCACCCTAACGTGCTGCCTTTGCAGAGGTGGAAAAAATTGCAAACAGATATGCATAGCAGAAAGAGCGATTATGCCGCGAGAGTAAATCCACATCATACTTGTGATGGGCCATGCGTGAGAATCATCGGATGCATGAACATACATATCACCATTGGTCAGCCACCGACCCTTACTTTTCTGGCTTTACTGCCTTGGAAGATGGGAAGTTGTGGCCACTGTTGCGTACATTAATTCAGCTGGCTAACGCAAGGTGGCAGGTCAATATAGGTCCAGCCCGCGTTTAACGCTTGGCAAGAATCCAACACAGGACAACACGTTAAAACCAGGCACGTCGCTTCATGTTTTTGTTACCACGCGCCGGTAGGAGGTGGATGCCTGTTCCTCTTTAAGGTTTTTCCGAGACAGTCAAAAATGATGACATGCAGTGCCAGCGCAACTTGTATACATATAGCCTAGTCTGTTTTACAAGGTCTGAAGATTTTTAGGTACAGGTGATATCAGGGTGGGTCATCAGTCTAGGCCAAGTGACGTAATCAAAAAGATGCGCAGATGCGCAACAGTAAGAGCAGCCTTGACCCTTTACCGCCTGGGGTCCGATCGGACTCCCTTCGATTTTGTGCAAATGATTCCAAGCCGATTCAAATTAAAGGTGTGTGACTTTTCACACTTCTAGGGTATTATATTTGAAAATTTATGTCCGAATATTGCCATCAGGCCAAGTACGTCAGGTGAACTAGTTATGACGTTATTTCTAAACCCATGTAAGGCAGGGGCGTAGCCAATGGCGGGGGCGGCAGGGACAGCCGCCCCACTCCCCCTGAGGGCCCGAAGGACCCCCCCTGAGGGCATGGGCCGTGCGAAGCGCCCCTCATCCGCACTATGTTCTGTGGCCAAATTTGAAATTTCATACCAGACAGGGCCCTCTTAAGCCCTCTTCAGCACTCTATTCTGTAACAAGCAAGGCCTTTTTACCCATCAGGGCCCTTTTGGAGCTGTCACAGGGGCCCTTTTCGGGGCGCCGCCCCCTCTGAGCGAAATCCTGGCTACGCCCCTGATGTAAGGTGATTCTGTTCTAAAATGAAGCTGACAAAGCCAGGATGTATTTTGGCTTCCAGAACAGCCAGATAGGGGTTCTAAATATCATCCAAAAGATCTGAAAGAATCAATATGTACCCTGGCATCCATTTTGATTTCAGATTAATAACACGGTCACCTGAGGACACCAAAGTTCACGTTTATTATTTGTTCGTGCCTATAACTTTTGAACTAGAGAAGATACAACAATACATTTGGTATCATAGTGACGAGCTTGACTAAATGATCCGTACGAAATGCAACATGACCTGAAGCGTAATTTCTTGACCTTGACCTGAGGTAAAGGTTACGATTTGACCTATTAAGGCCTTTGGCTTTCTTCTAGATTCGATGGTTCCCGAGTTATAAACGATTTCCTAAATTGCTCAAAATTTGGTGTGACGTCACGGGTCAACGGATATGGTTCAAACTCGGCTAGACAAAAATTGTGTCGGGCACTTCCAGCGCCGTTTGGACCTCTTCGTATTATTTCCAGTTTTCCGGATCGGAGTTGGAGGATTCCAGTGGGGTTCCGATGGGACCCCCGAGGAGGTGGTGTGTGCGAGACATATCCAGGCGGTACCAAATTAATATTTCAATCTGATGGTCACATCAATCAATAAGAACACCGTTTGAAACCATTTTGGGCTACAAAAAAATTTATATCAATGGCATGGAATTAGTTCAGGGTTATGATATTTCCTTTGAAATGCATAGGAAATTAGTGTAAGTTTGATAACTTACACTAATTTCCCTAAAAAAAATTAGCCCTCTGTGCAAAATTTTCAAAATGTCCATCAACTGTGGAATTTTTCCTGAGCAGTGGGGAGAAGCAAATATTGTTCCGATATTCAAAAAAGGGTCACGAAAAAATCCTGACAACTACCGCTCTGTTTCACTGCTGCCTCTTTGCGCCAAAATTTTTGAAAAAATAGTATGCAACCAGATTTACCAGCACGTCCGGCCTCATCTTTCTCCATGTCAGCATGGATTCTTGCCAAATAGATCATGTCAATCTAATCTAGAATCTTTTCTGGCACACGGGTGGAAAGCCATTTCTGACAGCAGTCAGCTAGACGCAGTTTACACAGATTTCTCGAGCGCGTTCCAAAGTGTTAACCATCGTCTTTTATTGTACAAACTGCAGCAAATGTATGGTATTGACAACTTAGCGTTGAGATGGTTGAGTTCTTATCTTGGCAGACGTAAGCAGAGAGTGGTGATGAACGGAAAAGTTTCGGATTGGGCTCGTGTGGCCTCAGGCACACCAGAGGGAGGGCTCATCTCTCCGTTGTTGTTTTCAGTTTTCGTAAACGACCTGCCACACGTAGTTTCTACCAAGTGTTTGCTTTTCGCGGACGATCTGAAAATATTCCATCAAGTGAAATCCCAAAATGACGTTAACACGTTACAGAAAGACCTGGACGCAGTAACAAGTTGGGCTGCTGCCTGGAAGATGAATCTAAACGCCTCAAAATGCAAGTCTTTCAAAATCTCTTTAAAACGCAATCTCATTGATTCGGCCTATAAAATCAACGGAACAATTTTGGAGAACGTTTCTTCCATAAAAGATTTGGGAATCATTCTTGACCAAAAGCTTACCTTTTCCGACCATATAAACTCGATGGTTTCCAAAGCAAACAGATCACTCGGTTTATTAATCAGAACCTTCCAGACAGCCTCGCCTAGATGTAAGCTGGATAAGAAGGCCGCTTTGGCGGCTTTTAATGCAAATGTTCGGTCAGTTTTAGAGTATTGTTCAGTGGTTTGGGCTGGAGCCGCAAAATGTCATCTGGATCGTGTAGAAAGAATCCAACACAAGTTTTTGATGTGGCTTGCGAACCATGTTGACCCAGCCTGTCCATCATTAGGTTACGAGGAATTGACGAAGTTTTATGATGTTCGTACTTTATTGGCAAGGCGTGTACAACATGACATTTTATTCACAAGCAAGGTTTTTAGAGGTCTCATCGCATCATCTCATCTTTTGGAATGTTTCTCGCTCCATGTACCATCTAGAACTACCAGGAATGCTAGTGCAACTTTCTTAAATGTGCCTTTAGGTAGAGTGAACACGATACAATCATGTGTGTTTGTGCGGGCTCCTCGCGTTGTTAATAACTTTTTAGCGTTCTCACCAACCTGCGATATTTTGACGGATCCCATTGGACGACTTAAAAGTGTATCGCCTCTTTTACGACTCTACAAACAGCTTTCATAGGTCAGTGACCAGATTGATTATTTGTGTTTGTTGTGTTAGAAATGTTTTTTGCCCGTTTTAGGAGTAGGCTGTTGGTGATTATGCATTTTTATCTTTCATTGACTTCACCTATAATTGGGTATGTGCCTGTTGGTGATTAACCCGCGCCCCACCGGGGGTCCGGCGCCACCTTCGCCCCACCGGGGGGGGCCATCGATGGCCCCCCTCTAACTCCGAAAATATGGGCGTTAGCGCAAATCTGCAAAGTGCAATAGAAAACTTGCGTGAATTCAGTAAGAAATTACTTCGCATGTTTTAGTGCTCAGGTCAATGGTTTGACCTCCAGAGGTCAAATTAGGTCAAGATCGGCTATTTTCACTCAAATATGCAATGATTAAGCAAACTGGGCATAACTCTTATGTCATTAGAGCTATTGAGGCCTGGTAAAGTACATTTGATAGCAAATTGCCAGTACTTTTTCCGCTATGTGGAACGTAAAGACCTCCCGCCAGTGGTTTGACCGCCAGAGGTCACCTCGTGACCTAATATGACCTGAGGTCACGAAAGGTCAAAAAGTGACCTTGCCGTATATCAAATGAAAGCCAGTGACAAGACAAACACGATGGTGTTTGTTTCACCGCTCTAGCTCAATTAGGTCAAAAGTTATTGTCAAAATACTGTTTTTGACCTCTGGTGACCTTGGATGACCTTGGAAAAGTCAAAGGGCAAATATGACCCCTGGGATCCGTGAAAGGGTGTCCAAAAACGTTGTTCTGAGCAGTCTGAGTATTTACAATCATTTTTGTGGCTTTTATATCATGAAATAGCTTTTCCCCATGCTTTGTCAATGGGAGAGGTCGCCTCGTGACCTGACCTCAGGGCACGAAATCGAAAAATCCCGGATATACACCTTGTAGACCCTGGAGGGGTCATAAAGTGTAGGAAGTTTCAAATCGATCGACTTTGAAATGTAGCTCTTACAGAGCTCTAAAGGTGAAGTGAGGTGACCTTGGTTGACCTCGTCTTGTGACCTGACCTTGGGTGACCCGGGGTAAAAAATTTCAGGGATGATGGGAAAATGATGCAGTGAGAGGTAGAGCCCTCAACCGCGGTGCTGCGCCTCGTCGTTTTTCTGCTATCCCGGAAAAACCTTAGGGGGCCATCGATGGCCCCCGGTGGGGCGAGGGTTAATACATATACAGAGATACAGAGATACAGAACTTCTCAGCAAATTGTAATAGAGTTTACTTGTACGTAATTGTGTTTTGCTACTCATGCGGTTTGTTTTGATAGCATCCGGCTTAAATGATGTGCGCTATGACCTGTAATGACCTCGACCTGACCTTAGGTCAGGACAGGTTAAGCTTAGGGTTTGTCCTGACCAAGTACATAAGATGCATTATTCAACCAGTTTTGACAATAAATACAACACATTTGCGGAACTTTTGAAGGTTATAGTAAGCATGTCGAGCCTGATCTAATGCCAAGAGGATTCTAATGACGCTGATAAATTTTCTATAGCTCTACAGTATCAGCCAGTGTGACACAAATCATAAGTTCCATCGTTTTCTTATCACAACATTCCTTGAAGTCAACTGACAAAGTTGATCTGAGAAAAACTTGCCTGTACAATTTTTGGTAGATAATAAGTCTGGCTGTCTAGCACCCGTTTTCCGAAAATTGCTACCTTGCGTGGTTGCTGAAATGGTAGAGTCGGGGGTGGGTACCCCACCCCCCTACCGGTGAAGGTGACGGGAAGCCCCGTCTCGGTGAGTGTTAGTGTGGGGTGGAGAAGGGTATGTGATGAAATCGGTATGTTCTTTAATTATTTTGAACACATGTTCAGTCAAATAGAGAAGACAATGCAAAATTTACAATGTACTACATAGATGCTAACATTTAAGAGCCTCAGAATAAACTATTTTCGTTAAATTGGTGTTTTTAGTGAATTCAGTGAAAATAATTGTTTTGGAAAATTAAATAAATGACTTGTCCCCGCTTCTCTAGTGCAGCATTTCATTCTCATCGCCCTTCCCGTTGGCGACGCTCCTGGTTAAAATAGATGGGACGTATTACTGGACACGACAGTAATGCGTGAAACCATTACGACTCGCCATTTGAGAGAGAACAGCCAATATCGGCGGGGAGAGTAGTGAGGCAGCAGACTGTGCTTCCTGTCAGAACAGGGCGCAGAATCTAGCAACCAGGGTGGACAGATCTGGGAGGACACAACTCATTTCACAAAACTTCACAAAACGTTGATCCCGCGTATTTGAGTGCTGCTTGTCATTTGAAGCGTATACTTGTAATTTGGTAGCTGACTGGTCAGGTCAGCCTGACCATCTGCATCATCGGAATAACATATTTTCATTGCTCCCTGGGCGTACTTTTAGAAGCAACATAATATAAAAACAGCCCTGCACATTTATGCATTATAAGAAAGTGCGTTTATTACATTTTTGCATATACACACGCATGGAGAAATTTGGACGTTTACTTAAAAACTAGGTTTCGTAGGGCTTGGCCAAAATCACTATGTCCTCGTGCAAACTATTGTATAATAGGGTGTAAAACAAGCTCTCGCTTTTTCTCACACCCGAGGTACATACATGTTCTCAAAGGGCGGGGCTACCTGATGTGGGAGTGGTCACTGAGGCGTCATCGAACCTCGGTGACGTCGTCACCCTGAGGAGAGCCGACCTGACGCAGACGCAGATCACCAGAGCCACGCTCGGATAGAAGCGGCTGTAACAGATCGCCGCAAACCCCCGAAGACAAAGAGCGGTCCCTTCCGGAGGAGAGAAGCTGCACCTTCGGAGGCAGGTCGGAAGACCCTGGCGTCCCGTGGGGTTAGCAGCAGGGCTAACAACACCCTCCTCGGAAAAAAAGGTCAGACTCTGGCATAATGTGTTTTACGGTAAGTGATTTCTAAGCATTGTTACGAGGGTAACAGTATGAATCAACTGCATATATTCCGTCTCGTGCTAATTGCAGAACTTAACAAATAAGGAATACAAAAATAGGAATGATGACTGTCTTAAAAGTGAGATACGATTTCAGAATACAATATTTTAGTTTGAAATAATATATTTCCGAATTGGTAACTGCTACCATGTCAAAGAAAAGGTAAACGGTGAATTACCATTATCAGTCGCTTTTCGTCATCTTGGATCCAAGGTAACCTCTATTTCTTAGGCTATTGAGTGTTACCACATACAGCCCTTACGGTATGATCACCCATTTTCAACAGGGAGACAGCTGCATGGCTCCGTCCTTAATTTTTTTAAATTAAGGTGAATTATTCATCAATTTCCTGCTTGAACCCAATTGCAAACTTTTTCAGGAACATTTTACCGGCAGTGCAAAAAAGGAAATCGCACCTGTATGTATTCTAGCTTATTTAAAAAATGTATTTGTTCTCAATGCTGTTGTCCACAAGGTGCACCAATCATATTTTGTTCTATATTCCCAAGGCTAATCATCCTTGTTTTTGATAAGCAGCATAGTAACAAAATCAGCCTTACACGCCTACGTTGTCAGGAAAAACATCAGCTTTTATTAGAACATGACTAACAAATATAAAACAATATTAAAAAAATGCTAAAACGTCGACAACCTCAACAGAAATATGTATTTAGCCCTAAGCCCAGGATATAAATATTTTTGCCTCCGAAGTAATAGCTTAAACATTCTAGATTAAAATAGTCAGATCTCTAAATGTTTTTTGAGGCTAAGATTTAATGAATCCGTCAGCATCGAATTGTGTCAAAGCTGTGTCAGCTTAGCATTAATGACTCATGTGCATAGGCTCTCGTGATCACCACCTACTAAGTGAAGCCAAATAAAGTTGCAACCCACTGTTCGGGCACCACTGCCATAATAAGACGAATATAATCGTCGGATGAAAGATAAAGCCCTCAGAAACTTACCCTCAAGTGAAACCAAGAGGTGAACAAAACTAGCAATGTCTAAGGATAATTAATTAGATATACTGTGACAAAGTTTTGCACAGAAACGATTTTGTAATAGCAAACTCTAGATTTAAATACAAGAGACATTTGACATGAGCTTAGTTTCATAACATGCAATCTTGAAACATAATTTGTATTGGTACTATTAATGGTTTGGTATGTTACGTAATTTGAATCTTAAACTGTTTTCGTACCAAAGTTTGCCATTGATCAAACTTCGAAAATTATAATGTTCAGCCGGAGTGAACGTAGGTCAGACTTAGTCGGAGTGGACGTTGAACAAATCATTTCGTAGCAATAAGGCCATTTCAGACCATGTTGACCTTGTCTGGCCTAAGCTGGTTCAAACAATGACAGACAATCAGAGACAGTTCCACTTATACAGCTTAATAGTAAATATCCCCGTATATAAATGATCATGGGTCAGGTTAGTCCCATGCCCTCTTCATTTTAAATGGATGGGAAATCAGGAAAATCTGAACACGATTCAATATCATGACCTAAAACGACTAGTTTCAGCTTATACAAATATTTAAATATATCACCATCCCCAGTCGCTACCGGGCACGAATTGAAAATTTCAAGATGCAATCTCTGAGAGTTCCCCCATGGCCTCTTTAGAAAGTTTCCAGTCTCTGGTTGATTGTCTTTGCCAGGAGTGACGATTTATTTTATTTTGGCTACGTTTTTATTTTCGCTGCTAGTCGGCCAAATAGTTATGTTCATAGTTCTGCTATCATTTCAGAAAAAAAACATTATACTGGTAGATTTTATTTGTTATCCCCCATAGGAGTCAAGATTTAGGAACATTTTCAAAATTTCCCATATCGGAGGCCCACAGGGGTAAGGGTTAACGCCCGTCTCTGCGCAGGTTGCAATGCTCTGCCGGTGCCGAGTCGACGCCATTTTCTGCGCACTTCTGCTCAGTGCCTGCTCTGTGATCGTGGCAAGCACCCAGAGACCCGCTCCGCTCACGTTCGGACCACCGCAGTTACCCACGTCGACCAGCAGCAGTTGTGCGCTGGTCGGTAAGTGTTTGCCAGATTCTGAACGATCAGTGGCAGGAGCGGGACAATATATGTAGGTCTGATCTTTTTAAGAACGTCAAAATTTAAGCAGGGAAATTCCCTGACGTTTTGCATGCATGCCTGCCAATCATTTCTAGTATTTTGATAGCACTTCATTTTATTTTCATAAGTGATAACAATTCAGACTTAAACATCATCACGCCGGCCTGCACCCCATCTAAACGACCCGTCAGTAATAAAATCTTCTCAGATAGTTATAGATCCACCGACAGTGTGACAGAGTGGATCTAAGAGGGAATGAGGCGAAGGGGGTCGCCCGTCTTCGGTGCTTGAACCTCTCCTTGCCGTTGCCCACGGTCAATTATGGACAGCCAGACGCCAGTAAAATCCGGAAACATGGACAGCCAGACGACTTTAAAATCCGGAAACATGGAGAGCCAGACGGCTTTAAAATACGGAAACTGGGAAGCGCAGACGCCTTCAAAATCCAGAAACTGTGCGGTTCAGACGGCTTTGACATTCGGAAGCTGTGCTGTTCAGACGCTATTACAGTCGGGAAACAGGGACAGCCAGACGCCTTAAAATCCGACAAATATGTCGTTCAAGCGCCTCAGAATCCACTTCAGATGATTGAGGCAGAGGTAACCAATTTTTCGGCAACTTACATTGTTCTCCGCTCGTCTACTGTCAGCCGCTGACCGCTGCGTCTATTTGGCCATATCGGTGATCCATAGTAAAAGTTAGGTTTTTAGTGTCTGAGTCTCACTGATAGCATCCAGGAGCTTTTCAAAGAGACCCCGACCCCACCATCCGAACGAGCAATTCCTTCAATAAAGGGTTGACTTAGCATTCAAAATTTAACGTCCCACAGAGCACAGGGACGACCGCCCCGCTCAGGTCACCCTACCACCAGTCAGTTGCCAGCCGACCTACGTCGGGTATATATTGAGCACCGGGGTATCTCAGGGGAAACGATTCAAAGCCTACACGCGCACTACCACTGCATGTTTCTGAGCAGACGACTGGAGTCCGACGCTCTACTAACCAACTGAGCTACCCTCTTGTCGAAAACCTTATGTTGTGGGCGTTGAGGGATGGCATAGCTTGCTTCAAAGGGAAGTCTTTCAAATTATCTTCAGAACTTGTTTATTCTGGAACTAGACCAGCTTTTTAATGACCTGAATTTCTGCGCAATCAGAAGGCGTATTTCTTAGTAAATAGTTTAATTCGGGAAGCACTAAACTTGAATTCTTAAAGTCATGTGTTTTAATGGCTCGATTTGTCTTAGCTGACATGTAACGGTGGAAGGAACGTAATTTGTATAGCCTTGCCACAGGCCGTACCAGTCGATAACAGCTGCTGTTGTCGGGCAGGGCACACTCAGAGGATGCAGCTGGCCGGCTGTGCGCCGGTGGAGCTGACCCTGAACGCCTGTCAGGGCGCCTGCGAGTCCTATGCCATGCCTTCCAGCTGGAGAACGCTCAGCATCAACCCGCGACACATACTGACATCTATCGGCCAGTGCTGTAACATCATGGAGACTCGAAATGTGAGTGGTAATTTCACTAGAGTGTCTTCTGGGGAGGTTACTTACTGCTTCAGAATTCGTTTGAAATAAGTTTGACACCTTCATATTCTGTCAGTCTACCATTTCGAGTTTGGCATAAAATTCAGGCTGTATGTGATATTTGTATTTCTTTTACTGAGCTGTTAAACGTGTAACGTGTTGAAAAGCTAAACAATGCATTGACAGAAGTGCTCTTCTTTTTCAGGTGACAGTTGAGCTTCAATGTGCTCAAGGGTCTAGATATATGGAAATTCTATCAGCAAGGTCGTGTGCTTGTTTCCACTGCAAGAAAACGTAATGCACCCACCGTAGATTTTATCGGTTCTGCTAATTATTTTCAGAAATACTGTGACTTGATAGGTAATAAACGATGTTCTTATTTATATCGCTTCTTGCCCGCTGTGTTCGTGTGACTGCTCACAATCACTATTTTTTGTAAAAATACATGCTTGTTTGCTAGAGCAATTTGATTGAGCCATGTAATACTCAGTTGCGGCGGCTTGTCAGGCAATCAATAAAGGTGTTCAGCCAAAGGATGTTGCGCATACACACACGGTAAGTCAAATCTATGGCAGTGTTCCAAACGAGACGATGACTGGTCTCAGAATATGTGGGACAACAATGGGTAGACTAATGCAATATGTATATATATTTCTAAGGCGGCTGACCATGCTTTTTTAGAATTTATATACATCAGTATTAGCATAGGAAATACATTGATATGGCAAAAATCAGTAGGGGTTAATGGACAAGTATATTGTATCATGGACAGCTCCATCAACAACACGTATATTTCCCGCCTTCTTCATTCCGCTATCATCATCAATATCTTCCCTGTTAATACAATAATTTAGCATTCAGTTTTACTTTGTCGGGGTTGTTTTCTGTACATTTTCTATTTGCTCGTCCATTTCAGTCGTATACATTTACCCGGAAGTTTTGATTTTTGTGGGAGTAATTTTTCTGCCGATATCAGTTGGTAAAACTCTATATGAGAATGGTGGGCAAATATTTTCCCGCTGTTTGATAAGGAACAAGCTAGCCATTTTGCTGTCTAAGCTAGCGAAAAAGATAAAACAGAAACGTCAAGAATTGAAAAATATTCAGTGTCGCAGCCGGAAAAAGGTGAGCTGCAGAGATAATGAAAGAGGATCCAGATGGTCCCAGACACCACCATGCCGTCCACGGACCCCAGCAGTTGCTTCAAGTTGAAACCCCACGCAGCTCGAGTGGTCCAGTAGTTATAGAGCCAGGCCTTGCATCGAGAGAACCTGGTTCAAGTCACGCCAGGGGCGGATTTAACACTCAATTTTACAGCCAGTTGTAAAAAAAAAAACAACGCATGGTGTGGCTACTTTCATCAAATTGGTGTGGATAAACATCTCAGAAAGCAAGAGGCCCAGGTAAAAGACCGTCGGGAGGTTTGTGGGGGGTCAAAAGGATCTTCATTGTCATTTTTTAGCTACCTCAGTATTTTCAAGGTCAAACAAGGTCGTAAATGTCAAATCTGGGCCGTGGAGGAAAACTACTGGAAAATATTGTGGTTTTGCGGAAAATCCTGGAATATGCTGAAAAGAATTGAGTTCATGAAGATAAGGTCCCACACGATTCCCTCTGAAATTTTTAGATCAAGATCACTCAAGGTCATTGGCCTATGACGTCAGAATATCATGTGTTCCCAATAATGTACATACATACACTATATCTGACACTAATACAATCCTTAGGTGAGGAATGAGGGTCTGACCTTGACCAATATCTTTTGACCATGATATATGACCTTGACCTTGACATTGATTAACCTTAACTACGAAGTCATTACATAAGATTCGTCATACTGAGAAATTTCATTTGAAGGAAACACTGGGATCAATGACCTTAAGGATGATCATATAACCTTGAACTGTGTCCTTTGACCTTGAACTCTATACAAGGTGACCTTAACATCGTTCGATTATATGGCTTTAATACGTCACCACTCGTTCTACAGAGCAGGCAAACTGGTGTAACCACGCAATTATGGCAGTCTCAAAGCATAAGTCTGGCTTTGAAAGCCTATAAACTAAAAACATTCATGGATTTTAGAAATTCTTTAACTTATCCACGTACTCACAAATGCTCTTAAACCTGGCCAAGTAGCATTTTTCCAGCTGCGAATGGTTCTCCGGCCACCTTTGAAAGATAGGTGGGGTATTTTAGCCCTCTGCCCTTCCACTCTGCATGGTAATAGCCGGTAGAGGGTCATCGTACAATATACAGTCCATGGTAGCTGTTGTAGAGCCCACTGTACCCTAAACGAGTCCAGTATACCTAAAGACAGCCCTTCGTTACACAGGGCCCCCTCAAGTACCAGCATGCCCCTTTCGAAATGCATGTCTGGTCACCCTCGTGTTAGCCATACAGGTTTAGCGAGCCCTTGAATAGGCGGTGGCAGCAGCAAGGGTTCTTCTTCAGTGAGGTGGGGAAACAAACAATTTGTTGATATTTTGATAAAACTAATGAGACATTTTTCGGAATCCTCAAACTTGTTTTGAAAAGCACGATAGCCCCGATTTATTTGCCTGGCCCTACCTCGCTATGTTTTTACCACGCACCAGGTGAAATATTCACAACTGAATAATGCTTAATATCCATGAAAATATATCATAAATGTAGCTTTAAGATCATGACAATTTTTTAGCCTGAGAAACACTATTTCATTTGCTGTTAAATTTTCTCAAAGCCCATACCAGTGAAGTTCCTAGTTATCACTAGTAGCCAATATATTATTCGGTTGGGTACTAAGTTTATAACGCCTTGCATTATCCACATATTTTTTTACTCCACCGAACCTGTCAAAAAATCAGGAAATATACAAAGCAAAACAATTTTCTGTTAGATATATATTAAATTTCTAACCCTATTACAATTCTTTCGGACAGAATAAACTTTTCCTTTTTCATATTCGTAACGTGGTTTTCCCTGTATTTCGTGGTTAAGTCTCCCCAGATACATGAGTAGTTCCATCAGAGTTTTAGGGCACGAGAGCCGGCAAATTCAATCGGTGAGTGGGCTTCATTAGTGCGTACTAATTATCAACTTCGTACCGACAACGTACCTAAGGATCGTACCATACAAATATAGTGCAGCTGCGACAAAAAGATATAGGTACACCAAGCTTGGCATCCACCTCATCGCCACCCCAGTCGTTAATCTTTGACAACCTTACTTACAGCACTGTTTCATGCAATCAAAGCGGGAACATAACGTCTAGAAACTATCACTGCAACATACGCAGAAGATAGGAAACATGGCTGCTCACAACGGACCGTGCTGAATAGCAAATCGATTACGAGAACGTTAATTTCAGGGAAATATTTTTACATAGCCGAAAAACTTACATTTTGTTTTAATTGAATTCTCTATTCATGAAATAATTGAAATTAATGCGCGATGTCCATTTATTAAAAACAATTGTGAATAGATAGTATGGCATACTTTCCCTGCTTAGTACTGGGTAGGAACTTACTGCAAAGTCCTTCTTCTGAAAACATACTGAGATCAAATGGAAAAACGTACCAGATACCCGGTTACATGAGTGGATAAGCCCGTTCCCATGGAGCTACATAAGTCGTTCATACTGAAGCTGTTCATGTGTGCGGGGTACAATAGTTGTGATGGAAATATTTAATGCCACGCAAAGCCAAGGGTTGTATTTTTCATACGACCAGTTTCGAGGCAATCTCGTCTCTATTATCACGTAAGAAAAACAAGATATTATATTTGCGTAGCATTAAATCTTTCAATCATTTATTTTACCATAGCCATGAACCAAACTGAGGATAAAACAGTTGTGTTTAATGTAATGAGGTAACGAGCCCTTTCGGCAGCTGCTTCTGGATCTGACCACACCCTCAGCACTTGCATACCTGCCCTGTGTTGATGATAATGGCATCTTCCTGTAAGTACACTAGGCTTGGATAAAACTTCTCCTTAATGTAAAGCTCCCAAAGTAAGAAAGTCGTAAAGTGAAAATACAAAGAAAACGAGCAAATATTTTCGGAATGTCTTGAGGTATTGAGTCTCTCTGATCCTCTGGCCTCTGCTTCTCTGCGTCTAAGCCTTGAGCCATCTGAGTGGTTCATAGTGCTTCAGATTTGTTATGAACTGAAGGTGTTACCGGCTTCCATTGAAATCACTCGCCTTTGCATTAATTTTTTTAATTTATTCGATTGAATTTCAACATTGATAAGGAACTCAACCACCAGAACTATATACATTGGGTGCAGTTGTATTGGATACAGTTATTCATCCATCATGTCTGACTCTGTCTCATCGGGTACTATCAACGAACGGGGACAGACACCCACAGCTAGCTCAAAATCTTCAGCTGCAGCTGCATCATCTTCCAGCCGAATAGTGCAGAAACAGTCGCAAGCACAAGGGTCTGTAATCGCCATGTCCGAGTCCGTTTTCTTTCCGATTTCCACGGATTCTATATGGAAAAGTGCTACCATTGTTCATGAGCCTCAGCCCCCTGAATCGTTTGACATTCTCGAGAGTAAAGATACCTTGCAGTACGACGTTGATTCCTCCGATGGCGAGGGGGAAACTAGCTTGAATCAGAGCAGTATGGCACAAGACATTCACCAAAAGACATCAAGAAGCTCAAGTTCACTGTTGCAGAAATCTTCAGTGAATGCAGAGTTTTCAGGAACCACTAAGGACGGCAAGGGACCTGCGCGAAGTAGAAAGTTTGTAAAATCTTCCCCTCGAGCAGAGGAGTGTTTAGGGAGGTTGAGCAAACCCAAAAAGCCTAATTTAATACCTGCAACCGGAGCAGAGTCAACCGCAGAGGAGATTGAAGTCAAACTTGAGTCTGGTCTCCGGTTTTTAGATCATTTAGCGCATACGAGCTCTTCAAGTTCCGATGAGCTAAAGTGCATTTACGGCGCTTATTACAATTTCGCACAGGCTCTATTTCATGATATTAAGCAGAAACAAAAATCTGAGGACATCCCTGAATACTCTGAATATAACTGGAAGACACTCGAGGACCAAAAAGAAGAAATATATGAACAGGAAGCACTTTTTGAGGAGGAGATCCGTAACTACAAACAAACCAAACATGAACTCGAACAAGTAGCAAAGGAACTCGAGGAAGCTGCCAAAGCGTACCGCACCCCCGATGTTTTGGAGAATATCTCCATCCCCAAGGATGTTAAGCTGAGCTCTTCCTCTGAATACGTTGCTGAAGTAGAGGAACTTCAGTCAGAAATACTCAAAAAACAAGAGAAAGTCAAACAAATCCAGATGGATATTCAGTGTCATCGCCTACCCAAAAATCTGGTAGATAGTATTTGTGAATCACACCGACAAGCAGTCCAAACGTTAAGAGATATATCGGATGAGACAACGTATCTAAGGGAAACGATTAAGCGTCTTGATGTAAAATATCTGTATGACATGCAAATTGGGTGATGCAGTACAACTTTGATGCATGCATATTTCAATGAAATATACATTGCCCAGACGTCGGAGGTACATCATAATTAGACATGGATTGTTCTGTAAATATACCAAAAATATGACAAACAGGCAGAGCCTGTCTGTTCAGCAATATGAATCCTCCAGTTCTTCTGGGCGATGTCATATCGCTTAGGAGGGAAAAGTGTTTGTTTTTATCAATCCTGAGTTTTCCTTTCAGACCAACATCTGGCCATAGCCCTCGACAGATACTGGGAACACATAAAAATTACGAAATAGCTCAACACAGAGGATCGAGTCGTCAGGCATCAAAATGACCGGGCTCATTTGTCATCAGTCCTGAAAATAGTACCATATAAATACTGACCGCGCTCGCTTAATTGGTTTTCGTTCAAGCTCAATTTGAAACGTCTTTGCGGTAAGTTTAATAGCCTGCCACATCTGCGATAGCTATTGATAGCACCAAATGTCCCCAGGAGCCAGCATTTTTGGTGTGGGTGGATCAAGCTTCGTTTTGCCAAATATGAGGAGCTACGCCTCTCTAATCCCTGTCGAAAACAAAGCTAATAGATCTGCTCTACTCTTTTGTTTGAAATTTTACCAATAAGGACCCCAAAAAATCAAAATCTCCAATTCCAGAACAGTAAACTGCCAGAGCATAGGTATAAAGCGAAAGCTGTATGGGTGAAAAGTTTCCAGGAAACTGAAATGAGAAGGCAAATGAGGGTCTGCATGGTTATGCAAAAATATGAATGTTAGTGAATATAGACACTCGTGTAGAAAGCTCTCCCTATCTCTGCATGCGCTCAGAGACAGTTTCGTAGCCAGGATTCGGCCAAGGGGAGGTCCAAAGACCTTTGGGGTCCCCAGCTAGGGGCCTCTGAGACCAATGCCCAAGACCAAGGTCGAAGGCCCCAGACCTAGCTCGATGGGCCCCTAGACCAAACCCGAGAGGGTTGCCAGACTAAGCTCAGGAAGGGGTGGGGGCGAGACCAAGCTCGAGGGGGCCCAAAACAAAGCTCGGAGGACCCCATAATCCAAGATCGAGGCACCCAAGACCAAACGCGATGGGCTCTAGCCTAAGCTGGAGGGCTCCTGATAAAAATGCTGGGGCTCCCCATACCAATGTTCAGGGGCACCTGAGACCGAGCTCAGGGTACTCTCTAAGATTAAGCTTGGGGGACCATGAGACCCAGCTTGGGCCCCTGAGACCAATGCACGTGCTCTCCTCAACAGTCCCTCGATACCGATGTTTAGGGCCCACGAGATCAATACTCGGAAGCCCCCCCGCTCGAGATCAAAGTTTGGGCCTCCCATGACCAATACTCCGGAGCCCCTTGATACCGGTGCTCGGGGCCCCTGAGGCTCGAGGGTCCCTGAGGCCAAGCTCGGGGCCCCTGAGACCAAGCTTGGCGAACCCTCTGAGACCAAGTTCAGGAGACCCCCTAAGACCAAGCTCGGGGGCCCTGAGACGAATGCCTGTGCTTTGCAGTGCATAAGGTCAGCCCATGGGGGTTCTCGAACCCTAAGGACCCCATTGGCTACGCTGCTAACCAGAGTTAGAGACTAATCCACCCACATATGTTATTTCAGATTAATAAAAATGATGAAGCCTTGCTCGAGATACAAAAGTTTTCGCCAAACTCACTTTACTAGGTACCAACCGCACGAAGAAGCATTTGAGGCGAACTGATACCTCCGTGACCAAATAATCACCAGGAGACGGGCTGCCTCCTCAGCGATGTCACCGCAAGTTAATGACCGTGAATTCAGGTCCTGTCGATACAACCCGCTCGTGGTATGTTAAAAAAAATAATTAGAACCTGGAATAAAACGCCCATGTTACATTTATTTCCAAGATTCTCCAAGATTCATCAGAGAATGGCTGGTGCGATGGAATCCTATTCCCTAAAAAGTTGGGAAATGAATGCTGATTGGTCAATCTAGAAAGAAAGAAAAATACTATTCGCTGGAAGTGGAACCAATCCTCTAGGCATATTCAAACACTGTCTGCCTTCATTTGAACAACCGGGTAGGAACAGTCCCGTGCGGGATATCTGCCCACTAAAGGGTTAAACCTATTTCCAACGGGCTCCCGGCTACCCCTATTTCCAACAGGGGCAGATTCTGCCCCCACCCTAAGATCTCGAAATCTACCCGGCCGATTTTAAAAATTCAAAGTGCAATCAACTCCTCTCGCGCTAAACTCCATTTAAAAAAAGAAAATTCAAAATTTTCAAAATTGAGGGCAGGGCGTTCCAAATATACCAAATTTCTGCCTTTTTTTATATTATCCGTAACTCTTGTCTCTTAGGCTTGATTTTCATGAAATTAGTATGGATTGACTGAAAATTACTTGGAAATTTTCATATATCTCATTTAAGCGAGATTCAAAATTCAAGGGCGGTTCTAGGGCCAGAAATTGGGGGAATCATATGAATTTTTTTACATGTATTCTTTTTTGCAGAAAGTCACACGCCAGATACAGTGTGATATCTCTGATATCAAGCAAAGTGCTCAAATGCCAAAACTATTTTTGAGGCGGATTCAGGGAGGCAAAATAGTGGGGTAAGACACAAATTACTCCGCCTTTCAGGTATGGCTACTTCTCGAATTACCCCGCTTTTATCCACCCCGGCCCGACCCGGGGAACACTCCTGGATCCGCCTATGGATGAATTGTGTCCATTTGGTGTTAGGACTAAATACATACCTATCTACGATGCTTTTCCCCATTCAATGCAGACAAAACACTAAAATACGTTTGAAAGTTAGTGAACCCCCTAACTACGGTACCTTAGCACGCCAATGATATATTGTTATCATATAATACACGAATGGGATAAATACATCCTTATTCTAACCAGGGGCCAAAAAAGTGTTCAGGTTGTCACCATTGAAAATTCCAAACCATAAATGTGTCACCAGCCCAGGCTGCAAAATGTGGCACGTTTTGAGTTAGTAGGATACCAAGGGATACTCCTAGACCATCTTAGTTGTTGAAAAACATTGCGAGCTTAGATTACATGGGCAAATTTTGGCTATTTGTTCCGTTATTCATCTGGAGGAAACATATCAGCTAATTTGTGTCACCTTGTCCACCTTGGGCTGTCACCATTAAGAATGCCAAAATGGTAAGTTTTTCGACCCCTGATTCTAACCCTTCCCGTCCATTCTGTAGGCGGTTTATTCACTTTAGAAGAGTTCGAATGGATAACATTTTAGACCCCCATTTTGAGATTCTGGAACCGCCTATGGCCAAAACTATATCAAAATACACATCAACCGTCACCCCAAATATCATTTAGTGTTAAAACTAAATGCATAGTTACAATGCTTTGTCCCATTCAATGCACACACAACACTAAAATGAACTTGAGTGCGAGTGAACCCCCTAATTACGGTACCTGAGGACGCCTATGATTTCCTATCATCATATAATACACATATGGGATCAATGCATGTTTATGTTTACCCCTCCCGAACATTCTGTACGCAATTTATTTACTTCGGAAGAGTTCGGATGGAGAACATTGTAAGCCCCTCAGTTTGAGCTTCTGGAACCGCCTATGGCCAAAATTATACCAAAATACACATCAAGTGTCATACTAAATCTCAGTAATAGCATTAAAACATTACAACTGCCGCCAATTCGTAACAGACAGCTTTATTGTAGGACAAACGCAACGCCGGCGACAATGCACGGCTTCTGGATAAACCCCCCAAATTAGCGAACCATAGCTCTGCCTCTGGAAAATATTTGCAGAGAACACGTGCTATTCAGTTTTAAGAAAACTCACAAATTTTTAAGAGCCTATGTCACACCATTTTGGAGATACCACGGAAATGAAAATGGAAATGGAGATACCACGGAATGGATGATCTTGCTGTCAATATATGTGTATATGTGTATGGTATGAAAACCTGAGGGGTGGGCAGAAACTGCCCCCTGTTGGAAATAGGGTTAATAGGGCATGTTTTTCTTTTACTGACACGGTGCTAAGAACAATGGTGACATCCATTCGATCAGGGTCTAAGTCGAAAATGGTAGTTTGAAGGATTGTAGCTGAAAGCATGCCGACAACTCTTAGAAGCTACACTCTGCCGTTCGGGTCGCTGCTTTCTCTCTTCCCCACTCTATTGCATTATCTTTTCTCTTTAGTTGGTGTGTATTTTAAATATGTCACTGAGCATAGGGCTGACACATGAAGCTAGGGAGACACAAGAGGCGAGGGAGCCGACACATGAAGCTAGCCCTTCGGCCTACCTGGCTCACCAGCATTCCGCTCTGGCTTCACCCACGCTCCTAATTGGAAAGCAGCGTGTTAAAATAACCCACCATTGGCCTCTGGCAAATTGTTTCTGGTTCCAAAGTTGACAATGAGAAATAGCGCCTGGCTGAATATATTTCAGAAACAACTGTTTGGCGTCAATGGTCGACCCAAGCATCGCATACCATGCTTAAATGTGCCACTAATAACTCCTTCTAACCCAAGTTGTGAACACAAGTATAATTTTTGGCCACTTACCTCGTGTTTCGTTGTTGTTAGTAGTGTCAGTAATACTCTGATAGAACGACAGCAGTTTAAAATGCAGACTTATTTGAAGATCAGCGGCTCAATCATTAGGCATGCGATGTAATGCACAACTCCGAACGCGCCAACTCACCAGCTAGTGCGCGATTTGGATATCTTATCATATGTGGGCCCGGACCCTGCTAACAAAGAACTCAACTTTTAAGAGAGCTAGACCAAGTTTATAAACATCATTCAAAAGCTCTTGAAATAATATATCTGCGTGCTGGCATCTATTTCGAGGTCAGGTCAATAGCAAGGTCATCAGAGGTCAACAAATGCCACGGTTTTCGAAATTGCATGTGTCTATAACTTTTGAACAAGATAAGATACAGCAATACATTTGGTATAATACTGACGAAAATGACCCAAGGATTCGAATCATGTGCAACATGACCTTGACCTGAGGTCAAGGCCACGATTTTACCTTTCAAGATCTTGTTGCATATAATTATAATCCTGGGTTCAAGAATAACACATTGCTGTCTTTGGATTTGTTCTAGGTCTAATGGTTCCCAAGAAATAAATGGTTTACTAAATGGCTCAAAATTCGACCCATTTTGACCCTCTGTGACGTCACGCGTCAACGCATATGGTTCAAACTCGGCTTAACCCTCGCCCCATCGGGGCCATCGATGGCCCCCTAAGGTTTTTCAAGATAGGAGAAAAACGACGAAGCGCAGTACCGCGGTTGAGGGTTCTATCTCTCACCCCATTATTTTCCCACCATTTCTGAAATTTCTTACCCTGGGTCACCCAAGGTCAGGTCACCAGACGAGGTCAACCAAGGTCACCTCACTTCAACTTTTGAGCTCTATGAGAGCTACGTTTCTCAGTTGATCGATTTGAAACTTCCTACACTTCATGGCCCCACCAGGGTCTACAAGGTGTATGTCTGGGATTTTCAGATTTCGTGACCTGAGGTCAGGTCACGAGGTGACCTCTCCCATTGAAAAAGCATAGGAAAAAGCTGTCTTATGATCTAAAAGCCACAAAATCAATTGCAAATGCTCGGCTTGCTCAGAAAAGTGTTCTTGGACACCCTTTCACGGATCCCAGGCGTCATATTTGCCATTTGACTTCTCCGAGGTCATCCAAGGTCACCAGGGGTCAAAAACAGTATTTTGGCAATAACTTTTGACCTAATTAAGCTAGAGCGCTGAATCAAACACCATCGTGTATGTATTATCACTAGCTTTCATTTGATATACGGCAAGGTCACTTTCTGACATTTAGTGACCTCAGGTCATATGAGGTCGCGAGGTGACATCTGGAGGTCAAACCACTGGCGGGAGGTCATTACGTTCCACATAGCGGAAAAAGGTCTGGCATTTTCCAATGCAATGTAGTTTACCAGATATCAATAGCTCTAATGATATAAGGGTTATCCCGTTTTCTTAAGCCTTGCATATTTGAGTGAAAATAGCCTATCGTGACCTAACTTGACCTCTGGAGGTCAAACCTTTGACCTGAGTGCTTAAAATTTTTAATTATTTTCTTATTGAATTCACGCGGGCTTTCTAATGCACTTTGCAGATTTGCGCTAACCCCCATATTTTCGGAGTTAAAGGGGGGCCATCGATGGCTCCCGGTGGGGCGAAGGTGGCGCCGGACCCCCGGTGGGGCGGGAGTTAAGAGTAGAAGATGGTAGGGTGCTTTCAGTGTCATTTCAATTTTTTCCGTATCACCGCCGGCTTTCCAGACCGTAGGGGGTCCGATCCGACACCCCAGGCAGTGGTGGGTGCAAAAAGAACCTAGGCGGTGCCGGGGTAAGCCAATCGTGGGTAAAGCTCCCTGCAACATGATTTGGATCTTGATTGCATGCCATTTGAGCATTCGTATTCTATCGTCATGTAATCTTGAGCAGCAACGGAATGAATCTAAGGAGAGTTGCTCATCTGTAGTAGAATTTATGTCAATCCGTGTCAGTTTCAGATACGTTTGAATTAAATCGGTATACGCCAGTGACCGACCTGGAATTTCGCTAACGGGGAGGCGAGGCCTCAAGGGAGTGTGTTGTCATTTGGCTCTGTGACAGTGGAAGGGCAGTCTCAATGACAGTGGGAACAGAGCCCCTCCGCTCGTAGTTCTGAAACGCTCGAATGATCAGTCTGTAAGGAGTTAATTATAAAACGAATAAGTTCTTATTTGTAATTGTTCTTTGCGAATATGAATCAACTGGGAGTGTTATTTGGGATTTCTGATGCATCGAATGTGAAGGCTCTTAAACCAACCGACACGTTATGAAGAAGTTTGCGAGGTGCGGGAATGGGATTCAAACCCCCTCATCTGTCTTCTGAGTCATTCATGTTCCGACTGGACTCCTAGATCGTGTGATCTACAGGGCAGAGCTGAGAGCTTTTTATGAGCTTTTTTAGAGTCTTAGAGAGCTTTTTTTAAAGTCTATCTGTTGTATGACCATGATCTATGTATGTGTAATGGGTCTGGGGACGCATATAAAATATTTTATTTAAACGTTGATTTCTCTCTATTTGGTTGTTTTTATAAATTAAATTCAAAACTCTCCCATGTTTTAACATTTCGGTAAGTGTCATCGAAAACTTAGCCAACAAGAATGTCAGGTGACAATATCATGAATGAAAGCAAGATGCGAGCTGTCCGCTGTCTGCGTCACGACACTTGTATATTTATCTCCTCCACGAGTCTGTCATCCTGTTCAAGCGTGTCTCAGATGAGCAGCAAGCCGCCAGCCAGCCGGCGTGTGCTCAGCGGCGGGAGAGCCTGAGCTGCGTGCCTCGGCGCAGCTCGCTCTGGCAGCTCGCGAGGGCACTGTGGCACAGGGCACACCGGCACACCACGGCGTCCAGCAGTATGTGACGCTCTGTGCCGGGCGTCACGCCGTAGTCACATTGTGACAGCGTCACGGAGCGAAGCCGCACCGTGCGGTGAAGGCAGACCGGGTGGTAGGAGCGCTTGTACGGGAACCGCCAGTCGGGTACCTGCGAACAGCACAAGGAGCCGGTCAAGATCGGAAATACCTCACGGTAACTACATGGCACAATAGAGGACATCACAGTTAAAAAGCAGTCAAACGAACCAGGTATCTTAAAAACACAATACATCTAGAATACACTTAAAACTACGCATTTCTATCGCTGTTTCTCAATTCATAGCAGCCTGCACGTTTTCAAGTTTACTGCCCAGACACGAGAACTACAGTTTGGCGTATCTGTTGTCACTTTGGGCAGCTTGGCTTTGAGCATGCCCGCCCCTGCTCTACGCGTGGTCCTTCTGACACTTCTGAGCGACGCATTATACCCCCGGCTAACATCCGCGGCACATATTAGACAACAGCCTCTGGCCTTACACAAAAGTTCAGGCCAGAGCCCACTGTAACGTTATGTAAAAATTTTGAACTACATGCATTTCAGTGATAATGTAATGGAAAAATCGCTTTATTTCCTGGTTTTTCATTGTGAGTTAGAACTTAAATTAAGATATCATGAACGCATTGAACAGGAAAAAATTAATTTATACCACTTTTTAAGTTGTATTACAAAACCCGACAAGTTTCGGCTTCCGCCACCTTCTTGGAGTGACTGCAAGAAGATGGCGGAAGCCAAAACTTGTCGGGTTTTGTAATAAAACTTAAAAAATAGTATAAACTCATTTTTTCCTGGTCAATGCGTTCATGATATATTAATTTAAGTTCTGCCTCATAATGCATTTCAGTGCATGCGTGCGAGATCACTTTGAAAATTGTCGTGTCGTGGGTTTGGAATCAATACTCGAGGTTCACGTATTTGATGTTACATGCCACCTGTGACAGGTCACCTGGAGTTAAGCAAGCGATTAAAGATAACTTGGCCAAGCACTCACGACTGAATTAAGTATAAGTTTTCGTTTTTGCAGTAATAGTGTTCGTCTTATCGCAGCAAACTGACTACGACGACTTTATCACCCATTGGTTTGACAAATAAAATCGGATTTCAAAGCGGTATAGTCCCTTTTCATGTGTCTAGTGGATCTTCATGGACCACTAAGTTATACGTATTTGATTAGTAGCCATAGGCGGATCCAGGAGGAGTTAAATAGTGGCACTTGCCCCCTTCCCCCGATCGACCCTCGGCGCCCCCTTAAGTTTTCACGTCCCTTCCCCTGAAAGGTCTAGTTATCCTCCCCCTCGATCGTAGGTGCTGAATCCGCCTACGTTGGCAACATGACGTTTCAGATGTGTATGGCTGCTCGGCGATGTCCTTAGCTGTGGCCTCTCCAGCCTCTCCCCTGCAGGCCGTAGCCCCGCGCCGGGCACTCCTGCAGAATTGCATGAGCTCCTCCTCTCACAGAGATCTTTCAGGCATACACTCATGCTTATACTATACTGTTCATTATTGCTGACTGAGTTGAAGCTGCCCCTCGCCCGTACCATGCCACTCTTCGCGTAGACCCCGTCCACAAGCGCGTGCTGTGAACCATCAGGAGGAGCAGCGGCTGCCTCAGCCAATCTTCTTGATCTTCCGCTGTCCGCGTCTTAGATAAAACTGTTTTAATTTAAAGTAGAAGATTTATTCACAGCGCAAGTTCCAAAATACGATGGGCATAGATAACAAGTACCAGAAATGGTATACAGGATTGTAGGCATGAAATATAGTAGACATGGAGATAATGCTATATATGTTGTAGGTATTCCGTACTTTGAGGGAAGGAATGTGAGTTCGCTTTAATCTTGAAAAACACGATGACTCTATCCCTCAGGCCACGGTGCTGGGCTAACGACGGCGCGAGCTAAGCCCGGTGAAACTTTTTAAGCACATAGGTATCTATTTATAGTGACAGAGAAGGCCACGGGAAATAAGACACGAGGGGCCTGGTCGACCGGATATAGGCGACAATGACTGTCTCTAAATTTAGCAGACAATAGCTGAAGATGCACTGGCATCTCTAGCATCATATATACTTATTTTGATGGAATTAACTGTGGCTGTGGCTCGTTTTTAACTTTGCTGATCTTGTTTGCGAAACCGCTGGGTTTGGAATGCTCCATGGGTTTGCATAAAATGAATGAGTGTTTGGAAAATATTTGGAGGAAAAAGTAGAAATGTCATGCCATATGTTTTATAAAACTTAGGCATAGCCCACGTGGTGACATACGATACTTGTATAATATCGCAACATATGTTATACAAGCACTTGTATTGTGCAAAGTAAAGTTGTTGAAAGAGGTTATTTAGATTTCAAACTTGCGAAAAAGTATCATGGAGCTGCTATACTGTACTCTGGAGTGGGCCGACCGTCCAGCTGCGGGTGCTACGCACGAGGGTATTTCTGGGAGTCATCCACCTAATGAGTTCACTCAGTTAGTCATGGCACTGCACCGGAACTGAGCGCCCCGGGCGCTGGCTGTCTCCTGGCTGTACAATCCGCATGGAGAGTACCTCGTTAACAAGCCCTAGGGAGAGCGCACATACCGGGCAGCGTAACTGCCCTGGCTGCACTGTCTGTTACTGCTAGCTCTACAGGCCTTTGAAACACATCTGCTCCGTATATTGACCATTGAAACAAAATATATAATTATGGAAACTTTAGTTAGAAATATCCCTTTTCAAGTCCTCCTTCCTCGGCTCCTGACAGCAATAATCCCTGCAGAAAATTAATGTCGTCGACAACTGAGCGAGAAATTTCAAGGCAGAACCACTCGACGAAAATGCGCGCGTGAAGCTTAGAACTGGGTCACTTAGGAGATTCTCTAATGTACAAGGTAGCATATAAGCTCCAGATCTTTAACTCAGCTTAGCATTCAGGGAATCTGAAACGGTCTAGACCAGTCTAGACATGGGTGTACATTTAAATCCTACTCACGGGGATTCACGTGCGCCGCCAGTGTAGTGCAGGGCTTAGATCCCAGGCCGTCTGTTTTAATTCCTCATGTTCTTTCCTGAGGCCTAAAATACACGAATACCAATGCATATTCTGAAATTTCAATTATATTTCTGGAGAATTATCCCTGCAGCCAGGTAAGAGTGTTCTCGAGAGGGCTGTTTCAACATTGGCTCAAGTGAACCTTCGATCCGCTTTCGCCCCAGGGCATTGGGGGTCTCCTGCATGCAAGATGTAAATATTAACCCAGGCGGATATTAACACTCGCGTTGACGGGGAGGGGGTGGGTACCCGCCCCCCCTCGGGTTTTTCGGAGATAGTATAAAAACGGCGGCGCGTAGCACCACCGTACTTGGCATACATTTTTCCTCATCATTTTTACAACTTCTGTGAAAATTATAAGGTTATGTCATCTCAGGCCAGGTCACCAGTACAGGTCAAGTGACCTGACCTCAAAAAAAGTTTAAGATAGCATAAGTCGGAGCAGGGTGAACTTCTCCGATTGAAACTCATATCACATAATGGGCCCACCGAGTTCTCTAAAATATGTTCCGGTATTTTTTATATCAATGACCTAAGATCAGGTACGAGGCATGACCTCTTCGTTGGAAATACATTGGAAAAATGTTTTTTACTGAATAACTCAACGAATGGTGATAGAGCGTTTATTTTAGCTGCATTAGACATGCCTTGTCTTTGCAGTTCTAATGATATGTATTTTATATAACTTGACCTTGATCTGACCTCAGGTCAGTGTCAAATCCTTTATTTGACCTAGCAAGGTCAAATTATATATCATTCAATTTGGCTTGCTGCGAGGATTCATATAGTTCAAGTCGTTTTGCTCTATCTTTACTTGTTCAGATGCAATGGCTGAAAACCTTAATTTACATGTTATCTTTATGACGGCATGTTTTGGCCTCTCGTGACCTTAAATGTGACCTGAGAAAAAATATTTTAAATATTTTCGATGGAGAAGTGGATGGGCTACCCAACGTCGTTTACCGTTTTTCACTACCTACCATGGTTCTCGAGATCTTGGGGGGCCGGGTACCCGCCCCACCCCCGTCAAAGCGAAGGTGGCTCAGACCCCCGTCAATGTGCGTGTTAATATCATGAATATAGCTTCTGACCGGGTCGAGTTAGGGCTCATTTTTGGGCATCATTAGAAGCCTTTCATTATGAGAAATCCAGTGATGCATACTAAAACCCGAGTAGGTTCGTGTATAATAATTAAATGACATAAAGTCTGTTCAGTGTCGATTTGTGATCTAACATACTCATAATGCATACCTGCCAGTCGAATCATACTTAAAGGGCAAAAAAACAATGCCAAATCAAAGTTCTACCATCATTCATTACGGAGTTCTAACCCAGGGCTCTACTCCCTACTCAAATGGCCTTTGAAGACCTCTCAAAAGTCACAGCTCTAGACTTTCAACTTGACCACTTGGAATGTCTAAGGTTAGACGATGATGCGACTCTAAAGTTAGTCTGCCCCGGTCTACTAAAATAAAAACATTTCAGCCTTTTCTCAATTACTTCATCCACACATTCAGTCGAGGAGTCAAGTATCTTACCTTATCGTAGGTCATTAACATTAAAAACCCTTTCCAACACATGGTGCAAAAAGTATGCAAATACATCGAGAGTCCCACCACTCAAAGGATTCAGCGGGCGCGCGCCAGTCCTGTCATTATTGCCTGAGAATCTAGAACCCTCCTCAGATTGAGCAGGAAACAACCCTTGTAGAAAGACTCGTCTATATAACGTGCATGCACTATGACAGAAGAACTGAAGGTCCTGCAGCTGGCATGAGAGCTGGAAACTGGATCTTTTAGACAATTTTGGAAACTTGATCTAGCTCTTCTAGAACCCGAGTTACACCCTGGTTTTGTGAGCCTCATCTTGGAAGGCCATAATCACCTTATATGGGCTTAGAAATGACGACATACTCGTTGATCTGACGTGACGTGACCTAATGCCAATTTTTTATCATATGTTGTCAAATTGATCGCCCTAGAGGTGTGCAGAGCGACGTACCTCTCGTACGAATCTGTTCGGAATCATTGGCGCAAAACCGAGGCGGGGGTCCAATTGGACCACCCGGCAGTGAAGGGTTAACTGGCCGGAAAGTTGTATTCAGGCTAATCCGTGTGAGGTGGATGACAGCCGGAAAAATACTAACCAACGTTATTGGGGAGGCTGCTCAGGATTTTTTCTCTCTTTTTTGCGTCCCCGACCCTGGACCGTTTCATACGAGGCCACCATGTAGACAGGTGCAGTCTCATTATGCGCAGACATACATACACGGTAAAAGTTTACTATTTATCGGCACACTCCCTGGTACAAGCTCAACCGCACAAGATGGGGAGAAAAATGATTGTAAATCATCGACAACTCGGTTGAGTACTAGAGCCTCGAATAGCGCAAACGAGAATTTAAAACTGCATCCAACGCATGCAAAACGTCAGCAATAGCCACTGCACAATGTTGCAATCAAAACATTTACCCGAGAATGCTACGTAGATATTGCTGGGGCGTGAGGATTTTTATATTATTCTACGGATCATTGACAAGCTTTGATGCGTTACCGACTTAAATCAAAACTGAAATCATCCTAACTTTCGAAAGTTGATAGGCTCAGCAGTGCTGCGCAGAGGAGCATAATCATAAGTCGATTATATAGTCAGATCTGTCCCCACGAATCCTGGATGTATATTTGAGCAAATTAAGTTTGATCATATATAATTACAATCATTATTCGGGCATAGCCCTTCGTCAGAATGTTCAGGTAGGCAAAAGACATCAGGCAAATGATCAATAATCGTGTGAGTCGCAGCCTCGGGCTTAATTGGGCTGAGACATATGTTCTAAGTACGGTAGTCTTGCTTGTTCTTGATAGTTTTGTCCAGACAGTTTTATTTCGATTTTCTCCATCCTGGTATTTTATATTTCGCCTTGAATATTTTTTTACCCAGGTATTGTGAGAATTCTGATGTTTTCTCGATATTTTTTGTTCCACGTCTTAGGATCAATATTCTTTGCAGTTGCCATTTTGTTCTCAATTTTCTGTGTATCGACATTCATGCCTCTCAATGTTTATTCCATAAGATATCTTGCGCCGAATAAATGCATATTTACATACATTTGCATTCGATAAAAAGAAGAAACTTGCACGAATGTTTAGCATGCTTGACGTAAACGCATTTGTAGTAGCACCATGGCTCATTAGCGGATCCAGTAACAGCTTTTGGAGGGGGCCCAAACCAACGTTTTGGGAGGATAAGTTGAGAAAAACGCAAAAGCATTGCATTTTTAAGAAAAAACGACTACAATTTGCTCCTTTTGGGGGCCAAAATATATTATTTTAGGCTTCGGAGGGGGCCATGCTCCCTTTGGCCCCCTTGGATCGGCCAGTGCCGTGGTGAAACCAGCGTCCCGGTCTGATCAGTCTCACCTCGTGTGAGCTGCAGTGTCCCCAACAGGTGGAGACCGCCACCCGTCCCCAGCACGCCCTGCCGAGCTCATCGTGCTGCACCACGCTCAGGGATGCCCTCCGGCGGACCTCACACCCCAGCGCTGGAGACGGCGGCAGCAGCAGGAGCAGCTGCAGCAGCAGCAGTCTTCCTCCGGGCATTATCACTGCTTCTGGCGCTGGAGTGACTTCCTATCAGTTAAGGTGCTTGTGCGCTTCTTGGTGTCTTTGGGTGCCCTCTGTGTGTAAGAGAGGTAATACGCTGCTGTGATGGTGGTGAGTGGAGTTGAGGTTGGGAATGTGGTGTTGACCTTCTTTGAGTCGAACCTCCGGTTGATGAGGGACCAGACTATGGAGCGAGTATTACTCCACGTCAGATGTGCTTATCACAGGTTATTTTGTCGCTCTCCGTTGGAGGACGCTCAGCTGGCAAACGGCTTTGAAGTTTTTTAGTTTCTTCGTATCCAAGCAAAGTTCTGCAGCCTTAGAAGCGAAGCTGACAATTTTTGGAAGTATTTTCTCACTAATCTCTTTTTCCTCTCGTCTCAATTAAACGTTTTTAAAGGAGGTAAACAAAAACTCAATTTACGAGCAGGTTGTCCGTTTGATTTGTATTCTTTCGGTTATCCAAATATAGGTGTGCTGCTGGGGTCCCGGTGGGTGGTGTGCCGGCTCGCCGGAATGTCACCTGCTGGCAGGTGGGCTCTCTCCTCGCCGCATCTCCAGGCCCGCCTTCCAGCCAAAGGTGGTGACGTCATAGCGCTCGGAACCGGCCAATGAGATGAGCCCTCAATGTTGGTGGCCTCCAAGCTAAATGGCTCTAGTTCTCGCTTTTTACGGACCGAATGCCAATAGCCAAGAGCATGACTCCCATTCATAAATGAAAGTTCAGAGCTAAATATAAATAATGGCTTAGATGCCGGGCCTGACTCCGGAAGGCCTACGATTCAAACCTGTGAGAGGTTTTCAAGGTTGTACATTTTGTATAATTAGTTGATGTGGGAGGGGAAGGGGGAGAGAGAGAGGGGAGAGATGGATACTTTATTGCTGTTTGCCGTTGACTGGGACAGACGGTGGGTTTTGTTTTCCCGTTCTGTCTGTTTATCGCAGGTGGCTGCGGCTGCTGCGTGCTCAGGGTCGACGTTTGTGCTGTTCTGTTCGACAGTCAATGTTTCAGTGTGTTGCCCGTGTTCTCACTTTCTCCAGTTACTTTAATATCGCTGTCCAGTCTCTGTTCACATCACATTGAAGGATAAATGAAAATTTTTGTTAAAAAGAGCGTTGTAACCGGCCAAACTGTATAAGCTGGCAGACGCGGAGGTTGCCAGTGAAACTTCAACGTCTTGATGACAGCAAATCATTCATTGTACAACAATGAAAAACTTTTCAGTTTCAAACTCATTTTTTCCTTTCTCTGCTGTTCCTGAGAAAAGTTTGAGATTTGTTCAAATTTGGCGGAAATCAGAACACTTTTAAATAAAACTGAATGGGGAGTGAGTTTCCTCCTTCTTAAGTCTTCAGGGTGTCGTCCCAGCAAAAGGATAGGTGACTGGAGAAATCAACCCATTCAACGATCAATTTAACCCAGGAGCTCCGTCAGAGTGCAGTGGTGTTTGGTTCGTCAGGGTTTCCAGGTGAAGACTTCAGTTAGGCAGCGCTGCTTTGGCTGAAGAAGGGGCATATGGCTAAATGAGAGGCACTGGCAAATCGAGGACCTAAGTTTGGGGGGACTCACACTCAGCAAAATTCAGGCGAGCGAGGGTGGGTTGGAGCATGATCCGAGTTCCTTCGGCGGAACAAACTTCAACAGTGGGTGGTAAAAAGTTACTTTTCTCCCCATTTCACCTAACTTTACCTCTACCAGGCTCCTGGTGAGGATGCCACTTGGCCGTTTACATGTTTTAACAGTTCTCAGTCTATATTTTATCTATATTAGAACCATTTGGGACGGGCGTTGATGGAAAGACTCTTGCAGTCTTGGGAGGTCATAGCTCATTTTCTCCTTGGATCTGTCATGGCTGAGAGGCATAATTATTGGTGACTCAAGGCTGTGTAAGGTTGAAATATAGACGTAGGGATGGAGAGGAGCTGAGTCCCCGCTCGCGGGCGCGTGGCCTCGATGGTCCGCTCACTACATCACCCGCGTCGCGTCCGTGCTCAGGTGTCAGGTTAGGTTAGAATCAGGCGTCTGCTGTCTACGGAACTGGTTTCGTGAAGTGAGTCGTTGTTTGGTGTATGGTTGTGTGAATGTATGTGTCGGGTCCGAAATAATAATGGGAAAGGCAAAGTTCCGTGGGTTTCATTGGGATGAGAGTCCGTTTCGTTCAGAAAAATCTCGCTAAGACACCTCGATATTTCGGACTGCCCAGACCCATGCTTGGCTGAGCACCGCAGTTCACCGTGGACCACTACTTTGATACGATTTCATCTATACTGTCAACTTACCCGGCTTTATGGGCATCCAAAAAGTGCACGGTAATCAGATTTCCCAACACTTCCGGAGGCTATAACTCCCTACAGCTTTGGTCTAACCGAGGTCAAAGTTTTCAGATTCGGCTTTAGGGCCAATTAGAACCATGAAAACCCATTTTGAAGAAAATCAACAAAGCGTCGTGTAGAGCCCAGTCGATTTGCGATGGAATTGCCCATAGTTTGAATTTTTCAAAAAAATCAAATTACAAATACGTTGTCACCCAAAAATGCATGAAATGCAGACAGAAGCCATAACAAATGCATATTCATTCACTGTTGCAAAGAATCAGCAAAAATCATAACACAAACAAATCACAGCAAAAATCACATAAAAAACAACGGGGAAAATCACATCAGCCTCGCGGCCTGGTCTCTGGTATCCATATCACCTGAGATCAAACACCTAATCTCCGTCGAGTTCACGATGAGACACCCGCACGGCTTTTGCTGACACTTTTGTTCCGTCCTGTATGCCAAGTACCAGCGCTTGTAAATAGGCCCCGATGGCTGCTACGCAGTGACAACTTGAAGTTGAACTCCGAATGGGCATATACCCATCCGAAGTATGTTTCCAGGTATGTTAGCACAGAGGCACCAGATCAGCTTTGGGGGCCAGCTCCGCTCGGGGACCCCTGGTCGGCTTACATTGGATCTTTGACTAGGTCAAGGGACCCAATGCATGATCACGGCTCCCAGCACAGCTTAGGCACAACAGTTCAGGGAGGCCAAACCAGCTCAAGGGACCTTAGATTAACTCACGGAGCCCCAGATTAGCTCATAGGGCATCAGAGGCCAATTCAGGGGGCCCCTGAAACAGTTCAGGGGGCCCAGATTGGCTCAGAGGACCTCAGATCAGCTCAGGGGTCCAGGTCAGCTTCATAAGAGGTTTCTCAGACAAGCTATAGGGTCCGTTTGAGTTTCTTGTTTTATATAACAGTTGCTGATATTTCCATATTTATTGCATGGGCCCCCACAGAGAAGTGAGAGGGGGGCAATGGGCCCCTTCCCCTCCCGGTTCCTGCACCTATGAACCAACTACCAAGTGAATGGAGCCGATTTACTTTATGCGGCCAGGGAGTTGCTGACAGGCTGGGAGGTTACTCGCGTGATGTAAGGCACGATGTCGCTATAGGCGCAGGGTTTGTTTTCTTAGCGGGGGGAGGGGGGCAAAAGTTGCCACCGCTTGTGGCCCACAAGTTGAGGGGTCAAATATGATTTGGCTTATCACTTGATTTATTCACGGAAAAGGTTCGAAATCGACTTAACCCGCGCCCCACCGGGGTCCGGCACCACCTTCGCCCCAAGGGGGACCATCGATACCCCCCCTCTAATTCCGAAAATATGGCGGTTAGCGCAAATCTGCAAAGTGTATTAGAAAGCTCGCGTGAACTCAATGAGTAACCACTTCCATGTTTAAACACTCAGATCAATGATTTGACCTCCAGAGGTCAAGTTAGGTCACGAAAGGCTATTTTCACTCAAATATGCAATGCTTAACACGCGCCCCGCTGGGGTCCCTGGCATGATGCGCTCCGCTGGGGGGTGGTTTTTGCCCCCTCCGTATCTCATTCCCCACGAATAATAAAGGAAAATTACGGGTGGCTTTCGAAAGCCCTTGACAAGACGAAGATATTTTATACGAATAATTTTTATGACAGGTCAATATTGAGGTCAGCATAGGTCAAAGAACGTTCCATAGGCTTACCACAGAGCAGTGTACGTTTCTCTCTCTAGATCTGCCCCCAAGGAAGCTATAATAGAGCAAAGCTTTATGCACCATTGGATTCCTCTCATCGCGGCAAATCGAATGATATATAAATAGTAAAAATTACCTGACCTCGAGCTAGGTCAGGGTCACAGAGTGACCTGGAGTGGTCATGTTGCAAATCAATCGACTCCCCGTGACAATATAAGCACAATGCCAGCAAAATGGAAGCTTTATCTCAATTCAGTCAGAAGATATTGACAAAACAATCACTCCCTGCTCCCGTGACCTGACATGACCTTTCAGAGGTCAGATGCTCAAAAACTCAACTTTATGGTCAAGGTCGTGGTAAGAATAGACGGTTTGATGATTTTCAGCTTTATCTTTTCAGTATTTACTTAAAACGAGCCCATTCTATTTTTCGCCATAGACTTATAATGGGGTGACCAAAATTGACCCCACCTTAGGTCAACAATATCAAAATTTCGAGATAGCAGATTTGTAGACCCTAATGACCTTATCATATTGTGGAAGTTTCAAACTGATCGGTTCGCTGATCTTCACTGGGCGCCGCTTCAAACTCGTGATTTTCGGTTTTAAGGACGGGTCACTTGACCTTAAATAGCTCCTTGACCTAACATGACCTTAGCTAAAAAATTTGTCCAGATGTGTAAAATTGATCAGGAATAAGGTTTTGTTAGTTTTGTTGTTCTACGTCTCTTTGTTTTTGAGCTATCTAGGGAAAACCAGGAGGGGGGCGAATTTTGCCCCCCAGCGGGGTGCGTGTTAAGAAAACTGGGCATAACTCTTATGCAGAACTGGGATTCGGTAGATTTTTTCTACCGCCGGTATCGGTATTCGGTAGATGAAAACGGGTAATTCGGTTCGGTATTTCGGTAGATTTCCAAAAAAAATCTACCAAATGATTCGGTATTCGGTATTTCGGTTCGGTAGATTAAAAAACCTTCTTTATAAAAACTCTAAAACCCTTTTAATACATTGTATTGCCCATAAAACACATATTTAGGCCTTTACTACATTTTAGAGCCCCTAAAGCATTTATTTGATTATTTAAGAGCCTTTTGCAACCATTTTCTTTAATGTTTCAAAGCCTATAAAGACCTTTTAATCGTAAAAACTAATAAATTATCTTCGGCAACACTTTTATATAGCTATGCAGCTGGAAAAAAGTTAGCAGTGAAATTTCATGCAAATGTGAGAAAATGGAAGGGGGAAAATGTTTTAGTTTTGGAAAAAAATTATTCTTTGACGAATTTAGTTATCAATTGAAATATTTTGTAAAGTTTTGATTATATGGCGTGACAGCAGTGGCAAATGACGTCTTTAAGGGAAAAAAACTTCGCTTGTAAATATACCTTTGAATAGAAGTATGTAAACTGCTGCTGAGCATGGAGGGTCGTGAGTGCGTTGTCATCGTCGAGTTGGAGCACGGTTTTATTTAATTTCTGGGTGCTTCGATTAAAATGGAGTAGATACACATGTATCGGTAAAAATATCCCCCCCCCCATTGGAGGAGTCTGCCCCAGCATCCAAATTTCTGCCCCAATTTGGGCAGGCTTTGGGCTACCCCAAGCGCCTCGTCGAGTCGCCTGCCACGTTCTGCAGACTGGGCAGCAAGTGACTACTTACCTCTCCCAACACTCTGCTGAGACTGCGATCTCTGGTGGTAAAATATCTTTTTGTATCCCAATTCATTTACGTAATGGCAGCCGCAACTATAGAAAAAAAGAACTTAGAATTAGTTCAGAGTAAAATAATGAAGTTTATTTGGAGAGGTAAGCCGCCTAAAGTTGCCCATAAGGTCCTGTATCAGGACACCGAGTGTGGTGGTTTGAATGCTCCAAACATCTTTCACATGTACAAAGCGATGCGCGTCACTTGGTTTGGAAAATTGTTAGGAAGTACCGGTCCAACCATTTCCGGAATTCTCCAGAGAAGAATAGGTATGCGGCTCGAACACATTCTAAAGGTCAATTATGGAGCACCATGGATAAATTCAAAACCAATTCCCTTATTTTATAAAGAAATGCTCCAATGGCTTCGCGAAGTAGTGCCAATTCCAGAACCGCGCAGCGGCGAGGACGTGAGGAAACAGATTTTATGGAATAATACAGCTTTACGCGTTGGTGGGCGTCCCTTTTTCTCCCGTGCGTTGTACAGTCGTGATATTTATTTGCTAGATGACTTCTTTGACAGTCGAGGACAAATTCTGACCCACAACACCTTTAAAGATAGGCACTCCTTGGCACATTGAACCCATTAAATTATACCAGTTGGTGCCACGCCATTCCTAACCACTGGAAGAGGCTTGCGGCCGGTTCAGAGCCGCTATCCGACAGGAGTAGAGATACGCTTGACCAAATTGACATAAAAGGTACGTTGACTCCAATTCACTTAGTGAAATCAAAATTTTTCAGAGCAAAATGGCTGAAACCTATCATACCATGCACGCAGAGCAAATGGATCAATGAAGGAGTCGACTTCGCCGGGAAGTGGAAGAAAATACACACTCTCCCATTTACACTTACAAAATCTACCCGCTTACAGAGCCTGCAATACAGGATAACGCATAGATTTTTTTCCAACGAGACGTTTCTTATGTATTAGAAGGGTCATAGACAATCCGTTTTGTAATAACTGCGGTGCGATTGACAGTATACAACACTATTTCGTTGAGTGCGAAGAGGTCCGGTTGTTTTGGAATGACTTAGGTAAAAAGTGAACGAAAAATTGAGCCCACGGAATCAGTTTACTCCTGATTGCAAAAACATTCTGTTTGGAAACTTATCAACTTTAAAAGTAGTCAATTACATTATATTGATTGCAAAGCAGTTCATCGTATATCGTCGTGCACAGGATGAACAAGTTCACTTAAGTCATTTCATACCTTTTGTTGTAAAGCAGTTTAGCATTGAAGCGGTTATTGTTAGAAAAGCCAAAAATATAAATAAGTTTGAGGAAAGATGGGCTCCATTCATCAACCAAAATTCCGAATTCAATCTTTAGGCTGGTATCAATTACCTTCGAGGACTGGGTCTGACCGACCGGCGACTACATCCACATGGCTATGTTTTGGTGTCGCGTAAAGCGTTTCGCGGGAGGGGGAGGGGAAGGGGAGGGGCAGAACATGTTTCGTGTGTGATACATTTCAAGATCTATGCTGAGTAGCAGCATGATTGGTTCCCTTGGCGAATTACAGGCTCTGCATCATGTTATGTTCTGTGGTCGCATTCTTCGTCTATTTGACTTTGACCGTGTTGTATAATACATGGTTGTGAAAAAAAGAGACTGTGATCTCTTCTCTTCTGTCACGCAAAATACCATAAAAGGATGCCGCCAACAATGGCCACGTTGCCTGTGTAGCTCGCGCTGTCATCTTCAATCAACCGCGACCGTGGGAACGAATAGGAAATCCACTGCCCGATTGAATGAAGCGCGGGAAATTCAAATCTACCAAAAAAGTCATGCGGTAGATCCATTCGGTATCGGTATCGGTACCGGTAGAGGCTCGTACCGAAAATTCGGTAGCGGTAGATAAAATATACCGCCGGTAGTACCGAAATACCGAAATACCTATATAGTCCCAGCTCTGCTCTTATGCCATTAGATCTATTGAATAATAATAATAATTGTTGGGGTTTAACGACGCACCAACTGCCAGGGTCATACGACGTCGCCAACTCTCACCCTGTTGGAAGGGATTTTGGGGATCAGATCGACTTATTCAGAGGCTCCGCCGGGACTTGAACCCGGGACTGGTGGCTTAGAAGACAAGGGTGCTATCCACTAAGCCACCTCATCCCCCATTAGATCTATTGAAATTTGGTAGAGTACATTTGAGAAAAATGCCAGAACTTTTTCCGCTATGTGGAACGTGATGACCTCCCGTCAGTGGTTTGACCTCCAGAGGTCACCTCGTGACCTAATATGACCTGAGGTCACGAAGGTCAGAAAGTGACCTTGCCGTATATCGAATGAAAGCCAGTGACAAGACATACACCGTGATGTTTGATTCAGCGATCTAGCTAAATTAGATCAAAAGTTATTGTCAAAATACTGTTTTTGACCCGGTGACCTTGGTTCACCTCGGAGAGGTCAAAGGGAACATATGGCACCTGGGATCCGTGAAAGGGTGTCCAAGAACGCTTTTCTGAGGAAGCTGAGCATTTGAAACCGTTTTTGTGACTTTTAGATCATAAGACATCTTTTCCCCCTGGTTTTTCAATAGGAGAGGTCATCTCGTAACCTGACCTCAGGTCGCGAAACCGAAAAATCCCGGATATACACCTTGTAACCCCTGGAGGGGTCATAAAGTGTAAAGGTTTCAAATCAATCCACCAGGAAATGTAGCTCAAAATTTGAAGTGAGGTAACTATTCGTTGACCTCGCCTGGTGACCTGACCTTGGGTGATCTGGGGTAAAAAATTTCAGGGATGGTGGAAAAACGATGGGGTGAGAGATAAAGCCTTCAAGCGCGGTGCTGTGTCTCGTCGTTTTTCTGCTATCTCGAAAAAGCCTTAGGGGGCCATCGATGGCCCCCGTTGGGGCGAGGGTTAAAGTTGTAGGGGCACTGCCTTAAAGTCCTAAAGTTGAGAGCAGCCCCCCCCTTATCCCCCCTCCCGGTTCCTACAGCTATGGACGTCACCCTCTTGCCCTCTTTGAAATGAGCGGCGACCCCAGTGCCAGCAGTGGCGGCGGATAAAGGGGGGCAAGGGGGCAGTTGCCCCCCCCGCCCCAAAATTATCAGAGGGGGCCCCTGGAAAAATACGCAATTTTAGCTTGGCTCTTTTCTGAAAGTTCATGAATGACCTGACTGAGCCCTCAACAGTTTCTCGATTTGAACAGTCTCCGAGCTTTATCTCAGGGACCCTGAGCTTGGGCTCGGGGCCCCTCTAGCTTGGGATCGGGACCCTCTAGCTTGGCCTTTAGGGGCCCCAAGCTTAGCCTAATGGGCCCCCGAGCCTGGTCTCAGGGGGCCCAGATCTTGGTCTAAAGAGCCCCCGAGCCTGGTATCAGGGCCCCCACTCTGTTTCAGGGGCCTCCGAGCTGTTCCTGCCCCCGAGCCTCGTCTCAGGGACCCCCAAGCTTGGTCTAAGGGGCCCCCAAGACTGGTCTCAGGGCACCCAAGCTTAGCCTTAAGGGAGCCCCCCGAATTCGGTCTCAGGGGCCCCAAGATTGTCTAAGGGGCTCTTGAGCTTGTCTAAGGGGCCCCGAGCTTGGTCTCAGGGGCCCTCCAAGCTTAGTCTCAGGGGGCTCCCGAACGTGACCTCATGGGGGTTCCGAGATTGGTCTCAGGGCCCCACAAAATTGGTATAAGGGAGTTTCCCAGATTGGTCTAAGGGGACCCCGAGATTGGTCTTTAGGGACCTTTAGCTTGGTTTCAGGGGCCTCCAGGCTTGGTTTCAGAGGTCGCCAAGCTTGGTCTCAGGGGCCCCCGAGCTTGGTCTCAGGGCCCCTGAGCTTGGACTCGGGGGCATTCGAGCTTGATCTCTAGGAGCCCCCAAGCTTGGTCTCAGAGGCTCCGAGCTGTGTCTCAGGGCTCCGAGCTTGGTCTCAGGGGGCCTCCGAGATTGGTCTAAGGGGCTCCCGAGATTGGTCTTAGGGGGCCTTGAGCTTGGTTTCAATGGCCTCCAAGCTTTGTTTCAGAGGACTCCAAACTTGGTCTCAGGGGCCCTGAGCTTGGGCTCAGGGGCCTTCGAGCTTGATCTCTAGGAGCCCCCAAGCTCCGTCTCAAGGAGCCCCGATCTGTGTCTCAGGGCCCCGAGCTCGGTCTTGTGTGTGCTCAAGTCAGTATGCCTGTCATTTGCGTTTTTTTCTGTGTCGACATAGACGACAGCATCAAAGTGCCCCCCAGTTCTCATTCTGTGGGAGACGGAATTTTCCGAGAAAAAAATACTCAGAATATAATAATTCGTGTTACATACCATGTTTTATTATGTAGATGCATGCGAACAAACAGCATTCACTTTTTAAAAGAAGAACTATTTGCCTCGGAAGGCCGTTGTTGTACCGTTGTTAAAATTTTTCTAAACTCCTAACGTGACGCTAGAGCTTAACACCCGCAATGGAGGGGGTCTGGCACTAACGCGCACTGGAGGGGGCCTGGCAGGCCCCCTAAGATCTCGGAAATTAAGAGGGTTAGAAAAACGCCACTTGGTAGGTGGATGGGGGCTATGGTGATCTACATGATGACCAATTTTCATTGACCTAGGTCAATATCTTCAAGGTCAAACGAGGTCGTAAAGGTCAAATATTGGCCATGCTGGTATCGATTGATAAATGCTGTGATTATTAGGCCATGTCGTGATCACCACTTTTTCACAGGATCTTTGATTTCCGGGTGTTTTCTAATGTATTAATGGTTGCTGATCACGATTTTCTGGTCGAAAATGTCGAATTCGAAAAATATTTGCCCGCGCAAGCCGTTTGAAATTCTTCCGGTTTGCCAAATTTTCGATGTTTTCATATCTCACGGACAATAAAATGCAACTAATGTATGGAAAGGGCCACAGAACTTTTAAACAATTAAATCTGAACAATTTGAAACTTTTTTGACTCCTTGAAATACATATTTACCCGAAAAAGTACCTTGGAAAGACAGGGATGTTTAAGCTTAAAAGATGATAATAGATGGCGCGCATGACGCAGCCGTCAATCAGTGTCCCGCTACGTCGCTTATGACAAGAAGATATTATCCAAAGGAGCTGGATATAATATTTGAGCCTATTATGGATTCGATGAATGAACATTTACCTTCACAAGATGAACTAGATTTCTCTCGCTTGCAGTTTTAAATATTATTGGTAATGGTTGCTTTCAAAGCAGGTCCAATTAAGATCAGCCAGCCATATATAGATTAGGTGTCTAAGCATGTAGTCACTGCGGATCAATTTCAAGTATTAAAATGTGTGCAAGAGCCAGTCGATTATATTTAGATTAGTCTTGCTATAACTAGCAGGGAGAATATCGCATTTCGGGAAAAATGAAGCTACACCACACCTAGCGCCGCCGTCAAGCCATGTATGCTGCCGCTTAACCAGCTCTCGACTGGGGCTGACGTTGTCGTTCACATTATGATGCTGCAGCTTGAAGAGATGGAGGCCAGGGAAGTGGACGAATTTCACGTTTCAATAGCTTGAAAGTTCGAACCGACCGCTGATGAAGTCACCGAGACTTACAGAAGAGCATCTGTGGCAGCAAAAAACAAGTACAAAGTTCGCTGTGAAATAAGGAAGCAGTGTAACCTGAATGAAGAGATCAGAAGGCGCCTACAATACATGAATATATTGTAAGTATGGACAAAGCATGACAACATTGTTTGACATATAAAGCAGAGTTTTACCATCAAAGGCATCGGCAAACAGAACATTTCTGGAAGACCAGCGAGAAGCACAGAGGTTGTATCTTGGTGGCTTGGATGCAGTCGTGACGGACCATTGGAGACGGCAGCAGCTGCGGCAAGCCACTGCTGCTGCCGCCAATAAGGCCTGATCGGGAGGCCGGCTCGTCCGCATTCGAGCACAATAATATGACAATCACCCGGACAAGTCTACAAACCACTTCCGTGTAACATTTAAAAATATGTTTTCCTTCCGAGATTGACTTATGCATGCCAGAACCTGTTCGCGTGCGTCGTCTGTCAGCAGCTGGTGTGATGCTACAAATAGGAAGCTCGCTGCTGCATATACCACCATCGGTCGCTGTCAATGGTGCCGTTGCGTTCTGACGCAGCTTCAGCTCCGTCAGAACGCAACATCCGGAGAACTCCTGGTAGCCACAACGACAGCAGCAGTGGCTTGCCGCACCTGCTGCCGTCTCCAATGGTCCGTCACGACTGCATCCAAGCCACCAAGATACAACCTCTGCGCTTCTCGCTGGTCTTCCAGAAATGTTCTGTTTGCCGATGCCTTTGATGGTAAAACTCTGCTTTATATGTCAAAAAATGTTGTCATGCTTTGTCCATGCTTACAATATCTTCATGTTTTGTAGGCGCCTTCTGATCGCTTCCTTCAGGTTTAAATGCTTCCTTATTTCACAACGAACTTTGCACCTGTTTCTTGCTGCCACAGATGCTCTTCCGTAAGTATCGGTAACTTCATCAGCGGTCGGTTCGAATTTTCAAGCTATTGAAACGTGAAATTCGTCCTCTTCCCTGGCCTCTATCTCTTCAAGCCGCAGCAACATAATGTGAACGACAACGTCAGCCCCAGTCGAGAGCTGGTTAAGCGGTAGCATACATGGCTTGACGGTGGCGCTAGGTGTGGTGCAGCTTCATTTTTCCCGAAATGCGGCATTCTCCTTGCTAGTAATAGCAAGACTAATATAAATATAATCGACTGGCTCTTGCATACATTTTAATACGTAAAATTGATCCGCAGTGACTACATGCTTAAATACCTAATCTATAAATGGCTGGCTGATCTTAATTGGACCTGCTTTGAAAGCAACCATTACCAATAATATATAAAACTGCAAGCGAGAAAATCTAGATCATCTTGTGAAGGTAAATGTTCATTCATCGAATTCAAAATAGTTTCAAATCATATATCCAGCTCCTTTGGCTAATAGCTTCTTGACATAAGCGACGTAGCGGGACAGTGGTTGACGGCTGCGTCATGCGCGCCATCTATTATCATATTTTTAAGCTCAAACATCCCCGTCTTTCCAAGGTACTTTATCGGACAAGTATATATTTTAACCCGCGCCCCACCGGGGGTCCGGCGCCACCTTCGCCCCACCGGGGGGGCCATCGATGGCCCCCCTCTAACTCCGAAAATATGGGCGTTAGCGCAAATCTGCAAAGTGCAATAGAAAGCTCGCGTGAATTCAGTAAGAAATTACTTCGCATGTTTTAGTGCTCAGGTCAATGGTTTGACCTCCAGAGGTCAAATTAGGTCAAGATCGGCTATTTTCACTCAAATATGCAATGATTAAGCAAACTGGGCATAACTCTTATGTCATTAGAGCTATTGAGGCCTGGTAAAGTACATTTGATAGCAAATTGCCTGTACTTTTTCCGCTATGTGGAACGTAAAGACCTCCCGCCAGTGGTTTGACCGCCAGAGGTCACCTCGTGACCTAATATGACCTGAGGTCACGAAAGGTCAAAAAGTGACCTTGCCGTATATCAAATGAAAGCCAGTGACAAGACGAACACGATGGTGTTTGTTTTATCGCTCTAGCTTAATTAGGTCAAAAGTTATTGTCAAAATACTGTTTTTGACCTCCGGTGACCTTGGATGACCTTGGAAAAGTCAAAGGGCAAATATGACCCCTGGGATCCGTGAAAAGGTGTCCAAAAACGTTGTTCTGAGCAGTCTGAGTATTTGCAATCATTTTTGTGGCCTTTATATCATGAAATAGCTTTTCCCCATGCTTTTCCAATGGGAGAGGTCGCCTCGTGACCTGACCTCAGGGCACGAAATCGAAAAATCCCGGATATACACCTTGTAGACCCTGGAGGGGTCATGAAGTGTAGGAAGTTTCAAATCGATCGACTTTGAAATGTAGCTCTTACAGAGCTCTAAAGTGAAGCGAGGTGACCTTGGTTGACCTCGTCTGGTGACCTGACCTTGGGTGACCCGGGGTAAAAAATTTCAAGGATGATGGGAAAATGATGCAGTGAGAGGTAGAGCCCTCAACCGCGGTGCTGCGCCTCGTCGTTCTTCTGCTATCCCGGAAAAACCTTAGGGGGGCCATCGATGGCCCCTCGGTGGGGCGAGGGTTAAGGAGTCGAAAAAGGTTTCAAATTGTTCACATTCAATGGTTTAAAAGTTCTGTGGCCCTTTCCATACATTAGTTGCATTTTATTGTCCGTGAGATATGAAAACATCGAAATTTTGGCAAACCGGAAGAATTTCAAACGGCTTGCGCGGGCAAATATTTTTCGAATTCGACATTTTCGACCAGAAAATCGTGATCAGCAACCAATAATACATTAGAAAACACCCGGAAATCAAAGATCCTGTGAAAAAGTGGTGATCACGACATGGCCTAGTGATTATGCAGGAAAATGGCGGGAATAAGCTAAAGGCGGACAAGGTTCATAGAGAAGAGGTCTCAAAGAGGCTTCCCCACAACTTTTGGGTCAAGGTCATTCAAGGTCATTGACCTTTAAGGTCACCATATGGTATACTACTTATTATTTACACTTTGACTAACACTGTAGCCACTGTTTGGCGGGAAATGAGGATTGACCTTTCCCAATGACCTTTGACCTTGACCTTTGACCTTGACCTTTGTATTGGGGTACCCTACCGATGACGTCATAGCATAATATATGTCAGACGGGGTAACGTCATTTGGCCGGACGCGCAGTGGTCAGTGACCTTGAAAGTGCAGATATGACCTTGACCTGTGGCCTTTGACCTTGACCTTGACTTTCATGTGAAGTGACCTTGACATATAGTCCCGCTTATATGACGTTATGACGTCACCACTCGGTCTTCAATGCAAGCTAACTGGTCCGACCGCGCGTTTACGGCGATCTCAAAATGCAGGTCTGACTTTGAAAGCCTATAAGTCAAAAAATTTTCGGCCGATTTTCAAAAAGTCTTCACCAATCGACGCGCTATTAAATTCTGTTAAATGTGGCCAGGTTTCGTTTTTCCGCTGCAAGCGGTTCTCCGGCCACCTTGGAAAAACAGGTGGGGGGCCTCCGAGGCCCCCCCTCCAGTGCGCGTGTTAAAGCTTTGACGTTCAATGTCGGAGGCTTACTTGAACCTATAAAACGCAGATCCATATTTGGACATCTCCATGTTAAATACGCTGCTTATTTTGCTGCACCACAGGAAACATATTCCAGCTTGGAATCCGAGATCGTGTGGAAAATCGAATGGGAAGGCAAAACCATTTTTACACGGGCCAACTAAACAGCAGGAAGGAATAGCCATTTTTGTACTGGGCCAAATACAACTTTTACCATTTGTGACGCTTATGCAGGAGCGGAACCAGGATTTTGCAAGGGGAGTGGCTGAGCTTTGAAAAATGGTGAAAAATGGAGAATAGGGCCAAAAATGGCAAAAATGGGACAAAGGAGGGCGAAAGCCCCCTCAGCCCCCTGGATCCGCCCCTGCACTGATGCCTCTGACCTCAGGCAGCAAGTCCCAACCAATCCATTGCAGTTTTTAGGGGGACCCTTGCTGCCGAGGGAGCCCCATCGTCAAGGGGCCCCCTGGAAAAATTATTGCCCCCCCCCACATCCAAAAAGAGCATCCGCCGCCACAGAGTGCCAGTAGAAAATCATCAGACCAAACTAGGGACATGGAGGGAGAACTACCTATGCTTTGTAATTTTTGGAGTACTATGCAGAGTATTATCCAGCATCAGAAATTTGAAGGAGTTATAAAAAGGTTGTTTAGATAAATCTGGCAGCCCAAGCCCCAAGCCCAAGGCTGCTTCTTTCTTCAATCAACAACATTATTCTCTCTCTCTCCTCGAGAGAGCTGCTCTTCTATTTTTTATTTGCTTCCGATTGGAAAAGAATAAAGAAGTCGACGGGCTAAAGTAAGCCAGGGAACAACCCGTTTCTATTTTTGCAGTAGATATTTTTACAGCCTCATTGTCGTTTAGTTGAATACAAATTAAACCTTTACTGTTGCTAACCTCCCGCTGCATTGGTGTGTGTTTTGGTTGGCATGGTTTTAGGCCAGTCTGCAAAGTATGGCAGCATGCCAGACGAGTCGCACCAGCCATCTAAAATTCTCTCACCACCAGCCTAAAAAAATTCGCACCAATCTGCCGCATACCAGGAAAAAATGCACCCATTCCTACCCCTACAATGCAATGCTACCTCAATCATTAGTCAGTTAGCTAAGGACTTTTTATAAGGCCCCCTCCTGTGTCTTAATAGCCATTCAGTCATTATTTGTTTAGTTTAAGTCTCACTAACCTCGCAAATTCGCACCAGGTTGATAAAATTCACACCACTTGGTCCTGTCTCCAAGGGCACTCGCACCAACGATATCTCGTCGAAAATGCCATACTTTGCACACTGGGTTTTAGGTGCTGATTTTTTACATCTGGGGACAATTTCACTCCTCCTACTACCTACCCTGATTTAGATAGCTCTAACTTGACTTAGACTAATTTATTATTTCATGGTCTGCATGCAGATGAACCATTGTCAATATCTTATTACCTAGGTACCTATTCATTCTTGTTTCTGGTCCTGTTTAGTGTGTACTTCAAGATGTGGTTCAGGCTGGTAAATTTATAAATATTGCAGGTCTCCTGTCATCTCTTTCTCTCGAGGAGAGCTTGACTGGTGAGGAAGCCACCCAGGTGAGCTATCCAAGCATTTTTTTGTGGTGGGATTATTACAATGATACTCCTGCCTAATGTCAGTATTGACCTATAATTAGTATTATCTTGGTACACTTCCAGTTATCATTTAATATTTCTTACATAAACTGGTAGATGTGTTGTTCTTGGGGTCCAAAAAAATCAGTGGCCTGTTCAAATGGAGGGATGAGTGAAGCTACCTAGTGCATAATTCTAGACTATGCTCCACATCTGTAGATTGTTTTCTTATGACTGAAAATTATTGTTGTGTTAAAATCCATTGGACGGACTACAATGTACAGGAAAAAAACTAACAGTTGAATAGGTTATTGTTTTCTGAAACTAAACAGTCACTAAAAACAGTATCATGCCATATGACCTCAGCAGGTCCTGTTTTGTAAAGCCCTAAGACCTCATTTCATCTTGACATGGCCTCCAACAATAAATCATACTACCCATCCTTTAAAATTATTTACATTTTATGATAAAAACAATGTGAGCTGTTTCATAATGTGTTGTTGGTTACGTCTTGCCCAGGTAAGCACTGTGGATATTGCATTGAGAAACTTTAGAGTCACAACCACGGTTCCTATAGATACGGTTCGGACATGACAGCCAGCTGACGGCCTTATTTGGCAGCATGTTGAGCATATGGTAGTATTTTGGAGGGTTTTGTTCAAGATACCTTAGATTCTGGTAGCAGAAGGTAGAATACAGCCTTCCGATTGGTTGAACGAAACATTCGAAACAAAATTCTGAAGGAATTAACATGAAATTCATTGTGGATTTTCCTTGTTATAAAAGCATGTCAGGGACTAAAAGCTGCACCCAGAAGATAGCCTGATCAATTTTACATACCAAAAATAAAAATATACCCTTAAACACCGCTTAAATTTTCCAACTGGCCTGTGCCCCAAACCCCTGCAAACAGTCCCATTGGAATTACATGTTAAATTTTGCTGCAAAAAAACGGTCAGACCCAGAAATGGAACCTTCAAAACCCCCAGAATTCTAGAGAGGTATCTCATGTCCACCCCCTGGTCACAACCTGCTCTAAAAACAAAAATTGAGAGCACAGGTGTCTTCACTCCCTTTTCTCTCCAATAGCTCAATATTTGGCTTTGATTAAAGACTGGCTATCGACCTGGCAAGGAATACCTTGTTGTGAATTGCAGCAGTTTTTTGCAGGTTATAGGCTCAAATTGATTCAAAAGCAAGTTTCAAAATATTGGTAGGATGTCTTCCAGACAGTTGTTCTTAGTGTTATGATTCTGCATTGGTGTTAGTGGCTTTGTCATTTAAGATATCTTCAGCCTTAGGAGAGCCTGCTGACCGTGGATCATCTTTGAGTGGGCCTTGAATAATAAGGCATGTGCAAATGCTGTCTTAACATACTATTCATGGTTGAACTTCACAGACAATGGTTCCCCACACATAATGGCTTCATGACTTCAAAAATGACATCGTGATATACTATTGACTGACAGTCTGGCCACTGACTGACCACTACCACTGACTTCATGGTCTGGCTTCTGTTATTGATATAGACACTCTGAAACTGAGCGATTTTTGGGGCAGTAGATCCTTAAATCATCTATATCCCATAAAGTAATATAGTTCATTTAAAAAACTACGGATCAAACAATGCAGTTGGAGTAAGTCTAGAATTTCCGTGCCAACATTCGATCTCCGCATATGAATGTTGTAAGTAGGAACGCACAATCTCTGTCCAAGTAGTACCTATGGTGGGTAGGCTGACATCCTAGCCCCAGTCTAAATTCTGTTATGAAGTATTCGATGGAAAGTTCTTAAAGGGAACGTGGCACCTTACAAATCAATACTAAGCCAACTCGAACCAACACTGTGCACCACCTCAGTAAAAAACAAAACAAACAATGAACGATCGCGTCATCCTCCCGAAAAAGCTGTGGTGAATACTGCAGATGATGCACTAAAGACATTACGCGAACCCCACCTCCGATGACACAAAAGATGACGATAAATAGCACTTCAAAAGTCACGTGACTTACAAATACTTTTTTCTAAGACTTTTTACTTTTATTCTCATACATCATTAAGCTAGAGGGTGAAGATATTATGGATCAAAGCCAGGAGCGTAAAGGTGAACAAGACCTTGTCTGTAACCCCCCAGCCTGGCTATTTTTTGTATGCCATTCCCCTCAATAATTATGTGTAACCTATTCAATATCAAGAACACACAAGGAAATGATATTTCTAGCATATTGCAAAAATGTGTCAGGTGATTATTCTTGCAGCACAAGGAATCTAGCACACTGATGCATTGCTCTCTTACTTAAGCATAGGTTGAAGAAACTACAAACAAAATTTGCACAATCCCTCATAGTCCTGGATCAAAATTTGCTTGATAGTGCTTTTGAAGCCTTCCTTTGACTATGGGACCGCATGCAGCAATGTTATGTGGGGGACTAGAATCTCATTCCAGGTTTTCGGTATTGTAATTGAGAAAGCAAACGTCCTATAGAGTGTTTCAGCCTGTTGTTGTTGAAAGTGTCAGTTCTTTTTTTGTCAGTCTGTGGCGCACCTTGGTCAAATCCTGGAATTTAGTGTAATTAGGCGTACTTTTAGCCGAAAATAATGAAACCACTCATGATTTCTCTGAGAAATGTACAATGAGCTCAATATTTTGATTTTTAAAATACTCCTCTAGGGAAAGAAAGGAATATCTGCCTGTGGATGATGTCATGATCTGGCAACCACTACCATACTTGAAACGCTTCAAGGGCTTCAATTGGCTGGTGCTCACTGTGACATCAGCATATGTCGTCACACCAACAGCCATGACAACTGTGGCCTGCTGCTAAGGGTACATGAGGGGTACATTGCAGGTAGGTTTTAGCTTTTTTCTACGGAAATCTCGAGTTCCAAGACAAATAATGTATTGAGTACCGCTTTTTCCGACTTGCTTTACAACTTGGCTATCTCAGTTAAAGTCATGTTATGAAGGTGCCCCTTCCCTTTAACGTGAATCAGCGGCCCGACTTTCCATAAACCGAAACGAAGCTGTAGCGTATGCAATTCTTGGGTCCCTGTTGAAGAAAACCGGTCGGTTTTTGGTTCCAAACTTGGAGGGTCGAGACTGTCACCCGTGACTTTAGGCCCCTTGCGCGTATCTTGCGTGGCAGCTGGGTCCTCCCATACTGCCTGGACGTTTCGATGGCACTGTAGAAGTCACGAGGGGCCATTGTTGGGGGAATCCAAGAATAGCTAGATTTTAACCAAAACGCTCATTAACCTTGACACGGTGTGCGGTGAGATTTTCTGACAGTGCCATGTATGGTTGTTTCAGGTGAGCCATGTCCAGGCTGGCGGTGACGGTGCTGCTGTTGGCCGCCTCGCCAGCGCTGTCGCTCAAGTGTCACAGCCGATGTTCGTGCCCGCCATCCGGCTCTGAGCCGGTCACTCCCGGCCCTGGTGGCGGAGCGGCGGTGTTGTGTCACGACTGGGCCTTCTCCGTGCCGCTGGCCATCCACGGCGATACAGCCACCGTCTCACATCTCCAGCTGAAGAACGTCACCGGCATCGTGCCCGACGGCTTCTTCTCCGGCTTGGCCGGGCTGGTCTCGCTGGTCATATCGGGCGGCACCTCGGTTCGCCTCGCTGACCGCAGCTTTGCCGGTCTGCACGCACTGCGGCGGCTCTCCATCGCAGACACCGACCTGGCGTCGGTGCCGGCGCACGCGCTGGCGCTGCTGCCGCGCCTGCAGACGCTGGACCTGTCGCACAACCAGCTGATGGACGTGAAGAGCCACCAGTTCACCTACAACACCCACCTGCGCTGGCTGAGCCTGTCTGGAAATCCGCTGGGCAGACGGATCAGCGACCAGGCGCTGGCGGGGGCGGACCGGCTGCGGGTGCTGGATCTGAGCAACTGCCGCCTCCGACGCGCCCCGGCCGTCTGGTTCCGGGCGGCACCCGCCCTGGAGGTGCTCGACCTCAGCACCAACAACCTCTCCAGCATTCGCGTGATAGACACGCGCTCCTGGTCCTCGCTGCGCGCGCTGAACCTGAGTAATAACGGCATCACGTTTGTGGAGGCGGGGGCGTTCAACAGCACTGAGAACCTCACCAAGCTGGATATCTCTAAGAACTACTTGAATAAGCTATTGGAAAGTGGACTTACGGTATCAGAATTGATATTGGGAAACAATTCGTTCACGGCGGCGAACAGATCGTTCATAGATCTACCCAAGCAGCTGATGCATCTCCAGCTCACTCAGTGTTATCAACTGACCCACGTGGGAAGAAACCTCTTTCAGCACCCCTCACAACTGAAAACTGTCATCATCTCGCAAAATCCCCGGCTCACCGAAATCGAGCACGCAACCTTCAACCATCTAGACAAGCTCCAAGTCGTTGACATCAGCCACAACGTGCTGGAGAAACTACCGCGCAGTTTGTCGGCGCTCACTCTGAAGAAGCTGGATATCTCCGGCAACCAGTTCAACTGCGACTGCAGTCTGCGCTGGTACCGAGACCGCATCGACGCCCGGCGCCAGGACCAGCGGCTCACCTGCCGACTCGGCGACTCGCTGGTGTCGCTCGCCGACGGCCTCTCCCACATCCTGTGCCAGCACGTCTCAGTCATGGCCCACGAGACGCAGGCGTGGGTCCAGTTCAACGGCACGGTGGACATCGGCTGTCAGCCGGCCGGCATTCCCAAACCCCACCTCACCTGGATCACGCCGCAGAAGCTGGTCTTCCACTGGCGCGCCGGGCCTCAGGCGTCGCCCGCCAGACACCCGGCGCGTCACACGGAGGCGCTGGCACAATCACACCCCGAGCTGGACCACTACCGGGTACTGGAGGACGGCCGGCTCCGCGTCAGCAGGGCGGCCGCCCGCCACCAGGGCCGCTACGTCTGTCTGGTGGAGAACGACGCCGGAGACGCCGCCGCCAGCGTCTTCCTGACCGTCGGCGTCAGCAGCTTGCACGACATCAAGATGATGGCGCTGCTGATCGCCATGTCGGCTTGCCTCGCCGCCGTCGGCTTCGCTCTCATCGTCCGCCTCGGCATCTACCTCTTCTACAAGTGAGTACGCGGACCGCGCTGCGTTTGGTGGGAGGTTGTCTGGCTCTCTTGTCAAAGCTGCAGAAACGTGTGCTGTTTCTTGTGGTCATGGTGCTGTGATCATGAACACGCGCACTGGAGGGGGAGCCCTCAGAGGCCCCCCCCACCTGATTTTTAGAGGTGGTCGAAGAACTGCCCGTAGCCGAAAAACGACGCTGAGCCACTTTTGAGATAATTTAATGGTTCTTCGATTGGTGAAAGAAATTTGAAAATTGGTCGAATTCGTTTGGTCGTATACGTTTTCAAAGTTAGACCTCTATTTTGGGACCAACACAATCGTGCGGTCGGACCAGTTTGCTTGCATTGGAGACACCGAGCGGGGACGTCATAACGCCATATGAACGGGATGATAGGTCAAGGTCACCTTGCACGAAGGTGAAGGTCATGTCAGCATTTTTGAAGGTCATTTTCCGCAGTGCGTCTGGTCAAATACCGTTACCCAGTCTGATGTATATTATACTATTACGTCATAGTCAATTAGGTAGTTAAGGTTGATGGGTAAAGGTCAGTCCTCATTTCCCGCCCAACGATTGCTATAGTGCTAGTTATAGTGTACATTATATGGAGACCATATTGTGACGTCATCGGTCAATGACCTTGTATGTCCTCGACTCCAAAATTTTGGGAAATATTCTTTGCGACCCTGGTCCTCCTTTAGCATATTCCCGACTTTTTCTCGCATGATTACAGAATTTCCCAATAGCTCCCATTACGACCAAGATTTGACCTTTATAAGCTTGTTTGACCTTCAAGATATCTATAGGTCAATTGAAATTTGCTATGACATAGATCATCATGGCCACCACCCACCCACCAAACGGCATTTCTCCAAGCCTTTTAGTTTCCGAGATCTCAAGGGACCCACCAGGCAGCCTCCAGTGCGCGTTAGTGCCAGACCCCTCGCCAGTGCGAGTGTTAATCACGACGATTCAGCATAAAAATTCATCCACCTTTTCATGTATCGTGTTTTTCTCCGTCCATAATTGCTGTCTTAAAGTGTCAGGTCTATCTTTGTTGTTTGTGTTTATCTGCAGACTCGAAATGTGTAGCAAAACTTCAGCCTCCAATCATGTAATGAGCGATATCTCTGTATAATTTTGTGATGGGACACTATTTGGTCGCGTCAATGCTGTACCATTGAGTGGTGGGCTCTCTTTAACACACACATTCACTGATTTTTACTCTCATCCAATGTTTTCAGTTCGCATGGTGGTCGTTTACCGTGTTGGTACCGGATATAATACAGAAGCAACTCCTGGTTCGCTCGTAAATAGGTTCTCTAGGAGCACTGGGCCCCCGTGGATATCCGCTAATTAGCTCAATCAATGTGAGTGGTATCGTTTATTTGATCTTTTCATGCGTAGCCTTCCTTCCAAATTTGTGAACTCCGACACCACTGTCACTTTATATTTTGTCCTTCAATGGAATGCTGAAGTCGGGTCCACGACTGCGCTAGTGGGCTTTAAAATTCGTCCCTTTTTTCCCTTGATAATTGGTTGTATGTCATTATTAAATTAAATTAAACTGAACTGAGTGGGATTTTTCGAAGGTTCTCTAACCGTAGTGAAGGTATGCTTTTGGCAAGCGGGATGAGTAATGTGTAGTATTAGAGGGATGCGTACACTTTGCTCGTTTGGCTGATTTACGTTTGCTGGCGTTGGCTGAGACTGTATACGTTTTCCTTGATATTTCTGCAAGAGAAGTAAATTACAATTTCTACTATCTGGTAGGGCAGCAGTGACTGGCCATGTGTGTTCCTGCTTTGGGTAGGAGTTTCTCAAATTCCGGTATGGAACATAAAACGACATCTCATAGTACTAGTACTATTGGAGAGTAGTACTAGTACTAGTACTAGTAGAGTACTAGTACTAGTTGAAGGCGGCAGGCAGTTCAGCTGGCAGCACGAGGTGAAAAGGACGTGTATTCGAAACGTCGGGAACATCAGCTCCTTGCAGCTGCTGTGTAATCGATACGGTCGAAGTGGGGTTAATAATACATCGGGCGAGTGGGTCTTCTGTTGAGCTAGTTGTTTGAGAAATAATTCAGGGCGTCAGCCGCATCAGATTGACTTTTTCGACTCCCCGTAGCTGTTCACCAGGGGAAAACTTCACCTGGAATAAGGATTGACGGGGATGTCCTTGTGGCGAAGGCTTCTAGCCGGGGATGCCCAGACCGTGGGTTCAAATCCCACTGCGTGCTGCGTCTTTTTGTGTTCCAGTAACGTTCCGGTGGGAAAGGCTCTGTAAGCGTTAACTCGTGTCCCATTTAATTGGGCGACAGATGAACTGGTGTATAACACCCTTATGCCATGATATGACAAGATGGACGTGATCAGTAATGGAAGTCAAAAGTAAAGTATGCTAAAACTTAGAGAAAATACTCTTTTGTTTGTTAAATGGTGAGGAAGATTATTGGGAAAATTGTATGTTGAAAATGAGGAGACTCAAGTTTTCCATGGGCTGGCACGACCTGCCTGAAGTGAAGAAAAGGGGTATCAAGGCTACGCAAGCATAAGATCAAAACAGACCCGTGGGCCAAACATGTTTATCATTTGTTTTCCCACTAATTGCAATTTCAGGTTTTGGCAACGAATACTTACTGAAGTCCTCAAGGGACTTGTCCCAGAGACCCTGACCCCACCAGCCGAATGAGCAATTTCTGCAATTATGGAGGATTTTGCAGGCCAACGTTTACATCCCACAAAGCCCAGTGATCGCCGTCCCGCTCAGGTCACCCTTTCACGGGTCTGTTGCCAGCCGACCTCGGCGGATCAATATCTAGCGCCCCAAGCGTCTGTGGAGAATCGATCCCAAGCCGCTCACCAATGCACAGCACTGCACGATTTTCGAAGTATTTGGCCGGAGCCACACGTTCTTCTCGCTGGGCGACCGGGGTGGCTCCTTTCACATGGGCTCGGTCTGTTTCTTAGTTAACGCATAATTTTACAGATTGGGATCATTGATCTAAGTCAGAGTTAAAACTAGAGCTCTGCATGGTAACCTGGCGAAAGTCCCGTAGGCTCTAGCTCAGTAATGGTATGTCAGATCCAGCGAAGGACTTTACGGCTGAATTCAACAATCCAGGTACCCCACATGTAGATTTATGTCAAGATCAGTGACATGAGGGTGTAATAGTTGACCATTTTTCGTCAATCGGTCGCGGAATGCTCCAGATGGATTGAACGGATGTAGAACATACGCAAATATATGTAAATTAGCATTGATTAACGCTCTCTGCTGGACTGTGCTGTAGGTGTGGCTGCTGCACGTGCTGCACGGACGAGCTGCCGCCCAAGGACAAGAAGGTGAAGTCGATCATGGAGTCGGTGGACCAGTGGCGGGCCTTCCAGCTGGCCAGTCTCAGGGAGAGCTACAACCAGCAGGTGGCCAACATCAAGGACAGCTGCTACCAGCAGGTACGCTCGTCTGGGACAGGTCTCTCAGAGGCAGAGGTCTGGTACGCCCGTGTGGGGCAGGTCTTTCAGAGGCGGATGTCTGGTACGCCCGTGTGGGGCAGGTCTCTCAGAGACGGATGTCTGGTACGCCCGTGTGTTCGTCTCTCAGAGGCAGGTGTCTGGTACGTCCGCTGTTGCCGGCTGCAGCGCTGTCGTCAGCTGATTTCATGTCTTACCTGCATGTTGACCCCGCAACGGGATGAGCGAGGGCGATGCTTATGACCTTAGCTGTTGGTGAGAAAAACGTCATGATATTGTTACATCTACATATCATCTACTTGTCTCATTGTGACGTCAATTTAGACTTTGGTAGATCACCAATCATAGCGTTGCACGACACACATGGTTTATATATAAGGGATGGCTATATTTGCACTAGGTATGTGACAATGAAAGGATCCATAGAAACAGCTTCAACAGTTTCTTACAGGAGTGTTCCAATCCCCTATTGTTTTGGCAGAACTGAGTTTACACGGTATTCTGTCCTGCCACGGGGTTTCAAAACTTATGTATTGTGATTATGACTGGTGCGTAAGTTGTTGAGGCTATATTGCGTTTTCGAGTATATTTGTCCTAGCATCGGCTCGGAGGTGAGTTGTAGAGTTCGCTTGCGCTTTTTCTAGTAAAAGCTAGCTGACCCGTTGCTTCAGTAACTGTAAAGCCCCATCGTTTCCTCAGCGTCTGTGCCCTGTTCTATAAATTTTATTTTTTTGTTCTATAACTTTTACTTTTGCGTGTTCACTCTGTTTGAGTTCGGCAGGCGCGTGTGTTCACCCTGTTTGACGTCGGCAGGCGGGTGTGTTCACCCTGTGTGTGTGTGTGAGTCTGGCAGGTGGAGGTGTTCACCCTGTGTGTGTGTGTCTGGCAGGTGGAGGTGTTCACCCTGTGTGTGTGTGTCTGGCAGGTGGAGGTGTTCACCCTGTTTGAGTTTGGCAGGTGGAGGTGTTCACCCTGTTTGAGTTCGGCAGGCGGGTGTGTTCACCCTGTGTGTGTGTGTGTGTGTGTGTGTCTGGCAGGTGGAGGTGTTCACCCTGTGTGTGTGTCTGGCAGATGGAGGTGTTCACCCTGTTTGACGTCGACAGGCGGGCGTGTTCACCCTGTGTGTGTGTGTGTGTCTGGCAGGCGGAGGTGTTCACCCTGTGTGTGTGGCAGGTGGAGCGGATCAGGGAGACGTACAAGGGTCAGACGCGGTACCTGGGCGACATGCGGGACTACGGAGCGCAGCAGTTTGACGGCTTCCGGGGCCAGTACCTGGACCAGGTGAGAAGTGCGCATGCGCCAACTGCAGACTGACAGGGGACCGGCTCAGATTGCACCCATAGTCTGGGATCGGACGGAAATGTGTAACAGCGGATGTTTACGGACATTCCATCTAGATAGCAGACCTATTCTGTCCCAGCTTTTGTTAGAGACAGTAGCTAACTGCTGCGGGCTGTGTTGGTTGAAAGCTGCTTATAAAAGCAGTTTCATCTTCTGGAATATTAAATTCGGCATTATCTAATTTTTCAGACACTGATGTTTGCAAATGTTTACTCAAACATAGATTTATGGGATAACAAAATGATTATGTTAATGACATTGCTAAATGAAGATATGTCTTAGCAAACTATCAATCTGGTTACGAAGATAGGTATTATTTTCCGCGTTCCTGTGTCTCGTCACCACAGAGACTTCACAGTGTATTATTTTCCGCGTTCCTGGGTCTCGTCACCACAGAGACTTCAAAGTGTATTATTTTCCGCGTTCCTGGGTCTCGTCACCACAGAGACTTCACAGTGTATTATTTTCCGCGTTCCTGGGTCTCGTCACCACAGAGACTTCAAAGTGTATTATTTTCCGCGTTCCTGGGTCTCGTCACCACAGAGACTTCAAAGTTTCGCTATCAAATAGGACAATTCGACGCCATTCCACAGCTAGATCGCATAATCTTATCAATTACCAACAATGTTCTGCATATGCGTCGCCAGTGGCCAAGAAGTGGCAGGGGGAGGGGTGGCAGCCGATATTAAACCCCCTGATGACGAGAAATTTTTCTCCCATAGGTACACCAACTCGCCGAATGCTGGCTGCTTAACACCTCCCCTCACATATTGTTTACAAACCTTTCCGATGATCTTCTAGTTTGGCCGAAATCGAAAAATTTTCCATGAAAAGTGAAGGGCCTGGACCCAGCGGCCCCCTGACCCCCCCCTGGGCTCCAAAATACAGAGCTCTGGGTGGAAAGCCACACCCAGACACCTTGAATTTTGCACTTGCTTGTGAAGAAGCTGTGGCGAATTTTCTACTCATTAACAAATATATTTTTTTTGCTCTCGCTGCTTCGGCCAATGATAATATACTCTTCGGCCAACTCATAAAAGGGTTCAATTTTAAAAGCAGAATAGAAATGGAACGGCCCCTCTCCTTTTCGTGAGACTGCAGGATGGTCTATCAAAACCGTGTTTCGTGTATGTAAGAACAAAACATTTATTGGTTGCTTGAAAGAAAGCTTCTGAAATAAAGCCTCACGACACCACAAGCTGACAATTTTCCACGCGTAGAATAGAAATTCTGAGCCGAATTTTCCACTTCACATCCTAGCAGAAAACCTATTTTGAGACACCCCGTTTCCGATGCGTATGATGACCAAACAATTTAGTGTGTGATTATATTCTCCTCCTGCAGTTTTAGGCCGTGTTTTGTCGTAGATTGGACAACGGGTTAGTCCTGCATTAGGTAAATGACCCAGCTTACATAGTTGTTGCGTCTTGATATGCATACTGCCGCGTCTTAATACCATCACCGGGTGCGTTTTCCTGGAATAACACCATTCTGGAGCAACATCTCCGTGGAATCGCTTGAACTAATGCAGGGAGCAGACTTCCTGTGAGAGACTACGGAAGCCACTAACGTGTTTGTGACTTAAAGAGCGAGAAGTGCAGTCACAGAATAAGGATATGCGTTACCTGTCCTTAACTCCTGGCTTACATTTACTGGTTTATGACATCGTTCGTTGCCTGACTCATGCCAGCTCTCTTTTTCATTGTTGAGACGCATATGACGATGTTCTGTTGATGACCCTTGGTAAGTCGATTGATCGTATGCAGCACGGACAGATAGATAAACGCGATGGTGCGTCTCAGGTGCGACGAGTGCGCGACTACTCATTGTCTCAAATGAACCGAGTCCACGAGAACTACATCTTCCAGCGCAACCGCATCCGCAAGTTCAGCGCCCACCAGCGCGTGCGGCTGCGCGAGACGTGCAAGTACCAGCAGAAAACGCTCAACAAGATCCTGGAGAACCTGCCGGACCTCTACCTGCAGAACTGCCGCACTGGCACGTGCCAGAGGACCGACAGCATGATGATGGGCGACCAGTTCGACTGCGAGGCCGACATCCAGTGGTCGGCCGAGGAGCTGGCCACCCTGCAGCAGCTGTTTCCGCCCGGGGACGACATCGACGACGACGACGAGGGTCTGGAGCCGGCGGAGGTGGAGCCGGCCGGGCCGGAGGCGGCCGGCGCCGAGCTGACCCACCGTCTGAGGGCGCTGGCGCCGGCGCTGGACGGTCCGGGGCCGCCGGAGGAGAGCTGCCGGCCCCGCTCCCGCCCCCTGTCGGTGGTGGCCGACACCTCGCCCGGCTCCGGCTCCACTGCCGAGTCCGGACTCACCAGCCGCAGCTCCAACGAGCCGGCAGGCGGCGCTGCTGCAGCGGCGCAGGTGGCGCCAGTGTGCTGCCCGTCGGAGGAGGGCGGCTCCTCGGAGGCGGCGCCGGTGGGGTCCATCTCAGGGCAGAGCGGAGCGCCGCCGTCGGCGGTGGACGCGGGCCCGACTGTCGGCAGCGCCGCTGGGAGCGCGGTATCGACGCCCGCGGGACAGCAGCGGGCGTCGACGGCCAGCCCCACTGAAGTATCTGTCCATCTGGTGGATTCGAACCCAGAGGCTCCCGATAACCAGCGAGAGACGACGAGCTTCTGCTGAACTGTTCATGTATTGTGTTCGGAAATACTTATGGTGAACTTAAGCTCCGGAGGTAAGTACCAGCTCAGCGTCGGTGAGGCTCCCCCGAAGCACCCCGAGTGGGTTGCGGCGAGGTTTCCATTTACTTTTTCGCTTGCTTCTACCCTGACGTTTACAGCACTGTTCGTGTGTGTTTCCGGGTCAGATAACTGCGAAGCCGGGAGCTCTGGCCGGGTCTAGTCGCACTAATCGGTAGATATTCCTGTAGGTCTAAGAAAATATGTTGCGTTGTCAACCAATCATGTTTTATGTAACAGCTGCGTCAGGCCACATGAGGCATCTGCCCTGGTGTGGTCTTCTGGACGAGCGTCGTGTAGCCAAGGTTAGTTGATTTTCTTAATCTAGAACCCTCCTGGTCAAGTATTGATCAAAACGTTGCATGATCAGGGAATGTTGCAAACATGCGAGAGTAATTATTATCGCCGGCGGCGTGAGTTAAGTGCTGAAATGGTGTGTTAACGCAAAATGTACGACGTGGTGTTGTCTTGTCTGATGATTCCCCCTCCCACCTCCCTCGTATGCCACTGTGCGTTTTGAAATCAGGTGCTGGTAGCAGTACGTAGGACTATACAGACTCGTCAGAAAAGCGGCCTGGTAGGACCGTATTGCCTGCACTGAATGTGCCGGTTTGGCCATTTTTTCCGTCGTGTCTCGTCAGAATACAAGGGAAGGTGGCGGAGGGGCACGGAGGTCATGGTATTTTATTTCCCATTCTCACATCTAAATATCTCAACTTTTCGGTAAGCTTGAGGAAGATGTAAATTTAGAATAATTCATCTCCGTGTGCTCAGACACTGATTTACTGAGGTGTTTCCAGTTTGTTCCACCTTAAAACAGGGCAACTATTAGGCTTCTCCAATGTATGATTTTCATACTAGACGTATGGACGTGTGTGTGTTGTACTAGACTTTTTGTTTAGCATCTCAATCATAGGATCAATATTTTATCAGAACCATTTCTGTAGTTGGCATTATTGCTATGAGTAGGTAATTACTAATGCTGCACCACGGGGGACACCCGTGTCGTAACTGACAGGAAAGTGACAGTATTGGTTCTGTCACTTCTCTGCACGTGCTGTCACAGTCCCCTGTCATTGTGGCACGTATTTGTCACTGTGTGCTGTTCTGTGACAACCATTACTCCATCCTTTTAATTGGGGTGTAAGCGACTCGTGTGTTCTAATGGTGCGTGTCGGCTCTGCCAAAAGCTGGACATGTAATTGGTTCTATGGTCCGATAACTTGGTGATCAGCTAATTGTTATCATGGCTCAGGCAAAATGAATGAAAATTTATTCGCAGGATTTTAGTTAGAATATAGGAAATATGAATGTTGCTAAGCTGTTGTATCTATTCTGCCGTTGAAAAATATAGCTGTAATTTTATCAGCTTAGATTTGCTTATTTCATTTCCACAGCATTTCGATTGTTTCGAGTTAAAGTCGTGGTTCGAGCTTTGAGAGTGCGTTAGGCCGATTGGCCTTAATGGACTTAGTGGACTCTGGCCTGTCATGTATGTAGGTACGGGATCCCCTGACTTCGCAGGTTGTGTGGTTTATAGTGCTGATAAATAGGTACATTCCACGCCGAGTTCGCGCGATATTAGTGATGTCAGAAGCGGACTGGGCTCAGTGAGAGCTGACCCTGCTGGTTAGCTGGCGTCGGGGCGATGGCGTGGTGGTACGTCGGCTACCTCGCTAGCTCTGTCGGAGGATGCCACCGTGGAAACGCACGTGTCAGCGGGCAGTCAGATCACTCTGGTCGGAACTGGTGGCCTGGAATTGACTTTGTGTCGTAGTGGATTGTTATCTATCCGAAATGCGATGGCTTGCGCGTGTACGAAGTGCCCTGTGCTCGAGCGGGAGTCGATGCAATGTCGTTCAGTGGGTGTTACAGACAGTGCGCGGGACAAGGGGCACTGTTTGTGGACCCGATGTTGCGCTGCCCTGAGCAGTTTCAGAACGGAGAAAGTCTATTTAGTTTCAGTCAGTCCTTGTGAGGGAGACGCCGAGTGGATGAGAGGGTCATATCTCCTGATATAAATTGAATGGGTGGCAGTTTGATTCTGTTTCGTCTTGATCTAGCGATGCAATTAGTGGTGTGTCAAGTCTTTCAAATGCTACTCTACCTTCGGCTGGCCATATGTAAGTGAGCTGGTTTGCGAGAGATGTAATCTGAATTCGAGTTACCTCGCACTTCTTTCGTTTCGCATTCTTCTCGTGTGGCGTGTTTTGATCGTCCGTTAGTAGCTATCAGAAATTAGACTTGTGTGGGTATTTTCACGTCGGTGTGGCGTGCACTCCTACTGTGATGTACTTTCCCTTCTAAATTACCCGCTTTTGGGTTAATGCCCAAGAGTACAGCTTGTAGGAGCTTGTTCTCTGTACGAATTTTGAAACGCTTACGCGATTCGACCGAATAAGTTATTTGCACACGGTGCCACATCAGATGCTGGAAATCCCATCAGATGCCGAAAAAGTTATCTTCGAACTAACCCTACTAAGCTCAAGAATCTTAACCAGCTCAAAAGTCTGCTTTGGATGTGTGATATTCCAGTTTAGCTCCATCGTCATAGTCGCTTCTCCCCATGGAGATTCCGATTGATCTAGCAAACACAGGTAGCTGTGAGTTTTAGTTGATCGCCTGTTGCGTGGTCGTGTGTGGCATTAAAGTCACCATAGCTCGTGTTGTCCATGATGAGGCTACCGTGCGGGCGCCTCCGTCCTGCACCAATAATACAACCGGTATGCGGATCAATCTCTGAATGCTGCGGCTGTCCATCGTATTCCGATGGTTAGGAGTGGAAGCTCAAACATCAAACACTAGTTGTTCACCTTCCTGTAGTGTCATTATCCACAGCTAGAATTAAATCAACTTATCGTCAGAGCTGGATTGCTGGAACCGCAATATTATTCGTTAGAGGGCCAACACTCGGTGCACCACGAGCAGACCTACATATCATGTACCACGAGCTTCCTCATACATCGTGTACCGCGACCTGGCTTATACATCGTGTACCACGAGCTTCCTCATATATCCTGTACCACGAGCTGCCTCATACATCGTGTACCACGAGCTTCCTCATACATCGTGTACCACGAGCTTCCTCATACATCGTGTACCACGAGCTTCCTCATACATCGTGTACCACGAGCTTCCTCATACATCGTGTACCACGAGCTTCCTCATACATCGTGTACCACGAGCTTCCTCATACATCGTGTACCACGAGCTTCCTCATACATCGTGTACCATGAGCTTCCTCATACATCGTGTACCACGAGCTGCCTCATACACCGTGTACCACGACCTGGCTTATACACCGTGTACCACGACCTGGCTTATACACCCTGTACCACGACCTGGCTTATACATCGTGTACCACGAGCTTCCTCATATATCCTGTACCACGAGCTGCCTCATACATCGTGTACCACGAGCTTCCTCATACATCGTGTACCACGAGCTTCCTCATACATCGTGTACCACGAGCTTCCTCATACATCGTGTACCACGAGCTTCCTCATACATCGTGTACCACGAGCTGCCTCATACACCGTGTACCACGAGCTGCCTCATACACCGTGTACCACGAGCTGCCTCATACACCGTGTACCACGACCTGGCTTATACATCGTGTACCACGACCTGGCTTATACACCCTGTACCACGACCTGGCTTATACATCGTGTACCACGACCTACCCTACACACCATGTACCACGAGACGGCTTTTTTACACACCGTGTACCAGCCGCATTCGTTCACTTTGACTGAGGTACGAGTACCAGTACATTACGTTCACGGCTGCGAACACGGTGGGGAAGAGGACCCGACTGCAGCGGTCGATCCCCGACACAGAGTTGAACTGGGTCGCCATGTCGCCCGTCATTGGCGAGCGCGGCCGCCTGCGCTGGTGCAGTTTCCGGCGCTTCCGTGTAGGTGGCAGCACCTCCGAGCCGCGCGGTAGCGCTGCCGGCGGCAGTGCGCTCAGCTCGATGAAGTTTAGAGTGTATGTCTCTGGAGGTTCCGCACTGCCTTGGCTCGACTCGTAGCTGGGAACCTGGCGAAGATAAATTCTGAGTGGCACAAATATCTTTTGGAAACTAATGATCCCTGTTGCGCATGGAAGGCACAAGCACCATTAACGGGGCGTCACATCAATCTCACTTTACCGACTTTTCCTCAACTAGTACATCTATGACTCCAACATAGCTCATATATGAAAAAAAAAACTAGACTGCAGACGACGCACATCGCCGGCCCTACCTCGTCCTCCGACTCCGTTTCGTCGGGTGATGAAGAGGGAGGCTGTGGGAAGTACACTTCTCCGTAACCGTACTTGGTGTAGAAGTGTACGAACGCAAACTGCAACAAGAGAACCATAGCGCTGTACATGCTGACAGTGTGTGTTATTCCTGATATTGAAGGATTCGGGGGACGATAGTAATAGAGGCTAAACCTAAGCCACTTAAATTGTTGCATCGCTCTGTGTCCGGATTTTTAATGATGACATCTTGGAGCTTCGGTTCTGCGTATCTTAAATGTGACTTTTGTCATGAAAAGGCCGGAAAATAGATGTTTAAAATGAAATAAATAAATTTAATCATGTTTTGTATGTATATCATAGTAACTTCAAAATAAGAAATGAATATATTACGTGTAATGCAAAAACGGCATATCAATGTTTTGTATTGGTATACATATTAGTCGCCTTAGCCTAAGATGTCATTCAGCTGTTCAAAAAATTCAGTAGTATTGTTGGGAAAAACTTCCAGAATACATTGGCGGACGCAGGGGGGGGCATTCCGGCCATGCCCCCCCAAGCGCTGGAGGGGGCAAACTATCTTTTGGCCTGCCCAAACGCCGGAGAAGTGTTTGAAAAAAGGTGTTTACACTAGGTCTGTAGAGAAAAAATATTCGCTGACACTCCCCCAGGAGGAGAGGCAGACATGGGTTTGCCCCCCCAAAACTCGGGTCTGCGTCCGCCCCTGCCAGAATGATGAACACTGGCATAACTTGTTCATAAGCACGACCGGATGACACACATTAGTCCTGCATCTAGACTTGAATATTGTCGCGTTGAATAACATATATTGATATAGATACAACTTGCTTCACTGACCGACAACTTAATCCCTTGCACATAGCTTAGGTCTCCATGTCTCAGGTCTGCATTGAAACATGAATCAAAATTAATCATCAATTGAACGGTGTGATTTGTACAGATACACATGCGCTCACTAATTTAATAAATGTATTTTATTTGTGTTACAGGGAATGAATCTAAATGCAGTTGTTCGTTCGTGAACATAAATTATGCTCTCAGAACATTTGGCATAACCAGGCTGCATTCGCGGCGGCATTACTGTCACAAACGACAAACTAACCAAATATAGCTGAGTAACACACGCACACGCGCACACGCACACGCACGCGCACGCACACACACACACACGCACACACACACACACACACACACACACACACACACACACACACACACACACACACACACACACACACACACACACACACACACACACACACACACACACACACACACACACACACACACACACACACACACATACGTGTTTATGCAGCGTTATGAGGACCAGGACCAAACGCGGCAAAGTGGGGACCGGGGCAACCACCCTTTATATTCAAGAAAGGGGCGCCATATTTTGCACAAGCTGAGTAAACAGCACTAGCGTTGCGATGGTAAAGGTTAGAAACGTCAATTTGCGTTATATCCAAGTCCGCACAATGCGGCGGAGTGGGGACCGGCAGGTGTGACGTCACCATGACGTCATCCAACACAACCAGCGAAGTGAGGACCAATTTCACACACATTCGTATGCTGCTCAATACTCTTATTTGAAACATTGTGTGGCCACTGATCGCATTTTCTTCGCCAGAAACAGGTAGGAGAGGCTTAAGAATTTTTTCCTCCCCTTACAAATAACAATTTAATATTTGCATTACATCAGGCAATTCCAGTATGCCTACTGACAAAAATTCCAAGTTTAGCAGTACCTGATACTCTCAAACAGAACACTTGATCCGCCACTGTTCTTGGCCTTTGTGCCGGAATGGACTCACGCTTCTTCAGGTGACTCAGGAGCCTGCTGGACACCACCAGGCAGCTGGGCCAGCCCCTCACTTTTCGTCCAAAAATATTGTTTCTTAGCGGCATTATGATGTATAACAGTTTTAGGGCTTATCTACGCACCAACTGCCATGGCATTGTAACATACGCGGATCCAGGATTGCCGATCGGGGGGGGCACCTTCCCGGGTGGGGGCTCCATCCGGACCAGGGGGCGCCACTTTTGACCGGCAAAACCTATCAGGTGGGCGCCAAATCCTATTGGCGGCGCCGATTTTCGCATCATGGGAAAGGGGGGAGGTGGGAAGCGACATTTCAGGAGGGCGCCACCGACCTTTCAGGGGGCGCCGTGACCATTTCAGGGGGCACCGAGGGTCGATGGGGGGGAGCGCACGTGCCTCCTTTCCTTCCCCCCATATCCGCCTATGTCATGTAATGCTGCGAACTATTTCCCTGCCGGAAGGGTTTCTCGGGAGACGACTGCTTCTTGTTCACGGCATCTGCCGGACTTTGAACTCGGTTTGGCCGCCTCGTAGTTCTGACGCAAGTTGAGAATGGATTTCATTGGGGCATGAGTGGAGGCGTATAGGTCTAAACCATCTAGATAAGAAAGTTTTCTGTCAGTAAGAGAAGTTTCAATGATGACACTTGCACCCTATAATTTTCTGCGGGTGACATTTTTTTCTGAGGAGAAAATATATTCTTGACTCTCGTTGGAGTTTGCTGGGAGCTATACAAATTTTCACTAGTAGCAGAGGTGGTAGGCAGTTCAAGGCCGCATATTGATGGGGTGATTACACTGTGCGGCTTTCTGAAGTGGGCAGAGTAAACAATGTTTACCTGGTTTTTCCTGCCGAATTAAGCATGATACAAAGACATTGAAACGGGAAATAAGATGACATATTTGTCAAAAATATTGTAAAACCTAACCTCCATCCCTTTCTATATATGCCACATAAGCCTCAAAACTCTAGGTCAAACCGTTGACCCGTGAAAGGTCACGGCGCGAAGCATGTTGGGTCGCAAGATGGGTACAGATATTACTGGGTCGCAATGTAGGCGATTCAAATAAACTTTAGTAATTAATTAGTTTAGTAAGTAGAGTGTTGATTTAAAATTATATGATAGCACAACCCTCTTGACGGGTAACCTAATTTAGTCCTTGTCATCGTCTTCAGGTTTTATTAACACCAAACTTTCCAGTTCAGCACCAAAACAGCCATATTTCAAGCAAAGAACATCATTTAGGAAAAGGAAAGACAGGAAAATGTCATTTTTAGAAATACAATTAAAAAAATTCTTAAAAGTACATACATTTCCCTGCCGATGACTTAAATTCCAAAGAATATTCGTTGCAACAATGTTTATCCTGCCTTGGCAAAAACCAACGAAAATCGACTGAATTTTCCTTTTTATACAGGACGTTTATTAGCATTGTATGCGGACGGTAGTTTTAATTTGAAGCAAACATCACGAAAAAAAATTCAAGGAGAATGCATGTACATTTTGCACCATAATTTTCAAAGAATCTAATTAATCAAAGCGCCAAGGAAATAACTTGCGGTAAATTTCTGATAGCTCATCTGGTAAAGAGTTAGGCTCTAGCGTTAGAGGCGTTAATGCAAGATTGCAGGTTCAATTCTCGGGCGGCCAGGGGTTCCATTTTACCTGAGTCTGGTTTAGCAGTGTTTATGGGAACATTAACAAAGGTGGGAGTATCTCACGTATGTCACGTATATCACGTATATCACGATGATCAGTAAGCTGCATTGCGAATTTAGGAATATTATTTTTGTGTTGCTTTGTATCAATGTAAGTACCATTAATTGCATTATGTGTGCATCAGTAATTACCTAAATTTAAAAGTTAAAAACGGCAATATGTCAGTCGTCAGGGTCTAGGTTATGTGACCTGGGTCACATACGACCTAGTTGGTTGTGCATTATTGGTCCCAAGTCGGGTAACTGGAGCGAGGGAGGAGAAATGGTGCATTGCCCTCCCATTTGGTGTTATTTGGCCATGATGTAATGTCTACGGACTGAAGGCAGGGCGTGAGCGGCCGACTGTGGATGGTCTGGCTGGGATGAAGCTATTGTGTGCTCAAAAGCCCACTTGACAGTATAGAAGCGCAGGTAAAAAAGGTCATGGAAGTTCGAAACTTTGGTTTACCCTTTGTGAAGGGCCGGCGCCGCCCCTGACTGATAGCAGGCGGCCGGTGGTCTAGGCGCCGTCAACTGAAAGTGACCGCTGGTCACTCATAGCTTTCAACAGCAGGCCGAAAGCAAACTGAAATGTGTGATGCCAGCGAAAAAAAACAAGTGGTTCCGCTCACCAGAGGTAACGGCATAGACAGATTTGTGGGGCAAGGGGCTCATCTATCACCCTCGCCCGATCGGCCCGAATAGTGTCCCCACACCATAAACCGTTGCCCCTGGAACTGTCTGACGCCACCTTCCCCATCCTGAAACGTCTTTTTCCGCGCCCTCTCCCTAAGATGCAAGTATCGGCGCTCCCATGATGTGATTTTGAGTACCTTTGATAGGTAAAACCTTGAAAATTGGCGCCGCTGGCCGAAAGGGCACCCCTCCAGGCTGAATTCCCTCTCCATACCAAAATGTCGCCCCTGACGAAGTGTCCCCCATCAGTAATAATGGATCCGCCTATGGATAGCAATGGACAGAAAACAAAAATGGAAAGGGTATTGGGGCAGCAGAAAGGCGTTCTATTAAAGGAGTGGAAGGTACCGGTCATTCAGGTGCAGTTCCGTCGTAGGGAAGCAGTACTATTTTTTGGAGACTCATCGTCGTATTAATTCCATGGTCATATTGCGTCACCATTTCCTTTCCTGTTAGAAGGGTTTCATGGCGAGCCAGATTGCTCATTATTCAGGGAATCCGCCGGGCCTTAAACCCAAGTTGGCCGCGTGGAAAGTGAGTGTGCTAATCACTACACGACCGCGCCCCGGGTGGTGTGGGAATGGTTTTACTTCGCAGGTTCTATTGAGCCTAAATGTTTCATGAGTTACTAAGTTGTTGAGGTTTTACTGGAATTTTTTATTCAGTGAAAATTCAGAATCGCAATAGGACAAAGGGGCAAAACCCTACACAGTGCATCTATCTATTAGACTTAACTCAGGGTGCGCGAATGAAAACTTGGGGGATTCACCTTCCAATCCCACCTTCTACCAACGATCCTGCTGAAGTGGCAGACGGCTAGCCAGTGGTTGAAGGGAATGGACGGAGCCATAGTAAGTCCGGTAGCAGAGGGTGGCTGTTAAGAGTGGGGGCAGGTGTGCAACAGACAGGCAGTAGCTCGTCGTCCTACTGTCCTAGGGTTGCAGGGATTTGATCCGGCCCCCTTCTTTGGAAACACTCATTGGGGGCCCACAGTGGTCCTGGGGCTGAGGGCAGCGTCCTTGGTTCCGTTTTTGTCAATGCCACCACCCCATTTTCTACTGCGGTGTCAGGGGAGGGGGTATTTTGTGTGTTTCGAGGGGCTCTGTATGTTTTCTGTCCGTGGATTTTCCGCAAGTCCAACATTTTTGTCCAGGCTTTTGAAATAGCCAGTGGTGGATACAAGGGGAAGCTAGAGGAATAAAACCGAAAGAAGAGCGTAAATCACGTCGATTTTGAGGTTTTGAACCATTCTATGCAGAAAGGCAAGCTGCATCTACTTATTGCATTTTTTGACGAAATGCACTCAAATGTTTCGGTCATACTACCGTCTTCGCATCAGTCACAGGGTTCTGCTAATAGGAAGCAAAATGGAAAAACGCTCTCCTGTAAAATCTTCAAATTCGAAATGCGCTTTTTTCGTTGGCGGCAGAAATTAAGTCTGCCACTAGATCTGCCACTGGACATAGTGTATATTCCTTTAATACATAATTCACACGTTTGATTTGTGGTATGATACAAGCCATCATATCAAACACATTAATTCCAGATTTTTTTCAGTCACAGTTATCATACAAATCACAAATGCACGCATCTGGGTCGTGCTGAGGACCTATAAAGAAATATCATGAGAAAGCGGTAACAAGCCGCAAGCACACTGAAAGCCAACTAAGGCCATGGATAAAAGATCCCATGAGACGTGCAGTGAAGTGTAAGAGCAAAGTCCATTCAAGCTTATTGACCTATCACATCACAATATCAAGTAGTTTTTGTTATTTATACTACAAGGAGCACAATAGCCAACGTTGGAAGGGTAATACGGCTTTTGTCTCTATGCATGACCTCTGACTTTACATTAAGCCTTAACTATAATGTCATAACAAAATAACCGTCATACTGAGAGACGGCCTTGAACCCGAAGCAAAAGTTTCAGTGGCCTTCAAAATGGTGGCATAATATTAACCTGTGATGTCTGACCTTGATCTTTAGGTAAGATAACCGTAACGCATCATTACAATTACATTACTTTATGAGGTCACCGCTCGGTCTCGGTCTACTCGGTCTTCCATGCAGACGAACTGGTGTCATTGTTCAATTATGGCGATCTCAAAACATGGGCTTGGCTTTGAAAGCCGATAGGTAAAAAATATTGCGCCATTTTCAAGTATTCACAAGTGGACGTGGTCATGATTTCTCTCAAATGTGGTCAATCAGCGCTTTTCTACCGCGAATGATTCTCCAGCTATCTGGGAGAAATAAGTAGGAGCGTCCTAGGAACACCTCTACTGCGCGTGTTAACTTCTAGTGACATGGCGTTGACTGGAAATAAAATTGACCTAAAAAATACGTTGGTCCAATCAATTTTCTGAACGTTCTTAAGCTTATGCCGAGAATAATGGGAAGTGCTGTGCCGGCTTTTTCAGTTATGTGCATGGACACATAAATCCGAGCAGGGCAGAGAAGGGTAAGATGCTGATGCGTTTAAAGCTGGGGCTGGGAAATACTACAAAGAGAAGAGGGGAGGGCATTGGCGATTACTTAAAAAGAGTTAAGCAGGGCCAACAAAAAGAGCGGACAAAACACTGGTCAGAAGTCCGATGGGGACGGAAAGGGCAGACAAGAAGGGCGGGCTGGGTATTGGGGGCAGACGCGCATGGAGTCGGAGAATTGGGCAAAACATGACAGCATGGAGGTGATGGATAGTCAAATAGAGTCGGACAGGGTGAATAAACAGCGAAAGCAGGGGACTGGCGGGCACACTGGTGGAGCCAGGGGGTGGGGCAAAAATGCGTTTAGCCCCCCCCGCCAAACCACCCGATTTTCACCGATTCTGGTGAACACTGTGCCATTCACTGGTGAGCAATGGTGCCACTTGAAACATTTCTTGCAGGTAATGTCGCTAGATCAGGCGTGATGACCTGATCTGAAATGACCCGGAAATGAATTTTCGGAAAGTTTCATAGTTGATCAAGGATACAGCGTGACAAATACAGAGCCCGCTGTTTTGTCGCACTGTTTGGAAAACTGAATGGGTGTTCATTTCCTCCCAACTGAGGAGAGTGTTAGTAAAAATGAAAATGGTAGGCCACGCGGTTGAAAACAACAAATTAATTCAAACGCCAGGTGCAAACGCAACTTTTGGGGATGATGGTACATTCTTTGTGAAATACTCTGTATTCTTAATTTTAGGAGACCCCAGAAAACAAATCATCACTTGCCCTTACCCCTTGATTGATTCTCGGTACCACTTGAAAGATTGCCGGCGCCCTGAAAAAGGCTTTTTCTCACAAGATACTAGTATTGACGTTTCTGACATGTTCAAGATTTGGCATCCATGCCTGACATGTTGTACTACCCAAGTGTGACGCCACTGTGGATCGACTATAGCGTCCCACAATCGATTTCCCTCACCCATTTTGAAATCTTGGCTCCTCCTATGGTCTTAAAAAGATCATCTCAATTTTTGTTGGGCATTTAGTTTCACGAGTAGGAAAGCGGTGTCCCCTTACGTTGAACTCTCAGGCGCTGTACCACAAGAATTTTGCATCTCCATTGTTAGGTATCGAAAAGGGGGAGGGGAGAATGTTTCCTCTTAGTGGGTAAGGGGGATTATCCTATTTTCTGCCCTAAAAGATTGTGTTTTTTTATTACGCTGACCTTTAAATAGGTATCTACCATGTTTTTCATTTTGTAGACCACACCCTTGTTAACACGCGCAGTAGAAGCAGGTCCTAAATTGCAACTCCACCTATTTTTCCAAGGTGGCCGAATAACCATTCGTAGCTGGAACCATTACTTGTTTACATTTGGGAGAATTCATGAGCGCTTCGATTGGTGAAAAAAACTGCGAAAATCAATAACAAATTTTGGCCTCGGTATAGGCTTTCAAAGTCAGACCTGCACTTTGAGACCGTGTCAGTCTTGCGGTCGCACCAGTTCGCTTGCCCTGTAGATTGAGTGGTGAATTAATAACGTCATATAACCGGGACCATATGCCAAGGTCACCCCAGGTGAAGGTCAAGGTATAATAATAATTGTTGGAGCTTATTGCGCAACAACTACCAGGGTAATATGGCGTCGCCAACTTTTTCCCTATTGGAAGGGTTTCTCGGAAGCCAGCTTGCTCCTTGTACAGGGGAAGCCGCCGGGCATTGAACCCGAGTCGGCTGCGTGGAAGCCAGCTACGCTCCACTACCACTCCACTACCGTGCCCCCTTCAACGCACCTTGAAGGTCAAGGTAAAGGTTAAATGTCACAATTCAAGGTCACATACCCCGGTGTTCCGGTCAGATGGGATTATTCAGTAAGACGTATGTTATGCTATGGCTTCATAGTTACGACTACTTAATTTCAAGGTCACTGTCACAGGCAAGGTTTACAGGTGTTATATTGTGCACTATTGGGAATTTGCCATTTTGTTACGTCGTAGGTAAGTGACCTTCAATGACATTGACCACGAACTCTCAGTAAAAGGTTGTATCGGACTTTCAGTTTATGACATTAAGTTTGATTTCAGTGTATTTCCGATTTTTCTACATGAACAAATCATTTCTAAACTGGCCTCAAGCACGGGCCAGATTTGACCGTTATAACCTCATTTTACCTTAAAGATATTGACCTAGTTTAATGAAAATATGCCGTAATGTACATCACCAAAGCCCCCACACACACCTTAACAGGCATTTTTCGAACCCTCTTAATTTTAGATCTGAGGGGAATACTTTAGGAACCGCCTCTACTGAGCATATTAAACCTCTTTCCAACGGACTCCCCGCCACCCCTATTTCCAACAGGGGGCAGATTCTGCCCCTTAAGATCTCGAAATATACCCGGCTGATTTTAAAGATTCACACTCATCGATTCCTCTTGCGCTTAACTTCATTTTGAAAAAAGAAAATGTCAAAATTTTGAAAATTGAGGGTAGGGGCTTCAAAATATGCAAAATGGCTGCCTTTTTTAGATTATCCATAACTCTTGTCTCTTTGGCTTAATTTTCACGAAACTAGTGTGGATTGACAGGGAATTGCTTGGAAATGGTGATTTCTCTCATTTAGGCGAAATTCAAATTTCAAGGCAGGTTCTAAAGTCAGAAACGTAACGGAATTACATAAATTGTGTCAAGTCTTTTTGCAGAAATGCATACGCCAGGTACAGTGTGATATCTCTGATGTCAAGGAAAGAGCTCAAATGCCAAAACTATGACAGAGGAGATTCAGGGAGGCAAAATAGCGGGATACGCCTTTCAGGTATGGCTATTTTTCAAATTACTCCGCCTTTATCCACAGCTGCCCGACCCGGGGAACACTCCTGGATCCACCTATGGATAAATTGTGTCCATTTGGTGTTAGGACTAAACGCATGTCTACGATGCTTTGCCCCATTCAATGCAGACACAACACTAAAATGCACTTGAACACCCCCAATTACGGGACCTGAGCACGCCTATGATATCCTATTATCATATCATACACGGATGGGATCAATACAACTTTACTTTTACCCCTCCCGTCCATTTTGAAGGCAGTTCATTCACTTTGGAAGATATCGAATTGATAACATTGAAGCTCCCCATTTTGAGCTCCTGGTACCGCTTATGACAAAAAATATCGAAATACACATCAACTTTCATCCCAAATCTCATTTGGTGATACAACTAAATGCATAGTTACAATGATTTGTCCCATTAAATGCACACACAAGACTAAAATGAAATTGAGTGCGAGTGAACCCCTAATTACGGTACCCCCGCATGCCTATGGCTTCCTATCAATATATAATACACATATTGGATCAATGCATGGTTATGTTTACCCCTCCCGAACATTCTGTCCGCAATCTATTTACTTTGGAAGAGTTCAGATGGATAACATTGTAACCCTCCCCCTTTTGAGCTTCTGGAACCGCCTATGGCCAAAATATATGAAAATACACAGTAACTGTCATCCTAAAGCTCAGTAATAGCATTCAAACGTTACAACTGCCGCCAATTCGTAGCAGACAGCTTTATTGTAGGAGAAAAACAAGCCGGCGACAATGTTCGGCTTCTAAATGAGCCCCCGAAATTAGCGAGCCATAGCACCGCCTCTGGAGAAAATATATTTTCCATTTTTTTAGGGAACACGCGCTAGTTAGTTGTAGGAAAATCCACAAAGCTTCAAGAGCTTATCTCAAATCGTTTCGGAGATACCATGGACAAACCTGAGGGGTGGGCAGAATCTGCCCCCTCATGTTTGAAATAGGGTAAAATGAAAATTGTTCGGGGGCCCCCGACCCCAAAAGGGGGGATTAAAATTACCCGAGGCTAACATTCATTTTCTCCTTTTGAAAATCCTGGATGCATCCTGTTCTCAGCAAAAAGTCGATACGCATGTCACAAAATATGATCAGCAAACACCGGAGACCCTCGCTCAACATCGCACGTGCGAAATCCGTAAAAACATCTCGGAGTGAGGACCTGGTGTGACGTCACCGAGAAAGCAGCCGAGTCCAAATTCCGCTCCGGTGGATTTGTTTAAACTCGAGTTGGTCACGTGACCTGCACTTTAAACACTTTTCGGGAAAATCCAGCAAAGTGGGGACCTAGCTGAAATCAAGAGAGTAGACGTTATTAGAAGGCTTATGAAGAGGTTCCGACTACTCTCCGGAGTAAGGACCGATTTTCGGTCCCCACTCCGGAACTGGTCCTCACTTCGTGGGTGTTTAACCAGATGAAGTCCCAACAACGGGGCATTTACAAACACACACACACACACACACACACACACACACACACACGTGTTTATGCAGCGTTATGAGGACCAGGACCAAACGCGGCAAAGTGGGGACCGGGGCAACCACCCTTTATATTCAAGAAAGGGGCGCCATATTTTGCACAAGCTGAGTAAACAGCACTAGCGTTGCGATGGTAAAGGTTAGAAACGTCAATTTGCGTTATATCCAAGTCCGCACAATGCGGCGGAGTGGGGACCGGCAGGTGTGACGTCACCATGACGTCATCCAACACAACCAGCGAAGTGAGGACCAATTTCACACACATTCGTATGCTGCTCAATACTCTTATTTGAAACATCGTGTGGCCACTGATCGCATTTTCTTCGCCAGAAACAGGTAGGAGAGGCTTAATAATTTTTTCCTCCCCCTACAAATAACAATTAAATATTTGCATTACATCAGGCAATTCCAGTATGCCTACTGACAAAAATTTCAAGTTTAGCAGTACCTGATACTCTCAAACAGAACACTTGATCCGCCACTGTTCTTGGCCTTTGTGCCGGAATGGACTCACGCTACTTCAGGTGACTCAGGAGCCTGCTGGACACCACCAGGCAGCTGGGCCAGCCCCTCACTTTTCGTTTAAAAATATCGTTTCTCAGCGGCATTATGATGTATAACAGTTTTAGGGCTTATCTACGCACCAACTGCCATGGCATTGTAACATACGCGGATCCAGGATTGCCGATCGGGGGGGCACCTTCCCGGGGTGGGGGGCTCCATCCGGACCAGGGGGGCGCCACTTTTGACCGGCAAAACCTATCAGGTGGGCGCCAAATCCTATTGGCGGCGCCGATTTTCGCATCCTGGGAAGGGGGTGGGAAGCGACATTTCAGGGTGGGCGCCATCGACCTTTCAGGGGCGCCGTGACCATTTCAGGGGGCACCGAGGGTCGATCGGGGGGAGCGCACGTGCCTCCTTGCCTTCCCCCATATCCGCCTATGTCATGTAATGCTGCGAACTATTTCCCTGCCGGAAGGGTTTCTCGGGAGACGACTGCTTCTTGTTCACGGCATCTGCCGGACTTCGAACTCGGTTTGGCCGCCTCGTAGTTCTGACGCAAGTTGAGAATGGATTTCATTGGGGCATGAGTGGAGGCGTATAGGTCTAAACCATCTAGATAAGAAAGTTTTCTGTCAGTAAGAAGTTAAAGTTTCAATGATGGCACTTGCACCCTATAGTTTTCTGCGGGTGACATTTTTTTCTGAGGAGAAAATATATTCTTGACTCTCGTTGGAGTTTGCTGGGAGCTATACAAATTTTCACTAGTAGCAGAGGTGGTAGGCAGTTCAAGGCCGCATATTGATGGGGTGATTACACTGTGCGGCTTTCTGAAGTGGGCAGAGTAAACAATGTTTACCTAGTTTTTCCTGTCGAATTAAGCATGATACAAAGACATTGAAACGGGAAATAAGATGACATATTTGTCAAAAATATTGTAAAACCTAACCTCCATCCCTTTCTACATATGCCACATAAGCCTCAAAACTCTAGGTCAAACCGTTGACCCGTGAAAGGGGTCACGGCGCGAAGCATGTTGGGTCGCAAGATGGGTACAGAGATTACTGGGTCGCAATGTAGGCGATTCAAATAAACTTTAGTAATTAATTAGTTTAGTAAGTAGAGTGTTGATTTAAAAATTATATGATAGCACAACCCTGTTGACGGGTATCCTAATTTAGTCCTTGTCATCGTCTTCAGGTTTTATTAAAACCAAACTTTCCAGTTCAGCACCAGAAAAGCCATATTTCAAGCAAAGAACATCATTTAAGGAAAAGGAAAGACAGGAAAATTTCATTTTTAGAAATACAATTAAAAAACATTCTTAAAAGTACATACATTTCCCTGCCGATGACTTGAATTCCAAAGAATATTCGTTGCAACAATGTTTATCCTGCCCTGGCAAAAACCAACGAAAATCGACTGAATTTTCCTTTTTATACAGGACGTTTATTAACATTGTATGCGGACGGTAGTTTTAATTTGAAGCAAACATCACGAAAAAAATTTCAAGGAGAATGCATGTACATTTTGCACCATAATTTTCAAAGAATCTAATTCATCAAAGCGCCAAAGGAAATAACTCGCGGTAAATTTCTGATAGCTCAGCTGGTAAAGAGTTAGGCTCTAGCGTTAGAGGCGTTAATGCAAGATTGCAGGTTCAATTCTCGGGCGGCCAGGGGTTCCATTTTACCTGAGTCTGGTTTAGCAGTGTTTGTGGGAGCATTAACAAGGTGGCAGTATCTCACGTATGTCACGTATATCACGTATATCACGATGATCAGTAAGCTGCATTGCGAATTTAGGAATATTATTTTTTGTTACTTTGTATCAATGTAAGTACCATTTATTGCATTATGTGTGCATCAGTAATTACCTAAATTTAAAAGTTAAAAACGGCAATATGTCAGTCGTCAGGGTCTAGGTTATGTGACCTGGGTCACATACGACCTAGTTGGTTGTGCATTATTGGTCCCAAGTCGGGTAACTGGAGCGAGGGAGGAGAAATCGTGCATTGCCCTCCCATTTGGTGTTATTTGGCCATGATGCAATGTCTACGGACTGAAGGCAGGGCGTGAGCAGCCGACTGTGGATGGTCTGGCGGGGATGAAGCTATTGTGTGCTCAAAGCCCACTAGACAGTATAGAAGCGCAGGTAAAAAAGTTCATGGAAGTTCGAAACTTTGGTTTACCCTTTGTGAAGGGCCGGCGCCGCCCCTGACTGATAGCAGGCGGCCGGTGGTCTAGGCGCCGTCAACTGAAAGTGACCGCTGGTCACTCATAGCTTTCAACAGCAGGCCGAAAGCAAACTGAAATGCGTGATGCCAGCGAAAAAAAAACAAGTGGTTCCGCTCACCAGAGGTAACGGCATAGACAGATTTGTGGGGCAAGGGGATCATCTGTCACCCTCACCCGATCGGCCCGAATAGTGTCCCCACATCATAAACCGTTGCCCCTGGAACTGTCTGACGCCACCTTCCCCATCCTGAAACGTCTTTTTCCGCGCCCTCTCCCTAAGATGCAAGTATCGGCGCTCCCATGATGTGATTTTGAGTACCTTTGATAGGTAAAACCTTGAAAATTGGCGCCGCTGGCGAAAGGGCACCCCTCAGGCTGAATTCCCTCTCCATACCAAAATATCGCCCTGACGAGGTGTCCCCCATCGGTAATAATGGATTCGCCTATGGATAGCAATGGACAGAAAACAAAAATGGAAAGGGTATTGGGGCAGAACAAGAAGGCGTTCTATTAAGGGTGGAAGGTACCGGTCATTCAGGTGCAGTTCCGTCGTAGGGAATCAGTACTATTTATTTTGGAGACTCATCGTCGTATTAATTCCATGGTCATATTGAAACATGTTCATGAATACTTATTTAAATAAAAAAAAAAAAAAAAACCCTATAAGAAAAGGAAGGTAAGTAGAAAAAAAAAAAAAATCGTCACCATTTCCTTTCCTGTTAGAAGGGTTTCATGGCGAGCCAGATTGCTCATTATTCAGGGAATCCGCCGGGCCTTAAACCCAAGTTGGCCGCGTGGAAAGTGAGTGTGCTAATCACTACACGACCGCGCCCCGGGTGGTGCGGGAATGGTTTTACTTCGCAGGTTCTATTGAGCCTAAATGTTTCACTGAGTTACTAAGTTGTTGAGGTTTTACTGGAATTTTTATTGAGTGAAAATTCAGAATCGCAATAGGACAAAGGGGCAAAACCCTACACAGTGCATCTATCTATTAGACTTAACTCAGGGTGCGCAAATGAAAACTTGGGGGGATTCACCTTCCAGTCCCACCTTCTACCAGCGATCCTGCTGAAGTGGCAGACGGCTAGCCAGGGGTTGAAGGGAATGGACGGAGCCATAGTAAGTCCGGTAGAAGAGGGTGGCTGTTCAGAGTGGGGGCAAGTCTGCAACAGACAGGCAGTAGCTCGTCGTCCTACTGTCCTAGGGTTGCAGGGATTTGATCCGCCCCCTTCTTTGGAAGCACTCATTGGGGGCCCACAGTGGTCCTGGGGCTGAGGGCAGCGCCCTTGATTCCGTTTTTGTCAGTGCCACCACCCCATTTTCTACTGCGGTGTACAGGGGAGGGGTATTTTGTGTGTTTCGAGGGGCTCCGTATGTTTTCTGTTCGTGGATTTTCCTCAAGTCCAACATTTTTGTCCAGGCTTTTGAAATAGCCAGTGGTGGATACAAGGGAAGCTAGAGGGAATAAAACCGAAAGAAGAGCGTAAATACGTCGATTTTGAGGTTTTGAACCATTCTATGCAGAAAGGCAAGCTGCATTTACTTATTGCATTATTTGACGAAATGCACTCAAATGTTTCGGTCATACTACCGTCTTCGCATCAGTCACAGGGGTTCTGCTAATAGGAGGCAAAATGGAAAAACGTTCTCCTGTAAAATCTTCAAATGCGAAATGCGCTTTTTTCGTTGGCGGCAGAAATTAAGTCTGCCACTAGATCTGCCACTGGACACAGTGTATATTCCTTTAATACATAATTCACATGTTTGATTTGTGGTATGATACAAGCCATCATATCAAACACATTAATTCCAAGAATTTTTTTCAGTCACAGTAATCATACAAATCACAAATGCACGCATCTGGGTCGTGCTGAGGACCTGTAAAGAAATATCATGAGAAAGCGGTAACAAGCCGCAAAAGCACACTGAAAGCCAACTAAGGCCATGGATAAAGATCCCATGAGACGTGCAGTGAAATGTAAGAGCAAAGTCCATTCAAGCTCATTGACCTATCACATCACAATATCGAAGTAGTTTTTTGTTATTTATACTACAAGGAGCACAATAGCCAACGTTGGGCGGGAAATACGGCTTTTGCCTCTGTATTTATGACCTCTGACTTTACATTAGGCCTTAACTATAATGTCATAACAAAATAACCGTCATACTGAGAGACGGCCTTGAACCCGGAACAAAAGTTTCAGTGACCTTCAAAATGGTGGCATAATATTAACCTGTGGTGTCTGACCTTGATCTTTGGGGTAAAGATACAACCGTAACGCATCATTTACAATTGCATTACTTTATGAGGTCAACGCTCGGTCTCGGTCTACTCGGTCTTCCATGCAGACGAACTGGTGTCATTGTTCAATTATGGCGATCTCAAAACATGGGCTTGGCTTTGAAAGCCGATAGGTAAAATATTGCGCCATTTTCAAAAGTATTCACAAGTGGACGTGGTCATGATTTCTCTCAAATGTGGTCAATCGGCGCTTTTCTACCGCGAATGATTCTCTCCAGCTATCTGGGGGAAATAAGTAGGAGCGTCTAGGAGCACCTCTACTGCGCGTGTTAACTCCTAGTAACATGGC